>JBBWSL010000077.1:0-222938 GCA_038088545.1 Diaporthe humulicola | reverse complement strand
TTAATATATAAGGTAATTCTTCCTTTAAAAAAATCTTTTAAAAAGTAAATTAATTAACTCTATAATTTATTAAACCTTATTATTTAACTTTTCTCTACTCCTAAAATTAATATAAGTCTTAGGGCTAGAATATATACTTAATAATAATCTATACTTTTAGTATAGTTATATACTACCTTAGTAACTTAAGTATAAATATAATAAATAAAGTAACTTATATACTATAAAAAATAAGCTTACCTAAAGCAGCAGAATATTAAATAAGGGTATTAACCTAAAAAAATAAATATTATATAAAAAATAAAAAGGGATAAGTAATTAAAAAGAGTAATACCTTTCTATATAATCTACTAAATAACCCTAAGTAAAGTAATACCTAATAAAACTAAACTAAAGGCATAGCTATATTCTTATATAAATTACTATTTTTAATATTAATATTAAAAGTTAATTACCTAAAAAAGGAAATAAGGGGAATATAAATTAACCCTTTATTATATAGTTTACCTATTTATAGAGTAAGTATAGCTAGTATATACTAATATACTATATCTTCTCCTATATTTCAGGTTTTATTAAGGAGTTAAAGTATAAAAGAATATATATCTATATACAGTCTAAGTAAGGCTCTTTACTATAAAGTTTACTAGGCTAAAATATTTAAATACTAAAATCTAAACTAGGAAAATAAAAATATAGTCCCTATTAATTTAAAAAAAGCTAATTAAAAATATTATACTACTTAAGTATAAGTTCTTATATAAATTAAGTAAAATTTAAATAGGGAGTTTTAATAATACTATAAACACTATAAGCTATTTATTATAATAAGATAAGAGCTTATATACTACTAGGTATAATTAAGTATGTACTTAATTATTAATATTTTTAGTAAAGTAGCATACTTTATTAATAATAAGTAGCTAATACCGTCTTATTTATTAAATAGGCTTCTAAGCTTTACTATTAATATAACTAAGTATAAAAGGAATATCTACATATTTAAAGTATACCCTAAACTTTAGTAATATTATAATAGGCCTAAAAATATTATACTTCCCCTATTAGGGTTTAATAGTATATATTTTACAATATATAGAATATAAGTAGGGTATATATATTTAGCTATAAGGGTATTTAATAAAATAGGGTAAGTAAAAATAATATTAATTTTATCTTAGAAATCTACTATTACTACTTATCTTATATTTACTATCTTAAAAGCTTATATAAAGTATTCTTTATATATTTATTTAGAATTTATTAATTTTCAATTTTTAAATATAGGCAAACTAGAGTAGATATATAGATTTATATATTTAAAGAAGTTAATATTAATAAAGTATATTATTAGCTTTAGCCATACTATATTTTCTTTTTACTTAACTATAATTTATCTATTAGTTATCTTTTTAGCCTTTATACTACCCACTATACAAGGTTATTATTACTATAAGCTTAAATATATACTTAGGAGGATACTATATACTAGTAGCTGTACCTAGGTAACTACCCAGGCCTAAGTAGCCTTATGAGTTTTAGGTCACAACCCACCCTGCTAAACTTAATAATTACTTAAGTATGTAGTTATTCTAAACGGATTCCTTTATTAAAGCTGTCTAAGTGTTTCTAGTGAATAAATTAGTTAGGGTTATTAATATACCCATTTAAGGCAAAAGGTCCTTTAGAAATGGGAAAATATTATCTCCCTAAAGATACATTTTTAATAAGAATACGGAGATTCGCATAGCAAAAAACGGAGGCTATATAGCAAGTTTATATAGCCTTAATATACCTTTATTATTACTAAAGCTTATAAATATAATAAAAGTTTAATTATATATAATATTCTCTATTAATATCCAATATTTTAATATATTTAAAAAGCCTATATAAAAATATTTTATAAATAATTACTATAATTATTAATTAAAAAAAAACAGAGATTCGCACCAGCCAAATCGGAGGGTATACCGGTATATATACTAACTAAGCACTCTCAGCCAATCAGAACGCTCAATTAAACCTCATTACACCACCCCCCATAATGCTTTTTACAGCCTCAAGCACAAAACCAGCCGCTAAGTAATGTACGGGTGTAAAGAGGACTATTAACCAACTGCCACAGGTGGATTTAACTGCTGGGGACATGCCCAGCAACAACGATAGAGAGAAGACGACTAAGGAGGAACTCGTCGTCCGTGGGCCATTCTAAGTAACGATAAAGGTACAATAGAGGTACGATAAAGGCTTCTAGCAGTGATAGAGGCACGTTTTAAGCTGTAGCAACAATTTAAGTACTATAGAGGCACGTTAAAGGCTTCTGGTAGTAGTTTAGTAACGATAACTACTTTTTTAGTATGTTTAGGGGCTTCTGGGCACTTTTTAGGCCTATGGGTACTATTAAATTAGGTAGTCTAGTGCCCTCGAGTATGTTGGACTCGAGTGTATTAGAATAGTGTTAATGAGAAAATAGGGCTGTAGTAATTAAGGTAGTTAAAATAACATTGTGCATATAAATTTGGGTAGCGGGTGTTATTTTGTGCACTGGGGCTATATATACTGGTATACCCTCCAATTCTGCCGGTACAAATCTCCATTTTTATTAAAAAAGGGTTTTTCTTTTATTTCTTATATTTCTTTCTTTTTAATTTAAATTATATTAGAACTTATTTTTAAGTAAGAATTTAAACTGTAAAATATTTTATAGAATATAAGTTATTTATTAGTATTATTTTTATATTTTTATATTTAGTAGTAATTTAGTTATTAGAGTTTAAAAATATATATAATTATTTATTATAATTAAAATAAAAATATATTTGTAATTTTGTATAACTCTAACCCTAGAATATATAAGTAAAAGAATATTTTGAAATAATATAATATTATTATATATATTTATTTTTAAATACATTACTTATAAAATTAATAAAATATATTATTTTGCTGTGCAGCTTCCGTTGTTTGCTGTGCGAATCTCCGTATTCTTTAATAATTACGGAACAACATTCTTACCCATCGAGGACAACAAGGTACTATCTAGGGCAGAAGCTCCCTCCGAAACGGGAAAACTTTTCCTCCCGAAGATGGACTGTATACCATGCCGCAAGGTTACCGGTGCTGATCGGTCTCTGAACCTAGTTGTGCACAAGGACGAGGTGACAGTCACTTCGGGAACAGACAGGCTTGTCTCCAGACCCGCGGATAGCGGCAAGGAATTGACTTACCATCAGTGCAAGAACGTGGGTCAAGCGATGGGGGGATCCAGTGTCTTCAAGCATGGGCTAACAAGCAGATAGTGTGGGAACACCATGTTTGCAGTCTCCAGCAAGGCTCCGGAGACGTATTTCCTCAAGGCTGGACTCATCGATGACACCGACTTCTTGAATAAACTCGGAACACCAAAGACGGGAATCTACTGCAAATATTTGTTGGATTGGGAGAAGACTTTCGAGGAGGCGCAATTGACCCAAAACTAGCCATTTAGAATGGATGTACGGCCGCAGTGTTTCGAAGTCTATTAACATGAATCTTGCAACATGAATTCATCCGCAAAGTTGAACATAATTTACATGAGAAAAGAACACCAGGACAAACCTCAGACCACATGTCCAATTTAACTAACCCTGACTGGTAGCCCTGGGGTCATCCCTTACTCCACCACTCATAAAATCAAACCCTAGTGCGAGAGGTCATCGACTACGACAGCCCTTAAAGAGGGATGAAATCTCCCGATCGCTCGAGTTCCTCCAGTTCATCCTCTTCCACACCTATGCTACCAGATTCGTCTCTAGAAATTCTGGATGAGGGTGTGCTACCACCTGCTGCAAGCGGAGGAGGGTTGGGCCGTTCCAGTAAATGGTCTCCGGGGTCTGCGGTCATGGGGTCAACAGAGCGCCCCATGACTTCGCCCTTATATATCCTGTAACCTTGCGCCTTGTAAAATCTTGCCAGCGCCAACACAGACGCCCTTGCGAGTTTCTTGTTATATGCTGCCTCAGATTCATTTTCGCCCCGGGGCACCTTTTGGTGCCACAACGTGCACTAATGAGAGAGTCTGTCAGCGGATAACAGCTTCTACTGGCCTGGATAGTTACACTATAATCAAAGGCGTAGATGTCTCAAAATTGTCATGTATTCTGGACTTCACGAACGCAGATCGACAACGCGCAATCAAAGAGGTTTTTCGGCGTCACTTACCATGTCATCATCGGCGAGGAGCCCTGGTGTAAGAGTGAAGGTCACCCGACCTCCAATGTTGTGCCGGCCCAGTGTTCCGCCCATCAAAAGCCTGTAGTGGTCAGTTATAAATCGGCAGCTCATTTGAAAGGAATCATGTCCAAGCAAATATCTGGTTGAGCATGGTCTTAGGCAAGACAAACCTATAGAACATTTTCAAGGCAAGAGGACCTATCCCATTGCCAGAGTACTCAAAATCTATCCAGAAACACGGGATGTAGAGAATCTCTGTCCCTCGTGGACCCAGATCATCATCAATACGTGCAATCCCCGCCATTCTATGAGCGTGTTCGGATGTGTCCCTGAACGAAATCGACGGTTGCACCGCTCCACCCTCTTCATATAACGCCTGCAGCGCCCTCGCAGTATCCTCAGTAGTTCCAGGAAATTCATTGCGCTGTTGCAGCAAATTTATCCAATCATTGCTCCGTGTTGGTGGCCCTACTTGAGCAGTGGGTTTCAGGATGAGCCAGGATTCGATATACCCTATAAACTCCTCTTCTTCTTGTCCCGGCCTTTCAAGGTACAGCTCCGCGTAATACTATTGCGATTCATGTTAATCTTTCTGTGATTCGTGAAGAAGCAAATGTGAAAGCAGTGGCTTGAATGATCTCTGGGAAACTGACCACCCGAGCCCTTGGGCGGAGGTGAGAGAGCCTGAGGGCCAGCAGCGAAATTAGTGCCAGGAACTTGAAAGTAGTACTTACACCCCTCCGTGCCCCGTCGTCTGGGTCGTTGTGGACCTGGACGGACATCCGCAGGGTACCTGTTTCGTCATTGCCAAGGCGCGGCAACTGGATCGCCAACGTTCCCTCTGCCTCTGCCAAAACCTGAGCTCTGCTACGAGCTTCGCTCCTTTTCTTGACCTCACGACAACGGGCGGGCCTCCGCGGGCTTGGAGTTCTAGGATGTTCAGAAGAGTTTGAGGGGTCTCGAGGGAGATGGACTGCATCAGGGCCTGAGCAGTCGGCAGGGCAGTTGCAAGATTGAAGGGTATCAAGTATTGCGGACAATCGTTGAAGTGTGTTATGGAGCTCGTCGTTGACGCTCAGATGGGATCTCTCAGACTGTCCCCCTGGAGGCTGGCCAACAGTTTCTCGGATTCGCGGCGCCATTTTTGCCAGCCGCACGGTCTCGGTCTTGATACGCTGCTCTCCGCCTTTTTTCTGCAATACTGGCTAACAAAGTGTTTTCAGATACTCTACGGCATCTACCTTACGGTATTGCAAGGAGGTCCGAAACCAATATCCAGGAATTGAGCGCACAGCATAATATTTAGGGAGGCCAAGAATGAGCACATGGAACCAGGCGGCGTGCATACTACCTAGACTCCTCGGTCTAAATTGACATAAAAGTTGTGAGACAAGGCAACAAAGCAAACGTTTCTGGTAGCTTGGGGTGACGGAAACGATGAGGACAAAGGCAAGCACAGGATATTTCCTGATATGTAATAGCTAGGCACAGTACTAACTTCAACAAAGGTATGGGGAGTGGGGGTTGATTCTCTATTCAGTCGCGTCTATTAGAAGGTGGACAGACCCTTGATCAAGATTGATCCCAGTGCTCTCATAGTTCTGAATGTCAGGAACCCAAACAATGGTCGCATAAAGGGCACGCTATCGCGTATTATTTACGAGACCGGATATTCGCACCCCAAAAAATGGATACTGTACTCTAAATAATAACTAAGCAGCCCTCTAGTTAATTAGAGGCTACTATTTAGCTTTACTTACTACCCCTTTATAGTGCTTTTTATAGCCTTAAATACGCGCCCTACTTAACCTCCTTAATATAAAAACTTTAACTACCTACTAACTATTAATAAATCGCTTAATTATATTAGTTTTTATTAGAATTAATTAATTTACTATTAAAAATATACCCTTACTTATTAAATATTACTTTCCTATAGTTATAGTAATAGTAAATACCCCTAATTACTTAGGCCTTAAGGTATAGTAGTAAGTTAATTATTAAGCACTATAATAGATAGTTAAGTACTATAATAGGCAGTTAAGTACTATAGTAGGTAGTTAAATACTATAAAGAGTAGTTAAGTACTATAGTAGGCACTATAGTAGGTAATTAAGTACTATAGTGGGTAACTTAGTACTATAGTAGGTAGTTAAGTACTATAGAGGGTAGTTAAGTATTATAAAAGCGGCAATATTATACTATAAAGTATATATTAATATAGGATATTAACACCTAAAGTTATATTATGAATTTGTATATAAATACTATAATGAAAATTAATATATACACAGGGGACTGCATACTTAGTCATTATTTAGAGTATAGTATCCGTTTTTTGGGGTGCGAATATCCGGTCTCTTATTTACTGATGGTCTGCCCAGTACAAACGGAAACAAACTTGGTGTGTAAAGTACTAAAGATGTTATGCGCTCAAAGAACCTGTAGTACCCACAATAAGCATCCATGCACAAATCATCTTGATTCAATATAAACACACTGGAGACCAACTCAGCCATGACCATGCAGCTGTTGGAATGTGATGAAACTGTGTTGCACAGAAAACATCCCAAGACATATTCCGACTGATTAGCTCCCACGTTTGAAGGCTGCATGCGCATAAAATTCAAGACTAGCCAGAGAATGAATGATCCTCTCCACCGCCACCATTTGATGGAAGAAGTTACTGGCTGGCCTTAGACCTTCAGCTAAAGGCTTCCGATAAGATTTATTGAAGAATAAACGTTTTCTCATTTATTGCGAACTGATCCAGGCTGAGAGTCATTTGCCATGTCTGTCAAAACAGATCCCATCGAAACCAGGTGATTCTCAGTTTAGGTAGTCGGACATCCTCAGACTTTCAGTAGAGGAAATGGCTTTGAATTTCACAATTGCACCTTGCACATTCTAGAATAGATAGAAGGAAATAACACTGAAATATACCAGCGTCTGCTTCCTCGACCTGGAGATCCTCAATTACCCAGAATCCTCGCTGTTCCAGAGCTGTTCACAGCGCAACCGTCTTCCCGTTAACCGTGACCGTAAGCTGCCCCGTCTCCTTATCACCCGTGACTGCGATGTCAAAGGTCTGATTATTGAACACGCCGCCCAGGCCAAACTCGACTGTCGAGTTGGTCAGCGTCCACCCGCCGCCGAGGGCGCCGTCGGCCTGCCCCGGGACTCCAGCATTGAAACCGCCCCCAACGAAGTCTGGGTTTATTTGGGCAGAATTAGCTACATCCTCGTTGTCATACTCCACGCCCGCAGGGCCGTAGGGGAACGGGTCGAGGGGAGAAAGTAAGGCATACCCGAAGAAAAGTTAAGTCCTGCGCCCGCTGAGTACCCAAAGGCGAGGTTTTCGGCGCCCCAGCCTAGCTCGCCCGTCTTGCCTGCTAGATCGACGTCCTCTGTCTTTGTGACGTTGACGGTTTGGGCGACGACCAGGGGCGCAAGCGCGAGGCTGGAAATGAAGAATGCGCGCATATTGGGCTGGGGTGTCCGGGAAATAGTCGTTGGCGGAGGATCAAAGACTATGGTGAATTTTTGGCAGCTTCAGGTTGGCTGAACGAGAGGATTGCTTGAGGCTGTCAAATGAGTGACTATTCTGCGGCGAGGGCGTTTGCTGACGGTGAAGTGCGGAGATGAAGATGCATTTGATGATGGTATTGCGTATAAATAGGTTCCCACTGCTTGGCTCCACCCCTTGGCGAGATCAAATAAAGTTCCATGTCCTCTTCTTCCCAGTCGTTGCCAATGCGTTTGCTCCGGGAACACCGGCGGATCCGGAAACCCGGCAGCACGTTCAATTTTGCTCGAGAGGCTGTCCGCTACAAGGCTTTGGTCATTTCATCACAGACTCAAAACCACGGCAGTCATAAGGATCAGTGACGCTCCGCGAATTCGCCTCATGCCACGTGAGCCTGGAGACTGACAGATAAGCTTCGACGATCGACATGCCATGTTACTGGGTTCGAGAGGCGAGTCATTCTAGAAGTCGGCTCCCTGCCCAGCGAACTACCCCTGAGAATAAAACTCTATTTTAGGTTGGACGAGCCTCAAGGTGCATGAGATTATAAGAACAATTCTGTTGCGAGGCGTTTGCACGACTAGAATGCACGGTTCACATGACGCTGATAGGGTAATTGAGGCAGGATGATATTGAAGAGACAACTCTATGCACTGTGGATAGCTCGGCCGGCATCGAAGCAGTGATTGGCATTCCGCGGCTTTGCGAAATGGATTTGTGAAAAGTGAGCGACAGCCCAAAAGCCCATAGCTGTATTAAGCGCGTATTCCCTAAACGACAACTTAGGTTCAACAATGGAAAAGGCGCGGGTTTGTTCCTTGTGGTCAAGCTGGGTGGGTATTGATCGCGTCTTGACATAATGCAGGGCACCGCTGCGCAAGTTTCGACCACAGAAGGTGTGCACGTCTACGCGGGAATAAATATGCCACGGCTTGTTGCGAGATGTGAGCGTAACGTCATGTCCATTGAGGTGGGTGCTACCCGTTTAGGTATGTGAGAAAAGCAACTCTTAGTAACTCCTGTCCTGTAACCCCATTGCCCCGTCAGTTTTCCGTCATCAACCACTGTAGCTTATATACCGCGCTTTGCATCCTTTGCAGCTAAGCCCGACAGCCTCTTCTCGGGCTTTGGGTAGTCTGGCCTACCGCCGAGGATGTCGACGGCGTCCTTCATGTACCACCAGTAGCCTTTCGTTGGCCGACGGTTTGCCCAGTCGGTCTCTTGCTCCTCGACCTCTTGCATTGGTGTGAATACCACGTCCGCACCCTTGATTCCGATGACAGACATACCCATGGGGTCGGACATGACACGCTCGGAAGCGTTCTTGCCGAAGTTCTCCAGGTGCTGGATGCACTTGATCGCGAGCCTTACAGCTCTGGATCGATCCATAGGGGAGGGAACACCACCTTGCTGCACGTGGCCAGGGATGCTGTCACGGGACTCAAATCTATCGTGTGCCTCCTCGCGAATAATGTCTGCCATAAGCTTGGCATTGTACACCTTCGAAGCCTTCTCGTTGATGAGAATCAGCCGACCAGCACGCGACTGGCCCTTGTCCTTGGCGAAGACGTCCTTCAAGTGCCTAACATCTGCCTCGAGCATGCCCAGGCTGACACCTTCTTCGGGGGTGTACACGGCGACAGCGCCGACACCGAGACCGGCGAGCGTCGCGACGTAGCCGGAGCGGCCGCCCTGGGTCTCAATGACGAAGACACGACGGCGAGCAGCAGATGCGGACTGCTTGATCTTGTCACAGTAGTTGACCAGCTCGTTTAGACAGGTGTCAGAGCCGATGGAGTACTCGGTACCGGGGACATTGTTGGAGATGGTCGCGGGCAGGACGGTCATAGGGATCCGCAGTGATGGGAAGTCCTTTTGGGCGACGCGGAGCTGCGACACGGCGTGGAAGGCCTCGAATCCGCCAATGAGGAAGAGGGCGTCGAATTTGTATAGCTTGACGAGATCAGCGATCAGCTCCATCCCGGACTCCTTGGGCAGTTCTCGGTTGGTTCCGATCTCAGAGCCACCCTTGCTTGCCCAGCCGTCGACCTCGAGCCAGTCGAACGGACGGACAGCACCCAAGGGCTTATCGCCGTGATGCCTTGCGAAACCAGCAAATCCGTTGCAGATGGCGATTGGCTCGTGTCCGCGGGAGATGCAGTAAGCCACGCCGCCTCGAATGGCTGCATTCATGCCACCAGCTGGTGCTCCGACGTTGATAAAACCGATCCTCATGCGCTTGTTCTCGGGAAGCACGTGGTCTCGGGTGAGATTGGCCGTTGTTGTCAGCATGTACGACTTGTACTGGTCCGCAAACTCGGTGTCCCGCAGCGCCATAGCCCTGTCGAAGTCCTGAGCCTCGATAGCCTTGGCCACAGCCTTTGTGTCTTGTACGGCCTGCATGAGCGGCCTTCGGACGATCTGGTTCTCGGTAATAGCGATAAAGCAAGTCTCGGTCTCAGGCGTAGCTTCGAGAACGGCCTTGACAGCCTCGACTCCCTGGAGGGTGCCGAGCATTCGGTCGTAGGCAACCGCGGTGCCGCCTCTCTGGACGTGTCCCAGGGTGGTGATCCGGGTGTCGAGGTGGAGGCCCTTGGGATCTGCCAAGAGGTCCTTGACCATGTCGGGAGAAATCTTGCCGCCGTACTTGTCGTGAGCACCCTCGGCAATGATGACGATGGTCTTCCTCTTGCCCAGGCTGCGGTGCTTCTTGATAATGGCGCACATCTCCTCCCTCCAGTTGTCCTCCCTGGGCTTCTCGGGGATGAAGACGAAGTCGGCGCCGGTTGCAACACCGGTCATGAGTGCCAGCCAGCCGCAATGGCGGCCCATGACCTCAACGACGAAGGCACGGGAATGTGAAGAGGCGGTGGCCTCGATATAGTCGACCATCTCGCAGATCCTCGAGAGGGCAGAGTATGCCCCAATGGTGGCGTCAGTCCCAGACATGTCGTTGTCGATGGAGCCAACGGTGCCCACGATGTTCAGGTGTCGGAACGGGGTCACCTGCTCTTTGGTGAGCTCCTTCTTCTCGATCAGCTCTTCCAGGAGGGAGGGCCACTCGGAACGGAACTTGTCTGCACCGGTCAGGGAGCCGTCGCCACCGCAGATGATGATGGCATCGATGCCGTTGAGAACCATGTTCTTGGCGGCAGTGAGGCGGCCGGGCCGCTCGTAGAACGCCATGCACCGGGCAGTGCCGATGAGAGTGCCACCCTCGGAGAGCCAACCACGAACGTCGTCCCACGCCATCTTCCGAATGTAGTCACCTCCCCTTACAAGTCCCTCGTAACCCTCGTAGACACAGTAGGCATCACAGCCCATGTGCAATGCCATGCGGACACAGGCCCGTACGACGCCGTTCATGCCGGGGGAGTCACCTCCCGAGGTCATGATGGCGATCTTCTTCTTGACAGGCGCCATGTTGTCCTGTCCGAGTGGGATCCGGAGGAAGGATGGAGTTTGGGTATTGGATACGGGATTGTTCCCTTTGATATTCGTCTGGTAATATTCGTGCCTTGTCTGGATAGATAGATATACAGTTAGGCTCTAGGTGGTGGTCAGTTGTTGCTCATCAGCTCGTGCGGGGGAATCGCAAGAGGGAGGCTGAGAATAAGAATGAGAATGAGACTGAGAGAAAGTGCATTGGCAGGTATTTGAATGGCTGGTGCCCCGGCGCGTCTAGGCGTGCCTGAGCACCTCTCTCAACTGTCTCGTGTCGTCCAGTCCCTTCTCATCTCCAGGGGTGTCATTTGTCTGACAGCGTGTCTGACTTGACTTACCGGAATGAAACCACGCAGTCGCACTCGCAGCCCACCAGAAGCTTGGCTCTCAGCTGGCGGGACAAGAGGGGTGCCTTATGTTTCTGTGTACGGTTTTGAGTCGAGTCACTGTGACGGCCCGTTTGTGGGTTTTAGAGACGAGAGATCAGGAATGTGAGGTAGGTGAGGAAAGAGGAGAGTGCCTCGGGGACGGGCAGCAATCAACAACAGATGTGATGCACCGGGAGACAAGGAAAACAGCTGCGTCAAGGTGGGACGACGGCAATGCAGGTCAGAGCAAGCTGAGCTCAGGTGAGGGCGCGCATGTGGGAGGGTGGGAGGGAGGGAGGAGGGACATCATAGCTCTTATCTTATCTGGGGGGGCTGTCAACGTCAACCCCACCACGGCGACCGAAAAACTCTTGGAGTGACTTCATAGCACAGGGACTTAATCCCTCATACGACTTTTCCTGCTGTCCCTTGTAGCACGGCGCAGTCTCGCTGAAATGCCGCTGTAACAATGAGCTTGACAAGTGGGACCGGACCCAGCAGTGTCTCGAGACGGTGGCCTCACTGCAAGGAAAACTTTGACCCAAGTCATACGTCGCCGTGTCAACCCACCTGTCAGCGCCTGTCTGGTCCTCTGCCTCTGCTCATGTCTGTGCATTTCCAATGCAGGACGGCATCAAACGAGGAGGCCCAGGGGCCCGGGCCTGGCCTGCAGCCGCTTACGCCCGACTTGGACGAGCCCAGCCTCACACACGGCCGACAGGCCTTGCTCTCGCAAATGGGGTGAGCAATCTCGGGAACGTGGGGCATGGCCGACGTCCGTCCTGGCGTGACGCCGAGGGTGATGTGTGCAGGCCGTGCAGCCTCGAGTTGGGCCCCTATGGCTAGGTATGGGCTATACCAGAGCAGGCGCCTCCCGATACCGATGACCATGGCACCTCGCACGTTAGAGCTCGAAGCTTAATTACAGGAACGTGCTGTGGGAGATCAGCTGTCAAGTCAAGTCAGGATGAAGGCCAGCAATTATTTGATCTAGACAGGCGCTACCCAGTAGGTATGTACAGATGTAGATACACATATATCGATATACTACCCCTTTCTGTCCGTTATGTGACCGTACAATGTTTTTGAACCTTCCTCCTTCAAGGTTGTCATATCATGTATGCAAGTAGTCTAGTAAATATGTAGATGGTCCACCCGCTGTCGAGCCTGGCAGCCGGGCAGCCTGGCAGCCCGCTAAACTTAGCGGCCGCGACCCCCTGCAAACGGGAGCTTCGACCACAATCTTCCCTATTGGCTCGTCAATCGCAACTGCAGGAGGGGTGGTATCCATGCTGGAGCTGCCGGCCAGCTCTGCAAACAACATTCTCGCGACAGCTTCAGCCTCGGTTCAAACCGCTGCCCATCTCGACTGCTCGCCTATTGACACGCTTGCTCACACGTCCCAAACCCCTTCCGCCGCCATCTTCGCGACCACGGCAGATCCAACCAGGGGATTATTGGACACGACCCTGCAAAACACTTCAACCATTTTCCCGTTCCCTACATCTTTACAACAGCGTGGTCGCCAGCTCGCCCGATCCGCGAACGGCCAATGAGAGCACCCTGAGGTAGCCCATGCGCAACTCCTGACACGGTCTTGACCCAGCCAAGATGTCGTCGAACCCAGCCCAGTCCTTCGTCCTGAGGCCGGTGCCTCAAAGCGATCGCAGGCCAAAGAACCTGGCTGAATTTATCGCACGAATAAACGCCGACCGAGGGTTTCGAAATGTCACAGAGGAAAGCTTGCGCAAAGAGACCGAGGCAGAGGTAGAAACGAACGGCATGCTTGAATCGAAAGAAGTCGACATGGCCAATGGCGAGCGCGAAGGTGGTGATGGCGATGAGGGAGCACACGATGCCGAGGACGAAGACGGGGCAGACCAAGTTGGGATCGAGGATCTCAACCAGGCGGTATTAGACGTGCGGCAACACGCCGAGTATGACTCCCTCACCTTGCACCTCTATCAGTGGGGGTTTCACTGACCTTTCTATCAGGACCGCGCACCAGAATGCCATGCTGGCCCTCGACTTCGTCTCCTTGTTAATCACAAAGGAGAACCCCAGACCGGCCCAAGACACTGTCTCCCCGGCACTTCGAGATCTCGTCGGAATCGGCAGCCTCGGCGCGGACAAACTGGCTGCTTCGAATGTCACCCCTCAGCGTCTGTTGGACAACAAATTGGTAGCCACGGGCTGGAAGTTGACAGACATCGACAGGACGGTGAACTCTGTTCTCACGTCCGCCTCTCGGTTGCAGAAAGAGATCAGTGTTGAGACCAAATACTGGGCCGAGGTCCTCGCAGTTAGTGAGAAAGGCTGGGCTGTCACACGCGTTCCCAATGAGCCAGAGACTCTCGGTGTCAGGTATGGCTTCTCAGAGGCTGCGCCTGGCTTCCGAAACACAAGTCTTGCGCCCATGCGACGCGGTGACGACGGCACCGTTGATTTGGACTGTGGAAAAATGCTTGGCGAATCTCAGCGTCTACTCGTCACCTTCGAGAAGAGCCGTCGGATTGTCGGGCGGTCTTGGCTCCCAAGACCGCTCCCACAAGATGCGCCGTTAGAGGAGAGGGTCCTCGAAGCCCGGAACACCATCTTTGCACAGGAACTGTGGCATGAGATTAATCGCGAGGGTCGCCTGCTACAAGCCTATGGCATTCGGCTCGAGAATGATGCGCTTTCACACACTTTGGATGATGGTACACGGATCGTTTTCAGCCTGCAGCCACTCGAACAAGCCGTCGAAGAGGGTGCTTCAGAGACTCTCCCGGAAGACTATCGTGCTGAGTCTCTGAGCTCGGCTCTCCATCAGTTGTTGACATATGCACATCGAATCAACAACCAGAGGCGCTCGCGTCCCGATTCCAAGAACAGAGACCAGTCCACGACGATGTCGCCGTACCCCCTCCTGCGCCCTGTCCTCGCCAACCTCCAGCACGAAACATCAATAGACGATGCCACGCGATTCATTTCGGATTTGTCCACCATATTACACTCTGCAGGAATTTCCACAGTGAACTTCAAGCTGGTCGAACCGCCAGTCTCTTTGGATCTGGCCTCAACCAATGGGTCTCCATCAGAGGCCCTTATCCAAGCACTGTTCGGGCCCCTGGAGCTTCAGTACGAATTCAACATTACACCAGAGTCCCGACTTCTCATTCACTGCAAGACAGTCATGGGAAACACCATTGCGACAACCTACCACGTCTCCGTCCTACCACCGGCACAGGGAGGCGCGAACCCTCTCTCAAAAGCATACCCCCCGGTTCACCTTCAGGGCGAAGGATACACACTACCTGATCTCAAATACTACCTGCAACAAGCCGTCGCGCGGGTCCTAGTCGACCGTGCCAGCACAATCGTGCTGAACGCCAGAGCACCGTCGCCGAGCGATGAGGATGAGCTACCAATCGTGTGGGCGAAGCACATCTCCGGGGTGGCCCTCGAGAACAGCAACGACAGCAGGGAACAGTTGCGCTTTGAGATCATCCTCTCGGAGCTCGGCCACCCCGAGTTGCACCTCTTTGGGAGCTGGGTCGTTGACCAACCCAAGCCTGCGACTAGGACTTGGACTTGGACGGTCGGCGATGTCAAGCAGGGGCTTAAGAAGGAGAGCATCGAGCAGGTTCTACGTAATGTCGTAGCTCGCGTGGCCCAGCCTTTGCCTTGATTTTACAACCGTACAAGACACGTAGGCACAGGGATGTTTCTCCGTTCAATTCGCGAATGCGTCATTTTAAGGTCGAATTGGACAGCTGCACTAAAAGAATCGTAGCACGCGAATCAAGCAACATCTTAACAAGTGAGAATTTCGACAGGCCAAGCGATGCGTTGCAGGGTTGAAGCAGTCTGCTAAACATCTGTGCACAGTAGCCGTGCTGCTGGGTATTGATATATATTCCATTATCATACAATATTGAAATTGGATCAGCAAGAATACTATCCCTCTCTTTTTTCATCTTCAATACTCATCATAACTAGGCAAGAAGAGACGGATTTCGTATGAATGAAGGATGTCCCACGTGTCTAAGCGATCCGAACCACCCAAGGCCTCGGACCCGATCGCCGCCGGCTTGCAGATTCATGCGATGTCTTGTGCCTTGGTTTTTTTTTAGTACGGAGAAAACCCCATAAGAGCGGTACTATACAATGTGAAGCCGTCCTATACGCGCCAGCAATAATAAACATTCCTCTTACAGCCCTTCGTCTTGACTCCGGCCGTCCGGGTGCAACCTTATGATCAACGTGGGAGATCCTTGACAAGATCAGCCAGATCTGCAGGTACGAGTACGACATCATTTGGAGGCCTTGCGAATATCACGTCACCTAAGCATTACATTGGCAAACGTGCTGCACGACAAGTCGCACCCCCAAGGGGCAGTTTCATGGCTAAATGACGGTATCGCCTGGGCGAGGCCGATTGGAAAGCTTCCATGCATCGAAAGAAGTTCTGGAACAACTTGTCCGCATGAGGTATCCTGGCAGGCCTGCATGCTTCCCGCCCTGCTGTTAATCACGCTGGCGGTGAGACATTCGATTTCCGCCGGTATCGTCCAGAGTCTTTCCAGCAATCATTGGCTTCACCACGTGGCTCATACCATTGCGGGCTCTGTATTTTTGATCAAGAGCTCTCTAATAACTGCCGAAATGTCACCGTCGATGCTGATCGCCAGGCCAGCCTCGTCCAGGCCCCATGGAACAGCGGTCTCAGGCCCCAAGCCCACCCTGATCAGCTTTACTCTTCCCCTGCCCCTCGTGACCATATCCTCATTTGGCCACCTCAAGACCCCTGGAGTCGACATGCCTGCGCCAAGCTCGAGGATCACTGTCGTCTTGTCGCCGCCAAGCAATGTCTCCCTCCGAAATTGCTTCCATCGCCGCTCTCCGTCTTGGAATGGCAGCTCGTTGAACCAATCCCCTGCCCTCACGCAGATGTTCATCTTGCCCCCGCAGAACTGGCACACCGGGACCTTGTCAGCGTTGGTAAGGATCTGAGAGACCGGGTCGAGGGCGGACTGGGCAGCCTCGACGAGCGGAGCAGATGGCACCGTGGCCTCTGGACGGCAGTTGGCCAGGCACTGCAGCACCGCGTACGAGCCCTGGGGGGTGGACAGCCTCTGCGGGTCAAGCCCATTGGCGAGGAAGAGGCCGTCGGCGTTTGACGTCCTGACGTGTGCGTTACCACTGCCGAAGCGCCCAAGCCACGAGATGAGCGTGCGATACATTTCCGACGCAGGCCACGCGCGCACCATGCCAAGGTGTGTGAAGAAGTAGCCCCAGCGCACCTGCTCCGTCGGCCACGCCGTAAAGCCGAAGACGCTGTATAGCGTCCGGAGCCCGTACTTCAAAAATCCCGGGAAGTTTCTCGCAAACAGCGCCGACGAGGTGTAGTCCAGCCCGTCCGAGGCCGACAACCCCGCGCCCGCGCTGACGAGGACCGCGTCCGCGGCCTCGAGCCACGCCCTCGCGCGCTCCAGCGAGCCGCCCTCTAAAAGCCGTGGCGAATACTCCGCGTTTGGCTGCGTGGGCGTCCAGCCCGCCCGCTCCTGCGGCACGCGGGCCAGCGCCTCCTCATAGATGGCGGTGTCCTCGTCGGTGAAGGTGTCGAAGACGACGTCGGTGACGGTTGTCCCCTCGTGCTCCTCGAGCCACTCCGCGACGGCGCGCACCGCCACCGCGGCCGCCTCCCGCGCGGGGAACGCGAACAAGCCCGTTGAGATGCCGCACAGCGCGACGATCTTGCGCCCGTCGGGCGTCGTCGCGGGCAGGTCCTCCACGGCGCCGAGCACCGACGCGTAACACCGCGCCAGCTGCTCCTTCTGCGCCGCCGTGGGGCCGCCCGCGCCTCGCCGCAGCTGCGGGCCGACGGTGTGCACGACGTGGCCCGCCGCCAGGCTGTAAGCGCCGGTCACGATGGCCTCACCCGGCTCAATCTCGCGGCCCCGGGATTCCATTACCTCGTTGCACTCATATCGCAGCCGCGGCCCGGCCCACGAGTGGATAATGTTGTCGATACAGCGGTGTGGCGGCTGGAAGCATCCCAGCCCCTGGCTGTTGGCGGCGTTGGTGATGGCTGTGAGCCCCGTGAGGGTTGTGATGTCTCCCTGCCACAGGGAAAGCCTAACATCTTTGTTGCCCCGCTTCAGGGTTGCCGTTGGCTGGATCGAGCTTGCCTGAGTCAGGACTCTTCGTGACATCTGCTGGTTTAGTATGGAATCTATGCCGTCAAGGATGTCCGCTGGCAGCTCCGGGCCTGGCTGCCGGACGCAGAGGAGCTGCTGCAGTAGGCGCACATGGCTTGATGGCTCGAGGTCGTCTAGTTGGTCCTTGATGTGGTGGTGGTTGTGGTGGTGATGATGATGATGATGATGTTGATGGTTATCGCTGGGATCTTTCTCAGCAGCATCGGCCTCGTCTAGAAGATAGTTCAATATGTCTTTTATTTTTGTAGCCATTGTGAGTATATTGCAGGTGTTGGCTGCTATGGAATTCCCGTGCCACTTCCGCTTGTGAGCTCAACGTTGAGTTCAATGGAATCGTCAGACTGGGTGCATTCCTAAACAATTCCATCCATCTTCACGACAATAATTCATATAGTCCTCTTCACTGAGCCGCTTACCTGATCAATCAGTTGAGCTGAAGCTGTTGGAATGCTGTAGTTGCGCCCTTGCTGTCTTCAAGGGTGAAGCCGGGAAAATTTGTGGCCGCCTGCTTACATGAGCCATCGCGTGATATGCTAACGACACCCGACGTAGGCTGATTAATTCTGAGCCTTGACCTGACTTACTCATTGCCTCTCGGGCCCGGCCAGAATGGGTCCATCTTCACGAAGACGGGGACGCAAGACGCAGGGTTTAAGGTTATATCGAGATCCCAGGCAAACAATTACGGTATGTAACGACCGAGTTTCTGCCGACGGGTAGTTTCAAAATTGCAGGGCACCACAGTCCCGCCCCTGGTTATTTACTCTGCTGTGGAAACAGAAGGTCATGGAGCCAACCCTCTTTCGCTCCATTCCGCTCCCTTCCGCTCCAGCTCTGCCGACTTCGGGTCCATCTCCCGACCCTGACAATCAAGCAGCTGCCGATTCTGCCTTACCGCAGGGCCACGTCGGCCCCTGACGACGTGCATCCGTGAGACCAGCGAGCAAGGAGCATGAAGGAGTCAAATTCGGGCCCGTTACGCCAGGAGTAACGACATTGGCTGCCGCGGTCATCTCACGACCGGGACATGCACCCTAGTATGGTTTCCAACAACCTGACGTTTCCGAGGTTTGTGATTCAAGACATTACTGTTGTATCTCATACTGCATCGGTTACCCGAGCCTTGTTGCTTTGGTAGGGGGTATCCGTCCTAAATCCAAAATTCATATCCCATCCCAGTCCGGTGCTGTCCTAAATCCCAAACAATCCCATGTTTCTTTCATGCCACCAAGCCATCCCGTCACATCACAAATCACCTCATGTCCACTGTGGTTTCGATTCAGAGATGCCCTGCGCGTTGGTGACCAGCTCGATCTGGTCCTGACTCCTGCTCCACTGGTCCGCCGACCCCCTGTTCTCTTCGTCCTCGCCCCGCGGCACCGTGCCTATGTGGATGGAATGGTTGACGTAGATCTTGTTCTTGGACATTCCCGCGCCCGACGACTCCGGGAAGGCCTTGGACCGGTTGCCGTACGCCCCAGAGTGGTACCCGCCTGACTTGTACCCGCTGCCGCCCTTGCGACGTGTGTAGAGCGCCGTCACCGCTGGGAGGCAGGCGCAGATTATCCCGAGTCCCACTTCTGCGTTGCTGTAGACAGTAAAAGTGATGATTAGCCTATCTGTCTGTAGGGCAATATGTTTGTATATTGGTGAAGAACGGGGCTGAGATCGTAATAATGCAAGAATATGCTTACCCAGAGAGGATGACCTTGATAAATACGACCGTCTGGTTTATCGAACTGCCCTCTGCTATGATCATCCCGAGCCGGTAGATGGAGAAAGCGGTCGCGATGCCGCCGGCGCACAGGATGCCCGCCACGCGCAACTTCTTCCTCAGCGGCAGCTGCAGTGACCACGTGAGGGGCGTGGGCAGTAGCAGGATGACCAGGTCGCTGACAGCGCTGACAATAGCGTCGGCGATGATGATGGCTCTCTGATCGAGACACTTGCTCATGTCCCCCTC
Source organism: Diaporthe humulicola (assembly GCA_038088545.1). Lineage (NCBI taxonomy): Eukaryota > Fungi > Ascomycota > Sordariomycetes > Diaporthales > Diaporthaceae > Diaporthe > Diaporthe humulicola. Next base: position 203,219 of record JBBWSL010000077.1, on the reverse strand, counting down.
CCAATAAGCGTGGATCGGCCAACAGATACGAATCTTCACGATCAACGCGGAGCTAGTATTGTCAGTCACCTGCTATAGATCCTCAAGTGATGCGTTCTGGAAAAGTCCAAAACGTGAAAGCGGGGATCCGTAAGAGAAGAATGGTACGAACAAGTAGTATCCTCCCAGCAGGCCCATGAAGATGTAGATGCCCATGATCGTCTTCTTGTGTACCGATCCGAAGACCCTCGCAATAATTAGAAGGAGTGCCATCTTCACGCTGTAGGCCATCGGGGCGTAGAAAATGGTCGCCGCATATCCGGTCTAGGGCGCCGTGTTAGCCACATGCTACAGAGTGGAACCGTGAATAGAGATATGCTTACCTTCAAAAAGGAGGTAAGCTGAATGGTTGTCACCTCCCATTGATTTATACCGCCGCCATATATGGAAGCTATTGTCGCTTGATGTAAGCCGAACCGTTCGTTCCCCCTTGGGTTGATGCGGGAAGAGAACATACCAAAGATACTGTCAATGCAGTATCCGAGAAAGAGGATATATGAAAAATATGTGATGTCTATATTAATATCAGTAATCTGATGCTTGCAGCTGTCCCAATGCAATATAATAGTCCGGGCGCGCCTCACAGTCTTCGAGATTCCACGTCCCGCGGAGAACACTAGACTTGGCATAGTGCTTGAGTCCAATAAACACCGTCACGAACAGTATGCTGAGGGCCTGTGTGACATAGTTGACATTTCGGAGGACGTCCGCGGGCTCGTCAAAGTTCGGCGTGACACCTGGGGGAGCCGGGGCGGCGCCCACAAGTGTTGACGACGACATCCAGACGGTGCGAGTGGGCGAGGTGTGCTAGTGCGGCCGCGAGCAGCACGGTCAGGGCATCCGATGGTCAACAAACAACAGAGAAGATGATCATCGAGGACGGGTATGACGGGTTAGTCTAGAGGTGGATGGGGCCTCGCTGAAGAACGAACACCTGGCCCCCCGTCGGTTGTTATTCAATATGTAGCTAAGTGTTTGCCAAGCTCCGCATCTTGTATGGGGCGGCGGGCCTTGTGGTATGTCTTGGGGCAAAAACTCTTTTTCTCGCGTTGCGTTGCGTTGCGTTGCATCAGAGCCCGTGCTTGCGGGTGTCCTTGCGCCTGCATGACCTGATCTTATTTGACGGCTGTATCATTTCGATGTACGAGGATGTTCAGGGGAAAAAATCCCGCTTGGCTACCACAGTCATGCCCGCCGCGGGTGGCGGTCCCGGGGTAGTCCAGGCGGTTTCCGTGGACCCGGAGGAAACAACATCAAACCGGAGTGCTTGGTTGCGGTGGAGGCCGGGATGGATGGCCCCGGGAAGGCACCCTGGTCGTAGAGACTCATGTCCTTCCGTCCGGCTCAGCCATTATGCACCCTCGGCGGGGGCCCAGAAGTGGTGATGCTTGAGGCCGAAGTGTTAAAGCCTTTGGGTTCTGGAAACTGTCCTGAATCAGTCCGGGCTTCACCTTCATACACACTAATTCTCATTTCCCTTGGAGTGGGCGATGGAGGGGTTCTCCTCACACCTCTGGAGCATGGGCGTGAGCTTGCGCCGAGCCACCAAGTACCGGCATCAGTTTGGTTTGCTGTGGGCCCAGCGCAGACACACCCCAGTATTGTCTCCGTCCAAGATGATCATTTTCCCCACCAAAAGCTGATCTTGGCCCACTTGCAAATCGAATATGCAGGAGATAATGTCACACGATCCAGCCGAAAATGGGTCCTACCTCCGAATTCAACGTGCTCTTATACCCAAGGCGACATATTCGTCTTCGTCGCGCTCCTTAGAGTTTAGCAGCTGTCTGATATCTCATCTATCCATCCAAACTTCTCGTTCGCAATCTCACCGAACATCAGCTGCCGCTCATCATCGCCCCAAGTAACTTTCCCACCAGCCAATCACACACGCACACAACATGGGAGACGCTGCCGTCAGCAGGGCCGGGTCCAAGCTCTTCCAGCCCCTGGCCATCGCCAACGGGAAGATTCAGCTGAAGCATCGGGTGGTGCTGGCGCCCCTGACGAGAAACCGTGGCACGCCAGTTAAGGAGTCCACTGCGGAGGACCCTAACAGAGAATGGATTCCCAATGATCTGATGGCAGAGTACTACTCTCAGCGCGCGACCGATGGAGGTCTCGTGATATCCGAGGCGATCCCGCCCAACCTGGAGGTGAGTCGCTGCTGATCGCTATTCACATCGCCGCTGGGCACATGAGGGGGATACAACGAACTCAGGGCTGACATGCTTCCCCCAGGGCAATGCCATGCCTGGCGTGCCGGGCCTCTTCCGGGCAGACCAGGCCGAGGCATGGAAGAAGGTAACGAGCGCGGTGCACGCCAAGGGCGGCGTCATCTACGCGCAGCTGTGGCACTCTGGGCGGGCCAACATCCCGCACCTGACAGGCACGCCGACGCTGTCGGCGTCGGCCACGCCGTGGGACGACCCGGAGGAGACGTTCCCCTACCCGCCGCCGCACACCTCGACGCCGGTGAAGCTGCGCGACCACCCGCCCGTCGAGATGACGGTGGAGAAGATCAAGCAGACGATCGGCGACTTCTGCAAGGCCGCGCGGGCGGCCATGGACGCGGGCTTCGACGGCATCGAGGTGCACGGCGGGAACGGGTACCTCCCGGAGCAGTTCCTCTCGTCCAACATCAACAAGCGGACCGACGACTACGGCGGCAGCCCCGAGAAGCGCTGCCGGTTCGTGCTCGAGCTGATGGCCGAGCTCGCCAGCACGGTGGGGCAGGACAACCTCGCGATCCGGCTGAGCCCCTTCGGCCTCTTCAACCAGGCGCGCGGCGAGCAGCGCCTCGAGACGTGGGGCCACCTGTGCCGCGAGCTCAAGAAGAGCCTGCCGACGCTCAGCTACGTCAGCTTCATCGAGCCGCGGTACGAGCAGATCTTCAGCGAGGAGCAGAAGCAGGCCTTCCTCGACAGCTGGGGGCTGCCCGAGGTTGACCTGAGCGAGTTCCGCCGCATCTTTGGCGACACGCCCTTCCTGACGGGCGGCGGCTGGAACGACCAGAACGCATGGGGTGAGGTCGAGAGCGGCAAATACGACGGCCTGCTGTTCGGCCGCTACTTCATCAGCAACCCGGACCTGGTCGAGAGGCTGAGGGAGGGCCGGCCCCTGACGCAGTACGACCGGTCGCGCTTCTACGGGCCCTTCCCGGACGCGCACGTGGGATACACCGACTACCCGACATGGGAGCAGCAGCAGAAGAAGGAGGATGCCCTCAGCCAGAAGCAGCCCCAGATGTAGAGCCAAGTTCCTAGATTAGATGCCATGATTGATTAGCTAGCGGTCAACCCATCAAACTGCCTATTCTTGCCCAAGCGTGCCCAGGACTGTTCTTTAGGAGCCACATGGTGCCGAGTGTTTCAGGGGGCGTCAAGGTTGAACTTGGCCCAGCTGCTTGCCAACCCGCTTGAGCTTGAGGCTGTTCCCGGGCGGCTCCTCTGGTGGAGATGGAGAGAGCAACCACGGTGTTTCGGGACCAGGCTGGGGTTCCGGGGGTCCCGTCGCGGTCATCCCCGGGGTCGGAGACGACGGGTTTATTGAGGTTAAGGTTTTGTCAGGGTCCATCGCCCCAAGAGCTATGTCCTGGCCTAGCTGAGCCGTACGGAGTAGTCTGTCAGTCTGTTTACCTCCTGATTAAGGTTTCCAGGGTTTCGAAGGACCCTTTTTTTCTATTCTTACCGCGCTATGCTTCTCCCGAAGGCCTCGGAGATGAGGGCCGAGCAGCTGCGGAGCTGTGCGACAGCGCAGCTTCTGTTCTAGAACGAATCCGTCCTAGCTTCTTCCCGTCCCTCACCCAGTTGCTGTGTAGGCTTTCCGTCACCGCGAGGGACAATTTGCCTCCCTCTCGTCGGCCTGTCCATGCTGGACGTTGTACTTGCGGTACGCGCCAGAGCCCGGAACCCGGCCGTGAAGGGAGGGCAGCAGGGCAGGAGCTGTGCCACCACACATAGTTGCCGAACCCACACCGCCGACCCAGAGTTTAAAGTACCTCCTGTCTTCTCAGCCACTCGATTCACGCTGCCGTGCCATACTCGTAGTGGAGCCATCGTCATTCCAGACGGTGGTGGTTCACCTGACCGGGCAGCGTCGCATCCGCAGGCAATAGTCGGGCAGCCCCCTTGTGGATCAGTGAACCAGCTCGAAAAGTCAAGCCCCCTTCTGGTTGCCTGGTTCGAAGCTTGGGCAGTGCAGAAATAATTGGGCAATTCCCAAATTACCTACACCACCTCGACGTCGGCGGTGACGTGGAACATGCGTGTGCGTGTTTGTGCGCGCGCTGATGAACATGTGAGGCCGGCCTGAGACGAAGGACCGGCCCACAGCAAATCGTCTGCCCGGAAGCCCGCGGAGCAGGGCATTTCCCATGTTGCGGAGGATGGGGATCTGCTATCTCGCAGATTGCGATTTGCGCAAGGACGGGCTGCAAGCAACGCATGTGGCGCCGCCCGACTGCCCGCGCGGAGCTGGAGCTCCTAGTGCAGGAGTGCCCGGCTGCCCGGGTGACTGAGTGGCTGCAGGCAGCCCTGGGAAGCTTTCCTCAGGGTGGTAGGCGGCTTGCCTGATGCGGTAAAAATCCAGGGGACACCTGTGACAGACACCGCCGTGCGTGTGCTGCAAGCAATATAAATCGGCTGCGGCGTGCGGGTGAGGGGTTTCCAGGCACATTCCACGCAAGGGCGGGTGGGTGTGTGGCGGTGGTGGTGCTGCAGCTGGTGTGTGGTGGTGTGACTGGTGTGTAGTGTGTCTGTGTGTGCGGTCTGACATATCGAGATCTGCTGTCGCAGCGCAGGAGAGGGGTAATCAAGGTACAGCCGACTACTGATGCAGCCTACTGCTGCGGGAGGATCAGCCACACAGACGGTGAAGCTGTCAGCGGCAGCCTCGGCCTTATACTCGCAACGTACCTTGATGTACCTGCCACTGCCTGCGTTCAACCTTGTCTCTGCCCTCCTCGGGCTGTCGGGGTGAGGTTTGAGAACCCCGCTGGCCGCGACGTCCAGCTGACTTGGATGCCTGTGATACTGTGCCGACTGCTACTGTTGTGCTCCCGTCGATGCCATTGCTTCTTGTGGCAGATAGATGGTGTCGACGAGGCACACAAACGGTTCGGGTTTCAAGTCGAAGTCACGCTGGTACGCGAGCATCCTCTTGGCTGGGTGAAGCTTTGCCGCATATTGATTAAAATATTTTGTTTCTTGGGTGTTGCTGAGTGCGCGCGCGTGTTTTGTACACCGCTACACTGCTATCTAAGTTTCGAAACATGCTCATGCAGGGCGATTCAGCCCGACGCCTCCGGCGTGTAAGCTGATGGTTAATGTTGTTGTGACTTATCCTCTCGGCTCGCGAGATCGTGTCATTGTGTGTATCCTGTGTTATAACAGTTGAGAGAAGATCCGACACTCCCGAACACGGCAAGGCTGTACGCGGCCTGCTAGTCCCAGTAAACCCAAATCCAGTCTGAAAATGCCGTGCCATGCTTTGCCCCGGGAAAGTGGTATCGATCGCCCAAAGAATAAACGCTCGGAACTCCATGCTTGCTAAGAAAAGATCAAAAACAAAAGAGAGCCGAATCAGAAGTCAGGTGAATCGTGAATGCTTCCCAAATTCTTCGCGAGGGGAAAAAGATCCTGAGGCCCGCAGCCTCCTTTGTGTTACAGTTTGCCTCTCATGAGAGCTCATGAGAGGTCAAAAGCATCGTCCTCCTTCTGGTAGACTTCTTCAGTCTGTCCACCAAAGTAAATGCCTCTCCGCTTCCAGCCCCCACGCTTGAGGTAGTGGGTTGGATCATCCGGAGAAGCAACCTGTGGTCTCCGTTGAGGGCTCTGTGGTGAAGACAGCTCGTTGCTCCTTTTCACCGCTGCCTCCTCCTCCTCCTCCTCGTCATCGTCGTGGTCGAACCAGGACTTTCCCGAGTCGACGCTGGATGCCGGTGACGGCCATCCCTTCGAGTAGGTTTCATCGTCGTGCGATCGGTTGCGCTCGATCATCCGGCCAATGGCCTGCTCCCTATCAAAGCCAAAGTCGAAGCCATCGTGGACCACAAGTGAGAAGCCTGAGTCCGAGTGATGCATGCGTGGCCGCCGTAGCTGATGGCCGGCAAAGGACTGTTTTGATCGTAATGACTGCGTGGGCAGACTCTCACGGGACTTGACCGGCTTGACCGGAACCTGAGCAACTGGTGGGTTGAGCTTGAGTGGGTCCCACTCGATCGGTGGCCAGTGTGCTCGTGCATGCTTCTCTGTCGATGGTATCCTCGAGACGGGTGCCGGTGCACCGTCGCTGTGTTGCCTCCTGTGGCAGATTTTCTGGTCCTCCAGTTCCTCCGCTGGCATTGCCGTACGCAGTTTCCTGTGGCTGCGGACCCCACGTAAGATCCGGTGGCCAGCCGAGCCAACCATGGTGATGTCAAAGTGCGGTGCCCGGACCGTGATGATGCCCTGGGTGGGAGGTAGTGTGGTAGAGAGTGGCAGTCTCCACTATCACTGATGAGAGACTATTGAATGACTGCAAGTCCAGTCCTGATATTGGCTAATGTGTGCCAGATTTGGGCGAGAGAATATAGTAAGGACCGTCTTTGAGAGAGTGAGGCCAGTCACCTGAATGGGTTGCGGGGGATGCCGTCTTTGATATATCCGCAAGGCACCGATTGAAAAGCCCGGCCAATCCGGGTGATGTGCCTTGCAGCATTTGCTGCAGGCAGGCCAGATACGAGGGTACATGTAGACGTAGAGTGGTACTTGCTTAGAAACCTGCCTGTGATCGTCGTTCTAGTGATGTGCCAGGGCTTGTGAAGCGAACAGGTTTGCCGATGGTACGCCAGGGCATGGCAGAAACACGCGAGTGGGTGTGGTGCTTGAGCGGCGATGCACCCCAACTTTTTTTTTTTGCTTCCTGCGCACTAGTCGATTCCAAGGTTGTTCTCGTCTGGCGGTGACTTGCCCGACCGGGCTTTTCTATGACAGCCAGATCCTGACCTCCCCGACCCGCTGGGGATACCCTTGCCTTGCGTACCTCAGCCCTAGTGTGGGGCTGTACGTCACCCGGATGACAGTCTCGCAGGCGTGATCTTCCCTTGATTGATCGGACGGGAAGCGAAGACAGTCAGCCAATGCCACCGGAATGCCCACAGACAGGGAGTAGACCGTCTGAGTCGACCGTGATAACCAATCAATTCTTGCTGCCACTGAGTTGGACGGCGAAAAAGAAAAGTCTTGGGCCCGCAACTCTGATACGGCCAATGGGCACAGAACCTGTCATGGGGTTGTCGTCGTATCTTGCTGACGTGTAAGCCAGGCCGTCACTGTCAGTACAGTACTCCGTACTTGCTGCCTTGGTTGTGCCGCGTCTGCCACGTTGAGGTCATGAACATATAATCCTGCAATCAAGGATCGTGTTGATGATCTCCTGTGCCTTCTTTTTTTGTCCCCTGCGACCCATTAATTTCATCATAATCCCCCAGATTTCTGGTTACGGAAGCTGGGACCCATGCTGGCAAGGATGGACAGGGGGTGGCCAATTCCTAAAAATTGGGCCACAAGATCGGGAAGGGATTGCCGCTCTACCCAAGCTGAGCCTCGCGATGGTTGGCTGTGATCGAGTGTTGCAATAATCCGGAAACACCACCAAGTGCGCCCGGCTGCCACGAGCACCAAGTGCTTCCCGGCTTCGTGGTTGATCTGTAGATCAAGATGCAATTCGGGCAGGTCGCCAGAGATTCTGATACTGTTCACCGATCCTAGCCTCCTTAGCGCAGCCACAGCAGTGGGTGAATTGCCTGCAGTACTGGCTGTCAGGCAGTGCGTGGAAAGAAAGTTGCCAACTAAGCCATTGGCATGCATACCCCGCGCGATCTTACAGAACGCGCACACATCCTCGTGCGGCGTGGGTGTCTTGCACGAGATAGCACAGAGCAACCTGCGGCCCTTGGGGCGCCAGGGCACCCATGAATGCGCCCCACGGCGGCATCGTGCACCGTGTAAGTACAATAAAAGCCCAACAAGTGAGAATTCTCACTGCCTTACATTTGTCTCACATGGCATGAATACCAAATTGACAACGGGACGCCACAGACCTTCCAGGCGACCGCGCTTCGAGCTCGAGTGAGCACTTGAGATCGTCCAACTAATGAGATCATCGGCTGCAACTGGATGTTTCAAACCTTGGAAAAACACCGGATGACGAGACAGCGGGAGCCTTACTCTCCCCGGCCTCAGCCACGTCAAAGTTGATCGCCACGCGTTAAGTGGCCCATCATGGGCGTCTCATTCCAAGGGTTTGCGCTGTGCTTCTGCATTTCACTATTGATGTGAAGGCGCTTGTCATCGGTCCTTGTGTGTTTGTTCCTGGCCGGAAATTAGGAGGATTAAATGTCTTGCTATTGCGTGGAACAGTCATCCCTTTGTACCTGTCGTGGCGTTGCGTCACAGACAGGGATGGCTGCTTGAAGAAGTACCGGATTCAGCATTCAGAACCCAAGAGCTCGGAATAGCCCCATTATTAGCTTGAATTGAATTTTCTTTCCACAGCTTCGTATCGCCGCCTGCTCGGTCCTCCCTGCCTTCATGCTATAGCTGTCAACGGCATGCCAGATGCGAAGCTTAAATTGGGGGCCTCCCCATGGTCAGGGGCTGTGCAGCTGTAGAAGTTGCGATTGCTGAATCACTAGCGCGGGGATGCCAGATTGCACAGAGCCTCACCGAAGCCCAGTCTGGTGGCTTCTGTGGCTGCAGACGTTTTCAGTCATGATTGGCGCGGCAGGAACAGTTGAGTCTGTTAAAAGCCTTCGTCTCTCCCTGGAAAGGATCGAGATCGAATTTCTAGCTTCGCGGCAGCAGCTATGCAGCCGAGTAGCGCGGCATCGCATCCCAACGGTTGCGAGACACGGGCGTCCTCTCCACCTCGCTCGAGTGCGTGAGTGTGCATCTCAAAGCGAACCGGGCTTGTCTTTCAGTCCGACGTCGAGGCGGGCTGGGCGCCAGTGCCGGTCAACGACCGAGGGTGCGCGCCGAGTGACCAAGGTCGCGCGAAGCGATGCCTGAAACAACGCTGCGTGTCCCGCCTCCTCTCCCGTTGCCTCCTCGGTGACCGTGGCTCGCAGCGGTCAAAAGCTTCATGTCAGAATTTGGGGATTTCGGATGATGAGGAAAAACCGATCCCCAACATGCCGGCGGCCATCCCTGTAGCACATCCCGTGGCTCGTACATCATGCGAGTTTTGGTTTGCCGACCGCTTCATCTCGTCCGATAAAAGCTGAGCCACTCCCGTGATGTCGAGTTGCGATGTTTCAAAATTCTGATCCTCCCTGACCGTTCACATTGGCGTTTGCCTCGTGACGGCCAATTGCCTCGTGCCTCGGCATCACCAAGTCCTTGGTCGACCTCGTCGCCGGGCGCATTGACCACGCTGTGATCGATTGACAGGCTATTTCGAGATTTTGTCATACGTCAGGGCATCGCAGATGTGCTTGGCGTGGTTGTGACTACAGCACGCCGTCGCTCTCGCCTCGCAGTCGCTTCACCCGCTTCTGCTCCCAATCGTCGAGATCCTTTGCAGCAAGTCGCTGTGAAACACGGGCGGCGTCAGCAGATGCGTCCTTGTCATCATACCGTATGGGGTGTGCCGCGGCGACTCACGTAGTATTCGTCCCTGATGTCGACCTTGCGCCCTTGTCTGCCGACACCGAGCTCTTCCTCCCTAGTCATCTGCCGCACTTTCCTGTCATGTTTCTCGTATCGGATAGCCGTTGCTGGCGTGAGCACGAAAGAGCCGGCGACGATGATCGAGATGAAGGGCAATCCAAAGAGGAGGAACGGGCGCTTCGCGAGCGCCGCTCGGTAACGCGCCGCAATGGTATTTGCCTCGGCGGACGAGACGTATTTCTTCTTCGGGAACACGCCCATCGTGACAAGTCCCGCGGTTGTGACAGAGCCGGGGCTAAATGCAGTTAGATCGTTGTGGGCAGCCGATGTCAATCAGGAAAGCTCTCGGGCTTGAGAGCACGCGGCGGAGTGTTGGCCTTGTTGGACGGTGGCAGCGAGGTGCTTCGGCAGACTGCCAGAGCTGCAGAAGCTTTCTGTCGAATCGAACAGTGGCAAGCTCCGATACCCCAGAATGACCTAAGCCAGAACGGGCCAACTCAGGGGCTAGGGTTATAGGCAGGGGGTTATCAGGGGGGTATCATCCCACCCCCTGCGAACCGTACATTCACCCTTCAAATTCAATGCCTTTAAATCAGCCCCAGAGGTGAGTTCCGCCTCCTTTTATTCTCCAACACATTGCACAAAAGAAAAGGAGAGAATATGACGTCTGGCTGGATTTTTTGGCTAGCATGTATCGCGTTGACTGCGAGAGTGGGGAGGTGCTGGGAACACTCGGACGCAAATACGCTCGAGACCACCCTTGCAACACATGACGCTGCGCTCGTGGCTTGTAAGTGGACAACTTTCAAGCGGAAATTCTGGGCTAACAGTCTCTATAGTTGTTTCTGTGAGTGCTCTGTCTATGAGTCTGGTGCAGGCCTCCGGGGCATCTGAACTAAAAACTGACGGTGGAGTATCTGCCAGCCAAGCGAGTGAGTGACTTCTATTGCTGACAGGGAAATGTTTGGGGTTGTTGTTAATATTTGAGGAGGTTGAAGAGCCAAGCTTTCGAGAATGAATGGCTGTCCGCCATTTCTATATCCAACCACCCACTTCTAAGTATTGACTGTGACGCAAATCCAAATATATGTGCTGAGCACGAGGTGAACGGCCGCCCAGCTCTGTACGCATTCGAGAAGGGCAATCCTGCAGGCACTTACTTGGGACCTATGAGAGGCTCTGGGTAAGTAGATTAAAGACTTGCGTTCTTGAGCAACTACTAATGAATATGTCAAGCATATCAAACTTCATCTCTCGACTGGCGAGGCCCATCGTGACTGAGGTTTCAACGGACAGTATTGATGTCTTGAATGACATCGATGAAACGGTCTTCACTGCTCACATCAGGCCAGACGATCATGCAGCTCGAGAGATGTTTGTAGCAGTTGCAGAACGGTACAGAGACGAGTTCACCTTTGGGCTCGTGCCTGATGTCGACCTTCTCCAAGAACAGGGTTCAGTCTCACCCACGATTACATGCAATCTGAAGGATGGAGCAACTGTCACGAGAAAAACCGCCTCATTCACTGATTCAGAGGCACTGGAAAATTTTGTTATTGAGGCATCAAGAAATGTGGTCGGGGAACTGACGAAGTATAATCAGCAGAGGCTGCTCAACGTGAGTGCAGCTCCCCCGCTCCCGCCCACCACAAGCCAACAGTGGCTCAAAGAGACTTGGACTGACAGAGTATCTGCACCAGCGTGGATGGCCCATGGTTTACCTATTTGCGCAGACTGAAGAAGATCGCTCAAGGCTCCGGATGGAACTACACAGCTTTGCTAAGGGTTACTATGACTCGCTGACCTGTGTAACGGTCGATCCACTGGAGTTCCCAGAGCTTCAGGAGAAGATGGGACTCGAGGCTGGAGTTTTCCCTACAGGAGCTGTTCATCAGTTATCCAAAGACCGCATCTACCCATACCCACGGGACTTGCCCATAGACTCGCAGTCACTACAGAAGTGGGGACTTGATGTTTGGCAAGGGCGCATCAAACCGTGGACTCGTCCCGGGGCGGCAACCTCGCTTGATAATCCCGGCCCGACCAAGACAGCGAAGAGGAAGATCTCGCTGGCCAATATCCCGGGTGTAACTATCAGGGTCGGAGGACACGATGAACTGTAGATCAGTTATGCTGGATCCCAGATTCTAATGTGCCGGTGGTTGAAGGGGAGAGATGGAGTGACGAAGAACGGAGCGATCGTCAAGCGGATGATGAGCCAGTGCCATTGCCATTCCAAGCATATTTCATCTCATACAATGCCACGCAGTACTGTTTCGCCCTGCGTCAAATGATGAGCAGATGGGCATCGCCAGCGATCCTTTCTGGGGGATCAGAAACCCCGGGGTTGCGCTTATGGAAACCGGCAGAGTTTGTGCATTCTGTTTGTGACCACAAAGTGGGCAACATGAGATTCTATCAAGGGGATGTCTCAGTGGCTCAAGTCGAGGCAAGCTCGTGCAGGTGATTGCGGAAATGGCCCAACTGGTTTTCTGTACCTTTGAAATTCCTCTGAGGAATTCTGGAGTTCACCAGCCTTGAATACCTACTTAAGTTGTCTGGTAATGGCAACTGGTTCTTCTGGTCGAAAGAGATCGGAGCAAACGAGGTAGTCCAACAGGCTGAATTGCTGACTCATCCTGACTGCACTGTAATTGGCCTCGTGACAGCGCGCCAGCCCAGTTTGACGCGTCGCGTTCTCCAACCCCGACGTACTCTTGCCCAGAACCTGTCTTCACACCTTGCCCACGGATCTGTGCGGCGCCACTCTTTTGAATGACCTTGAGATGAAGAAATCAGGTCAAGATGGCTGCCGAGTCGCACAATCGGGCCGGACCAGCCGGTCATAATGCTGCGAATCCAGGAGCAGCGGCGAATGGCGCTGCGCCTCCATCGACGCTGGCTGCACAGCTTGCCGGTAATATCTCGACCTCGGCCAAATCCTCGAGACCCGACGAGGCCAGTGAGCTCAAGCGCCTGTTTGAGGAGATCGAGAGAGTCAAGAACAATCCAGACTCGTTGAAGACGCCGGACGAGCATGTGGAGCACAATCACATGCTGATCTATGTCTATGCGCGGGTCATTCTCGACGGTCTCAAGTGGGACGATCCCTTCGCCGACCGCGAGCAACTCAAATCCGATGCATTGACTGCCATTCATTTTCTGAAGGTCACCATCGCCGAGACTCCAGTAGTTCTCATATTTACCACCGATGGCACCACCTTTCTCCATCGGGGCCCTGAACCACTGTGGGTCTGGCTGTTCCCGAAGCTTCTCAGGATGCTCGGACATCCGCGGTGTATAGCCCTATCTTCGCCATTGGAATCACTATTCAACTATGTTCTTGTGACAGCAAGCACATCTGGCGGCTTGTGGAACATTAGCAGCCCATTATATGGCTATCTGCAGGCCAATTTTCGATGTAAGAAGAACGCATCTCACACTCTAGGGCAGTGCTAATCGCCATGCAGCAATATTGGCCCATCTGAGATTGGCCCCACCAGCTACCAAGGGATCTATTGACATTGAGCTACCCGATCACAATACCCTGGACGCGTTGCTGCCCGGGGGAGCCCTTGCAGGCGCCGTCCGCTGCCCAAGTTATACTCTTGGTGATGGGGAGCATGCCCTGCGGCACGCCTCTAGTCTTTTGAACGTCCTGCATGGTGTTTCAGTGCCAGGTGGACCGCCAAAAAAATCAGTCCCACCTTTCACCAAGCACATCGCCTGGCTTATAGACTGTATCGAAGCTTTGAACGAAGAGCAGAGGCGATGGAGAGACCACGGCAGTCATGATCCAGTAACTCTGTTAAATCAGGCCTTGAACCTTATCTGTCCACATTCTGGAGTGGAACAAGCCGTGATACACAAGTTGTATTCCGTCATCGTCTTGCTCGCAGCGGATGTCGCTGTGAACCAGACAGGGTCCTCAAACAAAGAGCGGATTGACTCTTCGGCCACCAAGGTACTGGCTTTGGCTCTCGTCCAAATTGCTGACGCTGCCATCAAGCAAAGACCTCTAGCCAAACTTGCTGCCGCTCAACTACTCAAGCCACTGGAGCAGATGCTCGCCGAAGGAATCGCTGGGGATGTTTCTGGTGATTTACAGGTACGCCCACCTGCCTCTTATCTATTGCGGCCAAAATCTGACTTCTGTTTCTGTTGCATGCAGCGATCCGTGAATCTGTTCCGTGAGGCGGTTGTGTTCCCCACGAATCAGTCATTCAGCCCCGGGCTCTCACCGCAGTCTTTCGTGGATAGAGACGTACGGCTGAAGGTTCAATCCATCGAGTCCAAGGCGCACGCACCAACAGATGAGCAACGTCTTGCCAAGCGGAGAAAGCTCACTCAGGAGTCCTCGTCAATGCAATTTGTTCTCAAACAACTCTGTCGAGTGCTTCGTCTGCCGCAAGTAACGAATTTGAACCAGCTTGAGAGCCGCATCTTGTAAGCTCTGTGCAAAGATGACGCGACGCTGAAACAAGCTGACCGCATATGACAGGGGCTTCTTCCCAGCTGCTAACGACGATGTGCGGTGCTCGATCATTGAGCTGCTTGCTTACATTCCTTGCGCAGCTGATGACTCTCTCAACATGGGGTCGGCCGGACAGCGTAGTCTGCAGTGCTCGTTTTGCTCCAAGGCCGACAGAAGGGCACCACGATCGCCATGTACTGACCCCATGTCTGTGGCATCAGCCGGCTCCATTTTCACAAAGCTCATATGCCTGCCAGAATTTCGTGGATCACGTCGTCCACGGGTTGTCGCAATGATAGCTCTCCGACGTATCATAGTACACTCGAAAAGCCCTGAGATGGTGGACCTGGAGAAATCGGCCATTGGACAGTGGTGCTTGTCAACCCTACAAAGCTCCCTCAGAGAACTTCGTATTGCGGCCGGCAGGGCAATCACCCTTTTCTTGCGGCCAAGCGTCGGCCAGGACGTTGGCGTGCAAATTTTAAACCGGAACACTGCCAACGCCTTGGGATTTTTGCGATCCGTCTCCGATAAAAATGAGCCTAGCATCAACGAGACTTCTCTAATGGCTTGGGGTCAAATGGGTAGAGTGGTCTCAGATGAAGGCCTCAATCTCGTCTTGGTCAAGATGCTGGATTTCCTTGGCCACCAGAACCCTATTGTCTCTGCGGTCGCTCTGAACGAGATCACAAATCTTGCAGCTTCTCGCAGAACAACACCACGACGCCTCCTGGAGCCTTTCTGGAGAAGCCTTGCGTATTCCACCGTCAAAGACATGCTCACAAGGCCGCAGACGACGCAAATGGTAGCAGATCTTTTGAGAACCAACGTGGCAGAGTTGCTTCTGCTCATCCAGTCGCATGCTTTGCCATGGCTTGTACTTCATGGCAAGAAGGATATCATACAGAAGTTCTCCGAGGCCAGAAGAGACGAACACTTACAAGACATGTTTTTGGACGAATCGAATCTGAGTGCCATCTTGGCACGTCTATTTGTGCAGGGCGAAGCCAATGTCGAACGATTTTCGATGTCGGCGCTGATCGATGTCTGTCCAACATTCAGCGGGACCGCCCTCACGGAGGTGTTGAGAACAAGTCCTGTCCTGACGATCTTGGAGCTTCTCAGAATGAGTGTGGAGGGAGACGAATCGACGAAAACCCCTGTAAGCACACTTTATCAACTTGGGCAGTCCCATACCGAGAACTAATGAGCAACAGGCCCGATCAGCCCTGACCATGGTGGCAAACTTGCTGGTTGCCGTCCCCCGAGATGGGAAGAGAAAGGGCGGGCATCATGTCATCGGCCGCTTTCTCCGAGAGCATGCTCTAGGCTTGTCGGCACGAATGGTCGAAGTCATCAACAATACCTCACCCGTGCCTCCGCCTATGCGGGAACGCAATCTTTGCATCAAGGCCATGGAAGAAATGATAGTACTGGCCAAGGAGTACATTCGCATAGCACGGCCACAGGTTTGTCCTACCACGGGCGTTTCCTGACCAGTTTGCTGACCATATGATGTTAGATATCCGTCTGTCTTCTCTCTGCACTGTCATTGGATGAGTTGAGAACGACCGCATTTGCATGTTGGTACTCCATGATGACTCACGTGGGAGAAGAGGATGTTGAAGAGCTTATTGAGACGACGTTCTTCATCATCGGGCAGTATTGGTCCTGCTTTGCAGAGGAGAGCCGAGAGAGAAGCAAGTCTCTGCTGCGTTCCCTGCTCACCAATCACGAGGCAGTTCTGAACAATACGATTGGCAAACTTCCGTCACTAAGCCATATTAGTGCGCTCTCGGAGCTCTGGAAAATACTCGATGCACGTCGGTCGCCACTCGATACTCGCGCTGCCTTCGCCGTGTTCATTGAAAGAGTGCGTCACGAAAATGCTGGTGTTGTTGAGAAAGGTTTGATTGAGCTCTCAGAATACCTGCGCCAGAATCAAGGTTACCTTCAGGCATCGGCCATTAGTGAGCAACCTGACAGCGTTGTGAAAAATCTGGCTCGAGCACTGTTAGACTGCACCTCTAAGTACAACGGGATCAACCCTGATATTGCGCGAATCTGTGCACAGTGTATCGGGTTGATGGGCTGCCTGGACTCGAATAGGCTTGAAACTGTTCGGGAGCAGCGAGAGTTCATTGCACTTTCGAACTTCACAGATGCAGATGAGACTACGGACTTTGCTGCATTCGTCCTGGAGGAGGTGCTTGTCAAGTCGTTCGTGTCGACTACGGATTCTAGCTTGCAGGGGTTCCTATCATATGTCATGCAAGAGCTCTTGGAGAGATGCGACTACAAGACAGCCGTCAACCTACAGGGGGCAGAGGGTGAGCGCATCTATAGGAAATGGCTGACCATGCCAGAAAGCGTGCGCGACGTCCTGCTCCCTTTCCTCACATCCAGGTACAAGCTTGCACCGATGCCAAGCATGAAGACCGAGTACCCCATCTTCCGCGCTGGACGCTCATACGCCAACTGGCTCCGGCAATTCACGCTGGACTTGCTCCACAAGGGGCAAAACCCATTCGCGGATATTATATTTGACCCGCTATGCCGGGCTATCAGGGTCAAGGACTTGTCGGTCGCCATTTTCATGCTTCCATATCTGGTTGTTCACATCACTCTCGGTAACAAGAGCACGCACCAGGAAAAGGATGCAGTGTGGAACGAGCTACTAAGCATCCTGAAGCAAGACGTTCCTGAGAACGCTTCCTACTTGGAGAGAGAGGACAGGAAGCTCTTTTGCGAGGTATGTGGCCCGGCAAAGGGCTAATTTCTTTTGCTGACGAAAACAGGCCGTTTTCCGAGTCATCGACTATGCGATGAGGTTCTTGCAGGTCAAGAGGACGTCTCGGCTCAGTAAAGGTGACGAGAATAACCTCGTACTGATCCAGAAACGTTTGGACTCCATACCGCCAGAGCTGGTATCGCAGCGCGCCATTGACTGCAAGCAATACGCGCGTGCCTTGTTCCACCTGGAGCCTCACATTTTGCGGCAGCAAGAAGAACATGGTGACGATGCCGAAAACATTCAACAGGCGTTAGACTCTCTGCAGCATGTCTATGCCCACATTGACGAGCCGGATGGCCTTGAAGGAGTATCCGCCAATCTGAAGGTCATCGACCTCAAACAGCAAATCCTGAGCCACAGGAAGGCGGGGAGGTGGTCAAGGGCGCAGACCTGGTGTGAAGTTCAGCTCGCGGAGGACCCCCGCAACGTAGACGTCCAAATTGATCTTCTGACGTGTCTCAAGGAGTCGGGCCAATATGGTGAGAACACTATCTGTCACGACACTCCTCCCTGCCATTGCTAACACCGCATAGACGTATTGTTGAACCACGTTGGAGGCTTAGATACCGATGGGCCTTGGATCAACAAGATTGCGCCGTTTGCAGTGGAAGCTGCTTGGGCTACCGGAAGATGGGAGACTCTTAAGAAGTATCTGGGTTCCTACAAGGTTGGCAATCATCTGGATGAATTCAATCTCGGGGTAGGATCAGCGCTTTTGGCACTCAAGGATGGTCGAGTAGAAAGCTTCGTCAACCAACTCCAAGAGCTGAAGGAGAAGACTGCTTCTTCGATGTCCATGTCGGCTACAGCATCACTTCAGGCGGCACATGAGGCCATGTTGAGATGCCATGTGCTTGCAGACCTTGAGATCATTGCGGGAGACCACAAGAAGGAAGCCCACGACCAGCAAGGAGTGATGACCTCGCTAGATCGTCGACTGGAGGTGCTGGGTGCGTTTGTGAGCGACAAACAGTACGTTTTGGGAATACGACGAGCAGCGATGGAGCTGTTGAGGTGAGTACTGAGAAAAGCCACTTGACTACTTCCACTGACATCTCTTCAAAGGCCAAAGTTTTCGGACGGAGACATCTCATCTCTGTGGCTGTCAAGTGCAAGATTAGCCCGAAAAGCAGACTCACTCCAACAGTCTTTCAACGCCGTATTACACGCTTCGCAACTTGGAGATGGTTCTGCAACCATTGAAAATGCCAGGCTGTTGTGGAAAGAGGGTCACCACAGGAAGGCCATTCAAATTCTCGAGAACGCCATCCAGACCAATTCGTTCATAGGGTACAACCTGGGGCCTGCTGCTCCCACGTCAAGCAAAGGACCCGAAGTGCAAAGGAATTTGCTGACAGCCCGAGCGCATCTGCTCTTGGCGAAATGGCAAGACTCGGCGGGACAGACACACGCAAGTGCTCTACGGGCGCAGTACCAGCAGGCGGCAAAGACGCACGCAATGTGGGAGAAGGGACATTATTACCTCGGTCGTCATTACAAGAAAGTTCTTGAGTCTGAGAAGGCATTGAGTCCAGATGAACAGAGCGATGAGTATCTCACCGGAGAAACAGCCAAGCTGGTCATCGAAAATTACCTACGGTCTTTGAATTACGGCACAAAGTACCTATACCAGACTCTGCCGCGGATTTTGTCATTGTGGATGGATTTGGGCGCTCAGATCGACAAGGCCCCCGAAGGGAAAATTTCATTGTCTAGGGAGCTAACCCAGCGGAGGAAAACCTTGTTGCACGAGCTCAACAAATACTTCTACAAGCACATGCAGCGCATGCCTGCTTACATATTCTACACAGCGATGCCGCAGATCGTGGCGCGCATTGCTCATCCGAACCCAGAAATCTTCACTCATTTGCAACACATCATTATCAAGATTGTGGAGGCACATCCGCGACAGGCCCTTTGGGGACTCTTCGCCATCATGACCAGCAAGCAGTCGTCTGACCGAACGAAACGCGGTGCTTCCCTGCTGGGCCAACTCCGCAACATCAGTGGAAAGAGGGTGGATGGCTCGGCATACGACCTGAGGCAGCTCCTGAGGATGGGTGAGAAGCTGGCGGAACAACTGCTGTTGGCTTGCAATAACGGTGACTTCCAGAGCAACAGAACCACACATGCCAGCATTACTCGGGACCTCAACTTCAACCACAGATGCACGCCTTGTCCCTTGGTTGTTCCAATTGAGGCATGCCTGACCGCGACATTGCCTACACTGACGGACAACATCAAGAAGCACAAGGCGTTTTCGAGAGACGTTGTAGCAATCGACTCGTTCCTGGACGATGTCCTCGTCCTGGGATCGCTCGCGAAGCCACGCCGACTGACGGCGCGAGGTACTGATGGGAAACTATACAACTTGTTGATCAAGCCAAAGGATGACCTGCGGACGGATCAGCGCCTGATGGAATTCAACAGCATGATCAACCGGTCCCTGAAACGAGATGCAGAAAGCAGCCGCAGGCAACTCTACATTCGCACGTATGCAGTGACCCCACTGAACGAGGAATGCGGAATCCTCGAGTGGGTTGACGGGCTCAAGACGCTGCGCGATATCCTGCTGGGCCTGTACAAGCCCCGCGGTATTGTGCCGAATTACGGTCAGATTCAGCAGATGATGAAAGAAGCCAGCACGTCGGACAAGAACATCACGCTCTTCACAGAACAGGTACTTGGCATGTTCCCACCGGTACTGCCAAGCTGGTTCATCTCGCAATTCCCCAACCCGTCGGCCTGGTTCGCGGCACGGCTCAAGTATACGCGGTCATGCGCGGTCATGTCAATGGTGGGTACGATCCTGGGACTGGGCGACAGGCACGGCGAAAATGTGCTGCTGGAGGAGGGGAACGGCGGAGTGTTCCACGTGGACTTCAACTGCCTGTTCGACAAGGGCCTGACATTTGCGCAGCCGGAGCGGGTGCCGTTCCGGCTGACGCACAACATGGTAGCGGCGATGGGGATCTACGGGTACGAAGGGCCGTTCAGGCAGTGTAGCGAGCTGACGCTGTCGATCCTGCGCCAGCAGGAGGAGACTCTGATGACGATCCTCGAGGCTTTCATCTACGACCCCACGCTGGACCTGCAGAGGGACAAGAAGCGCAAGAGCGACGTGGTGAAGCTGAACCCGACGAGCGTGGTGGAGAGCATAAAGAGAAAGGTCCGGGGCTTCATCGGCGACGAGAGCATCCCGCTGGGCGTGGAGGGCCAGGTGGAGGAGCTGGTGAGGCAGGCGACGAACCCGAGAAACCTGTCGGCAATGTATATCGGGTGGTGTGCTTTCTTGTAGATGTGTCGCATGGCAATTGCGGGAAAGCTGGCTTAGGATGGTACTCAAGCTATGGATGAGGCTGTAAAGAATGCACTCATTTAGGTCCCCATTACGTGTAAGTATCTCAGTCAGAAACAGCAGGTGATAGAGGACGCGAAGGGGTGTTGATGGATGGCCTGCGCAAGCGGCATTGGACTCTCAGCCCATGCAGTTCTGCCAATGATTATTTTTTTTGAAGGTCGATTGATAGCTCTCACACAGCAGATTTGTATCAAATCGATTCATCCCATATTTGAATGAAAGAGACTCGGGAGCTGCCTCGGTGGTCGGTCGTCTTTATTGTTTCACGGGGCGGGCGTATCTGGAAGCGTTAGGCATCGATTACAGGGGGGTTGGCTGCCTGGGTGAGCTCGACGCGACGCAGCACAGCACAGCACACAAAGCAACGCAACGCAACGAAACAGGACGGGGCGGGAAGGCGCCACTGCCACCCACCCACCTTCACCTTCACCTTCACCTGAACCCGACCTCCCACTTCCTTTATCTACCCTGCATTTCCATTTCCATTTCCGTGGCAGGATAAATTTTGTTTCCTTCGATGTCAACTTTTAGAGAGGCCATACCATCATCAGCCACATTCTGAACATCATCGCCGGCTTTTGCGGGCAATCTCGTCTCTGCTCGTGTCACCGCGGCTGACCTGATTGACGCGACCGCGGGCGAGGTCAACGTCATATGCCAGCTGCAGCCCTTTGAAAAGTCGCACCGAGTCACAAACCCACTCCCAAGGACCCTCATTTCACTGCCCAGAATACCACATCTTCTCTCTGACTCTTGGAGGTCTTTGTCCAATTCGCGCTTTTTGAGAACACATCTTCAAAATGCCTGTCTATCGCATTGGTAAGCGAGCCATGCCTCCCGTCCTCCCCGCGTTCCGCCTCATTCCCTTACTGGCGCGTGGCAACCGTGTCAAGCTGTTGATATTACCCTCATCCCCAACACCAACCGTGGCAAGTCGTACTTGGACTCCGCTAACATTCATCACCAGAGGTCTCCCCCAACAACCGTGCTGGTTGCAATGACACCCTTCACAAGAAGGAAAAGGTCAAGATCACAAAGGGCGAGCCGCGCTTCGGAACCTGGGTCGAGATTAATGAGCATGGCTCTTGGAGATGGAAGCACTGGTAAGCACACCCTTGACCAAGTCTGCCGGCGGGTGGTCTCAGTGCTGAACTCTCTCCTCTCTCTCCTTTTAGGGGCTGCGTCTCCGGCAAACAGCTCGAGAATCTGCGTGACGACATTCGCGATGGTGACTCGTACGATTTCGACATGATCGACGGCTACGATGAGATCAGGTGAGTACTGGCTGCTTCAATTCTGAGATCATGTCGGCTAAGCGCTGTTACAGTGATCACCCTGAGCTCCAAGCCAAGATCCGCACCGCTATGATCGAGGGCAAGATCGCGGATGAGGACTTCAACGGTGATCCTGAGTACAACGTGTTAGGCCAGTCAGGAATCCGTGGCCGTGCGACTAAGAAGAAAGCCGAGCCTGAGGACGCGGATGGCGAGGAGCAAGTACGTGTGTTTTCTTCCAACAGCGTATGCAACCAAGTGCTGATGTCCCCAGAATGGTGACGACACCCCCGCCAAGAAGCCGGCCAAGAAGCGTGGTCGCAAGAAGGCCGGCGAGGACGAAGACGAGGAAGAGGAGCAGGAGCAGGTCGAGGCTCCTCCCACTAAGAAGGCTCGGAAGGGCAGAGCAAAGAAGCAAGCCAGCGACGACGAAGATGCTCCACTCGTCGAAGCTCCCAAGGCAAAGGGACGACCCAAGAAGGCTAAGGTAGAGCCGGAGGCTGATGAGGAAGCCGCCGTCGAAGCTGAAGCTCCGAAGAAGAAGGGCCGGCCCAAGAAGGCCAAACCCGAGCCTGAGGTCGATGATGAGCCCTCCGTTGAGCAACCCAAGAAGAAGGGCCGCGCTAAGAAGGCCAAGGTTGAGCCTGAGGCCGACGAGGAAGCTCCCGAGGAGCCCGAGCACGCCGAGCCTGAGCCCCAGCCCGAGTCTCAGCCCGCGGCCAAGAAGGGCGGCCGAAAGAAGAAGGCTGCTGCCAACGGCGCTGATCATCAGGCCGAGGCTCCCAAGGCCGTTCCTGCGAAGCGGGGCCGACCCAAGAAGAGGTAAGCACCAGGTCTGTCCAGCATGTGAATAATGAATCTAACGACAGTAGTGCTTGAAATGGAGAGGATT
The DNA here is from genome assembly GCA_038088545.1 of Diaporthe humulicola. NCBI lineage: Eukaryota > Fungi > Ascomycota > Sordariomycetes > Diaporthales > Diaporthaceae > Diaporthe > Diaporthe humulicola. The sequence goes on along the minus strand of JBBWSL010000077.1, from coordinate 180,735 downwards.
TCCTCGACACGAACATGCTTGGGACATTGGAAGGGTTGATCACATCGTCTGCACCTGCCATTACCAGTTCCTGTTGAGGGTTGAAATGACCACACATGCTAGGATCTTGCGAAGACAAACGGATCTTCGAGTGACTGTTGGCAGTCTTTGCCTTCTATGACGACACGTTTCTGGCTCTGCCCCAAGAGGAGGCAGCCGAAGATGTCCCGTCCCGTCTTGTTGACTTTGATTGCGCCGGCTTTAAGGACGGCTTTGCTTGTCACACCGCAACCCTTCGAGCACCAAATTGTCATTCTCATTCAGATCCAAAACGCCCAATCTGTTCTCAGAGCAGATCAGATCTGCACAAAACCAAAAGTCTTATTGTTTTCTTTTCTTGTTTTCTTAGGCACAAGCAGCTTTTTGCGATGTCTTCAGGGGGCTCAGCCAGATAGCCTCAAGGCTAGCTGTCTCTTAGTATTAGCTTACCGCAGTATTCTGAATTATGACAAAGACCGTCAAAGCTGTGTTCTCCGTGTGTTCGGCGTTCTGCGGATTCCTCGACCCAATTTGCCTATCTGAAAAGGCGGCTCCTACCTCCGGTCCCGCCTCCCGTTGCCTTGGAATTTTCCACGTTGGAAGACACGGCTCGACCAGCCGACTGTACAATGCTCAGTCTCCCGATGCTCTCCCCCTGCCATTGTCCTCGACCACAAGCGCCCTTTGTGAGAGTCGTTAATAATATGACAAAGGACAATGCCATTGTCCTTCATCTGGGATGCTTGCCTATTAAAACATCTCAACCCCTCTCCTTCTAGCCTACAGCCTAAGGCTACACACCCATCCATTACTCCCGTGGCCCATCAAGTCAGAGACCAAGACTCTGACACACTCGATAATTTCTCTTGAATTCAGCTGCCTGGGATCCGATTTGACACGTAATAACTTGTGGAAATCATGGGTAAGTCATCTGTCGCTGTAACGTGCTGACCTTGTGCTAACTCTTATTGAAGCCTTTCCGTACTCATTTCAGGCGCTGCCACTGTCTGTCGAACATGAGGAGAAGCTCATCGAGCTCGAAGGAGAGTCCCTGTTAATCCACGAGCTCCCGGCCGAGGATTTCAATATTTATGAGCTCCCGGCCGTGAATGTCAACAGCCCTCTCCAGCAACAGCCTGAAAAAAAGGCGCCGAGGCCTAACAAGGCCAGCCGGGCATTTCGCCACGTCCAATTTGCCGCCCGCCAGTTCATCCATCAACGGCGGCGCAGGGCGGACACGGCCCCTCGGCGCGACGACGTAGACAACCGCCTCCCCCTGTCCGTGATCGAGCTTCTCCTCGCACACCTCAACATACGAGGCGTGGCTGAGGGCGAGGAGGAGGATGGGGCGGACTTCATCGGCATCCGTGCCCCAACCCGGCCCTGTCCAACCTCGGCCGAGGAGCTTTACGACCGGCTCGTTTACTCGCGGGACGTCGCCCGCCGGGGGAAATCCACCCCTCTCGCCAGGCGCCTCCTTAGGTCCTGCGACCCAGGTGCCCGCCCTGATCCTGCGTGTTTTGTCACTTGGGACGAGCTGCCGCGGCTGCTGGAGCCCGTTATCGCCGAGGTGACGGCGTGTCTAGGCTACATAGAGGCGTTCCGGTCGCGCCTTGATCTGGAGACCGAAGGCTGTGACTACTGGATCGACCTGTCGCACCTTCGCAGGTGTGTCTTCCGGCTGACTGGGTTTTACCCACATGATACCGAGCACGATCTGGAGGCTTGGGCATTTGGGCTGCCCGAGGATCTCACACGCCTGCTTTATCCGCAGCGGGGCAGGTTTGACCACAGCCAAATGGCCAACAACCTAGATGAGGTCATCGTTGGGCCTGCCTGGGATAGTTTGATGAAGCTTGAGGCTATCGTTTGCCTCTATCGGCGTGATTGCTCTTAAGCTGGACAGAGTTTCTGTTAGTTGACTAGATTGGGTTGACACTTTGATTTAACATAGATTGTATAATTGTGGCGAGCGTGCGAGTCTTCGACTTTTTCTTTTGTGTACAACTCGGCAAGGATATTGGCTGGTAAAAATAGATTGATACCCAAAGAGCTCCATTTGCTGATTTTTAGTTCTGTCGTTTCTCAATGCTCTTCAATTGTGTGCACATTGCGACAGGGTAGCAGCATTTTCAGTACAAGGAATGGAAACTGGCCAATTGTTGCAACATCCTCATTCTACGGTAAGGTAATCATGCAATGGGGGGGATCTCAGTACAAGAAATTTGTATGGGCTGGACAGGAATGTTGGGAGATAGCTGCATAAATCTACCTAGATACCCAGTGATCATGCTTTAAGAACAGTTGCTACGCCTGGAGGGCATTTCGAGAGTCACGCCGGGAAATTTGGCTTGAGTAAGTACACATCATTCAATGTTGTGAGGCTAAGATAAGTAGTACAGCCCTGTCGAGACTTCTAGATTTGCTTGTCACCATACAATATTTTCTTGTGCCGGGATCTCATTCAAGTGTTCAAATAGCAATCAACAAAAAAAAAACGGCCCTTCTAGCATTGTGCCGTACCAAGGTATCTAGCCTCTAATGATCCGGGCAGGTACGTGCAGCTGCAACAATCAATACACAAAGAGAACAAGTTGCACCAGAAGAGAAGAAGTATTCGAAAGTCAATCATCAAGTCCAACGCCTTCATTGCTGGAAACATGTATGAGAATTGGTTATGGCCAGTCCTCTCTTCGACTTTAGCGGACTTCTGAAAACGGAAATATCGTGGCATTGCCTCAAGCCACATGTGCTTTTGGTTCAGCAAACTGCAAAATTGGAGTCCTTACAGCAATCAATTGATTCTTACCGATGTTTATTAGACCAAAATGTCGAAATGTCGGTGTAATTATCGCAGGTACTTTCCGAGTAGAAAGCTCAGTGCTCGAAATGTCTCCCGTCTGACCTCTTGTTGCCCCAGAAAGGGGACTGCACCACCCACTGACTTTTTAGAAACAGAAGCCTGGTTTTGGAAGCTCCTCAGATGGCACTGAGCTCCTGCAAACTACTTGGGTTTAAAAGTTTTACAAGCGACTCCCACAAGCCACTTTTTCTTCCTCACCATCTTCAGTCGTCAACTTCATTTGTTTCACCAGCAAGGCTTCCCCGCCAGACTGAGTCTGACGCAGGTTCACTTTTAACCAAACACAAAGCCCCTTCTCTTGCCCACAAATCCCTGAATACCTCGTTGTCTCGCGTGATTCTCGGCACGCAGCTCAAAGGGCCCGTTGCGGGGGACTGGCAACCGCCTCCCAACTGACCATTTCTTTGTACTCGCTCAGCAGCAGGTGCGAGACTTTCAAGCCACATTTCGCTGTCACCACCTACCGCCCTCGAAACCTGGCCGCGAACAGCTAGCAAAACTTGACTGTGTGCCAATTGAGCACACTCAAATCAACTTCTCGTTCGTCAAACCGGTGCGTTTTCTGAAACAACCACCACGAAATGACACTGATCATCTCCAACAGTCGGGGAACCTGCCTCAAAATGGCCCACCTCGTTACGCCAAGCTCCTCTTTTCGCTCCGCTGATGCGATTGACCTGAACGCGGAGGACGACGCTCTGGCAGCCGTTGACGATGGCGACGTCATCGCAAAGAACCGCATGCTGATCGGTAAGCACGAGCCTTGTTTTGCAGCCCACTGGTCCGTAGCAGGCTACTAACAGATATCAGTTGAGCTCGAACAGAAATACATCATCACGCCAGGAATCTTGACCATCGCCCCCTCTGGAAAGCTCATAGCTGACCTCTCCCACGAGGAGCCTGACCAAGGCACCATGGTGGGTCTCTACCCAGCGCTTCCACCGCCCGAGAACTACGAGCCACAGATTCCGTCCTGGCTTCGTGACTACCTGATCAAAGAAATCAACCTCTTCGGCAGCGGCCCTCCGTCCGCATGCGGTTCGCTCTACGACCAGATGGTGAAGAGCAAAGAGGTGGGTAGAGAGGGCACCAATCTCAGCGTCAGCTCCACATCGCTCCTTATTTCATGTGGCATGATGAGCCTGCGCAGCTCAATTGATGATCTTCGCGAATTTTGTTCCAGCGGGGCGCCCGTGTGCGAGGAAACCTATGCGATGGAGTTTGGAATCGTCGAAAAGGTCATCAAACGGCTGGCTGGCTGGGATCCTTCCCAGAGCGTGAGAAACAGACTGTTGGCCACTAGGGCGACCAATGACGAAACTGACGAGGACTCGCCTGCGAAGCGCCGCAAGATTTCCAAGAAAACCCATGTCGGGGTCGCCGCGCCGGTGGCACAAGATCTGCCCAGGGACCTCAGGTTGCTGATCGACCTCGGATCGCAGGGTATGGTCATAAAAGGCGCTCTGGACACCTCACTAGAGGACCTCGTGATCAACCCGGTCTCTCAGCTGGTCGAAAAGCTCGAGATTGTCTACAAGGGGCTGGAAGATGAGAAGCACAGGGAGGAGGAGAAGTGCACGGGAGGTGACCATTCTTCGGACTCGGGCGTCTCCGGTTGTTCGCCTTGAGGATGGATCTGTTTCCGTTCGTTCTTGGGCTGTAACAACTACCTGCGACGACTGAAGTGGCTCACTGTTGGATTGTTGGATTTCCTTTTGTTCAAGATTACGATGGTACCTACGATGATGGACAATACTGCAGTTTCGTGTATTTCACTTCCGCTATGGTGGACTCGCCTAGGTACATAAGATGAGCATTTGGCTCAGTGGGCTGGAAGTGCTGGCAGTGCTGAAAGACACTGCACTACTAACTTCTGAAGACACAATTTGAGAACGAATCAGACTTTGGACTTGGTCTCCCTGCTCTGATGACATGTGATCGATCACGCATCCCATTTAGGGACCTGTTGTGCGACAGTTTTGTCCGTGTTTGTGCTGCAGGGAATGAGGAGATCTGCACGTCACTACACTTGACCGAGAGGCTGCGCCGCATACGACAATTGGGATTCAAGCTGCGACGTCCAAACCACGGAAAAGGGCCATTTTTGGTTTCATCGATCCTGCGATAGTGCGGCGGGGTGCTTGACACAGGAGGGTGTGCAGGAGCACTAAGAAATACACGCCGGTGAAAGTGCTTAATCAGAATATCTAAATCGTCTAGAGCAATTTCCCAGCCACCCTCTTTGGCTTGGCTCATCTGTCCAGTTCTTAAGCCTCGCAGCCCAAGCCTCATAGCTTGGGCACTTGCCAGCCAGGAAGCAAAGATGATCTGCAAGACGCTCACTCTACATTCCTCACTGCTATTTGATCCGCGACAGAAGGCATTCGTGAAAAATGTCTCTATCAAAATCGACCCTCGGTCTGGTGGCATCGCCGGTGTATATGAGCGGGCCTCAGACGACGAGATTCGCAACGGCGATATCGATCTCAGAGGCAAGGTTGTGATGCCAGGCTTCGTAGACGCGCACACGCACATTTTCCTTCATCCTTATAGGTGAGCAGGCAGGAGACCTCACTTTCATTCCTAGAGCAGGCAGGGACGCTGACAGCTACCAACCAGCGAGCGCTCCTCAGCTGAGCAAATGCGAGACGAGTCCATCGTCGAGCGCACGGTGCGGGCCACAAACCACGTCCGCGAGGCGCTCCTCGCGGGCTACACTACGTACCGCGACCTGGGCACCGAGGCGATGGAGAACTTCGACGCAAACCTGCGCGACTGCATCAACCGCGGCCTCATTCCAGGCCCGCGCCTCTTCGTGGCCACGCACGCCCTGGCTTCGACGTCGTCGTACGAGATCCGCAGCGAGAACCGGCAGAATGGGCTCGAGCTGCCGCGGTCGTCGGACGCCGCGGATGGGCCGTGGGCTGTTCGGCGCGCGGTGAGGAGGCGCGTTGGGGACGGGGCTGATATCATCAAGTTCTACGCGGACTACAAGCGCAAGGTGATGCGGTTCCCGCCGCTTCAACAGGCCGCCTCACGTGGTGATCCTGGGGCTGGGATCCGGTTTCCCCCAACGCACGGGGAGCTTAACCCTGTGGTGCCGCTGTTCAGCCAGGAAGAGATGGTCGCGATTGTGGAGGAGGCCCGGCTGGCGAATCTGCCGGTTGTGGCTCATGCAGGGACAGTAGAGGGGGCTACGATGGCGGTCCGGGCTGGCGTAACAAGCGTGGAGCACGTAAACGAGAATACGGACGAGCTCTGGGCGCAGATGGCGGAGGCCGGCGTCATCTATGTGCCAACGCTGGCGGTACTCAACCTGATGCTTTCTAGAGCAGAGTTCAAGAAGGTGCAGGACAGGATCAAGAAGGCATTCGACATGGGGGTGAGGTTCGCGGCTGGCGGCGACACAGGGACATTCGCGCACGGCGAAGGGGTGAGGGAGATGGAGCTCATGATTGACGCGGGTATCCCGCTCGAGGATGTGCTCGAGGCGTGCTTTGTAGGCGGGTGGGAGGCGTGCGGCAAGGACTCATGTGGGTATACGTTTGGGTTCTTTGAGAAAGGGGCCAGGGCGGATATAATTGCTCTCGATACAGACCCCAGGGAGGACGAGAGAGCGTTGAGGAAGGTGAGCTTCGTGATGAAGGACGGGGAAATATACAAACAGGGTGGTGTGCCAGTCGGCCTACCAGGCGAGCACAGATGGAGCGACGCCGAGGAAGGGTCACGGAAGGAGGAGGACGGGTGGGTCAGAGTATGAGGAAACAGACAAGAGAGAGCAAACAAGCTTCGGGGAGTGACAGCATAGGGTTGTAGCGCAGATACAGCAGGATCGCGTACCTGGTCGGGCTCAGGGGTGCCCTCGTACCGCCAGACCGCGAACACGGCCTACCCCTCACGACTTAGACGGCTTTGGACCCGCAATGTCACCTCATCCGAACCCCAACTCCTGATGAAGCCTTTTCCCCCGCATCGTGGCCCAGTTATACCCGACTCGACCGCAACGCTGTCTCGTCATTGAGTTCGGATGGTTCGGCGGGCGATCCTGGCTTCGGGCTCGCAGGTCTGGAAACTGGTGGCTTGCGCCGAGAAAGCTTGTCGATCCTTCCCGCTACGGCTACCTCGTCCCTGTCCGTCGAATGAGTTCCTGAGCCACGCTGAGCCCATCAGTATATCCGCCTCGGTGCATGGGGATCCCTTCTGTCGGTTATGTTTCCAAAGGGGGGCAAAGGTGAGATGGCGAGGTTGTATTTTCTCCATCTTCTCCAATTGTTTCTCCAACACACCATCGATCACCCGTCAGTGACACCGTGATTGCCTTTTACGCGCAGCAACGACAGGGAAGATTGGTCCCGACTCGGTGCAACAACATACGAGGAAAGGCCGACAGAGGGCAGATGGCTATGGAAATGGGTAGCTGCAGCTGCGGCTGCAACCGACCGACTCGCTGCACAGTCTCACCGTCACATTCCGTTCCCTCTTGGAGGTGCGCCGGGGAGATATACCCTCAACCTCCTCCCTTCCCTCCCCGCCTGCTGAGATCGAGTGAACGGACAGTCTCTTCGACGTGAAGACCATCGACAACTTCGTCTGCTTCTCTCCTTCGCAATGAGGCTTGCCGGCATCCTCAGCCTTGCCACTCTGGCGCTCCAGGGCAGCTACGCCCTGCTCGGGCGCCCTAATCACCTCTTCCACGCCGAGCACAGGGACCTGCTTCAGGATGTCGTCACCTTCGACAACTACTCTCTACTCATCAATGGCGAGCGCGAGTTGATCTACTCTGGAGAATTCCACCCCTTCCGACTGCCTGTCCCCTCCTTGTGGCCCGACGTCTTCACCAAGATCAAGGCTTTGGGGCTGAACACTATCTCCATTTACATCCACTGGGGCGCTCTTGAGGGCAAAGCCGGCGACTTCAACGCCCAAGGCCCTCTCGTCCTCGAGCCTTTGTTCAAGGCTGCACAGGATGCTGGTCTGTACATTATCGCCCGCCCTGGCCCCTACGTGAACGCAGAGGCTACTGGGGGTGGCTTCCCGGGGTGGCTTCAGCGTATTGAGGGAAAGTTGAGGACTAATGCTACGGATTATCTCTCTGCCACCGACAACTACATGAAAGAGGTCGGCGCTCTCATCGCGAAGTATCAGATCACCAACGGCGGCACCGTCATACTCGTTCAAGTCGAGAACGAGTACACGCAGGCCGAGCCTGGTTCAGGTGTCGTCTTCCCAAACGGAGAGTACATGCAGTACATTGAGGACCAGCTCCACGATGCCGGTATTGTGGTACCGTTGATCAGCAACGACGCTAGACCTGCCGGGCACAACGCTCCCGGTACCGGGGTGGGTGAGGTGGACATCTATGGACACGACAGCTACCCTCTTGGCTTTGACTGCGCCAATCCCTCCTCGTGGCCGGCGCGGGCCCTTCCAACAACTTTTCGCAAGACACACTTGGAGCAGAGCCCCAGTACTCCGTACACGATCCCGGAGTTTCAGGGAGGCAGTTTCGACCCCCCGGGCGGCGTGGGCTTCGAGAAGTGTGCTGCTCTTGTCAACATGGAGTTCGAGCGCGTCTTCTACAAGAACAACTATGCGGCGGGCGTCACCATTTACAGTCTCTACATGATTTTCGGGGGAACGAACTGGGGCAACATCGGCCACCCTGGCGGTTACGTACGTGGTTTTCATCACTCTTTGCTTGTTTTGATATCATCTCTAGACAGACAGCTGGCCGGGCCTCGCGAGCTCCAACCTCAGGGCACCTCTTCATGCTCTCCCCAGCGCATTTCGGTCTGGACTTTTGCTAACCATATATTCAACAGACAAGCTACGACTACGGCTCTGTTATCCGTGAGGACCGCGCGGTGGATCGAGAGAAGTACTCTGAGTTGAAACTCCAAGCAAACTTTCTCAAGGTCTCCCCAGGTTACCTCGTTACTTCTGCAGCAAATTCCTCCTCAACCGGTGTCTACAACTCGAATTCGGACATTCTCACCACCCCTCTTCTTGGATCCAATGGATCATTCTTCATTGTTCGGCACTCCGACTACACTTCTCAGACGTCATCTAATTATACGCTGTCCTTGCCTACTTCGGCAGGCACCGTCTCTATCCCTCAACTCGGTGGTTCTCTGAGTCTCAATGGCCGAGATTCCAAGGTTCACGTCACTGACTACCCTGTTGGAGACTTCAAGCTACTCTACTCCACGGCTGAAATCTTCACTTGGCAAGTCTTCGACAACAAGACGGTGCTCATTGTATATGGTGGCCCAAATGAGCTCCATGAGCTGGCCATCCTGGGTGCAACTGACGGGACGGTGCTTGAGGGAGATGGTGTGACGATCCAACAAACTAATACCTCTGTCGTCGCTCAGTGGCAAACCTCTGCTGATAGGAGGATTGTACAATTTGGGGATCTCTTTGTCTATATCCTAGGTATGCCCCTACTCTCTCGCCTTCCTATCGGAATGTGTTAAACTAATGACGAATGAAGACCGCAATAGTGCCTACAACTACTGGGTCGCCGATGTGACAGATGGCGCTATAATTGTTAACGGGCCATACCTGGTTCGATCAGCGCTGGTCGAAGGTGACAAATTGATACTTGCTGCAGATTTCAACAAGACGGCAAGCATCGAGGTCATTGGAGTGCCTTCGGCCGTCACTTCATTGCAGGTCAACCAAGCCACTCTAGATCACACCATTGACTCCCTGGGCTCCTGGAACGCCAAGCAAGAGTACTCGCCTCCAGTTTTTGAAATCCCCGATCTTTCTAGCGCCTCGTGGTACTACATCGACTCACTCCCCGAGATCCAGTCCAGCTACGATGACTCGGCCTGGCCGAATGCGGACCACACCAACACCACGAACCCTGTAGGCTCTCCTCTTCTCACGCCCGTCTCTCTGTACGGATCGGACTACGGATTCAATACAGGGTCTCTGCTCTTTAGGGGTCACTTTACCGCCTCTGGGAATGAGTCCAAGATTGAGCTTCGCACACAAGGCGGAGAAGCCTTTGGCGTGTCGGCCTGGCTTAATAGCACCTTCATTGGCTCCTGGGTAGGGAATTCCGTGGTTGAAAGCTACAACTCAACCTTCACCCTGCCGAACCTGGTAGCTGGAAGCCCATACGTCTTCACTATCTTGATCGACAACGTTGGGTTGGATGAAAACTACAACGTCGGCGGCGACGTGCAGAAGAACCCCCGAGGCATTCTCGACTACAGCTTTGCATCAGACATCACATGGAAGATCACAGGCAACCTCGGTGGCGAAGACTACGCCGACCGCATTCGTGGTCCCCTCAATGAGGGTGGTCTTTACGTCGAGCGCCAAGGTTACCACCAGGCTGCTCCGCCCTTGGGCGACTTCACGACAGGAACTTCCCCGTATGACGGCATCACATCCGCGGGAGTGGGTTACTACACAACGAACTTCACGCTATCAATCCCGTCTGACCAATGGGACGTCCCACTGTCCCTGGTGTTCTCCAATGACACGTCTGCAGCGGCGGCTTCGCCATACAGGGCGCTGATCTACGTGAATGGATACCAGCTCGGTCGATACACGAGCAACGTAGGACCCCAGACCGGTTTCCCCGTACCCGAGGGTGTTCTGGACTACAAAGGGGAGAACTGGCTTGGAATAGCGCTGTGGGCGCTGGGGAGTGACGGTGCGAAGGTGCCTGGGCTCAACTGGACACACAGCTCGACGCCTGCGTTGACGGGCTGGGCCACGCCATCGCTTGTGGAGCAGCCAGCTTGGGAGGTGAGGCCAGGAGCTTACTGATGAACCTTTCTTTTTCCTCTTCTTCTCTTTCCATTTTGGCGTGGATTGGGAGATCTTTTAGGGACAGAGTGAGTGTAATCTTCTTGTACCTAGCAGTGTTTAGGATATAGACGGCACTATGGATGCCACGAATGTTCCTGCCATGGCTCTCCAAAACTTCTATCCTTATTGCTGCCTAATTTACGGCTGGAGCTAAGGAGTTAGACTGCATGTTCTGGCCGCTTGTCGAACAGACATAGGCTGCCTTCACGTGCTGTTTCACTAGAAGCTACTGATACTTGCTGAGGTTGGTTGCACAGGAGCTATGGTTACTGTGCGAACACATCTGCGCAGAGGTACCTTGTGTTGAGACAGATGGACGGTAAAAGGTAATGGACAGAACAGTCAACTACGAGAGCTCATAAATCAGTCGCTGATTTTTGGAGTAATTGTCCATGACCATATATACCTAGCCTGAGGTGAAAAACTTGTTCCCACCTGTGCCTGCACAGGCCCGAAGTTGACGCGCGATGGAAAGAAACTCAAGTATCTTGGGTCCCCGATTGAGGAGACAGCTTTTGGACTCTCAGCTACCGGGAATGGGCTGGATGATGTTGCTCGCGTTTTGAAGCGACCCGTAGACAGCGGTTTACACATGGCTGTTCACAAGGGAGCTGGGCAAGACGACGTTTGCTGCTGGCATTGCGGCACTCTGGCGGTGATAGAATTGGAGCGAAAGTGAACTCACTTTCAACCAAAAATTGATAATTAGTACTGAAATGTGTGTGACCTCAGCTGCCACGACAGGATTCAACGCTTGTCTTCGCACTTAGTCCCTACACCGCAAGCCCATGACATCTGAGTCCCGGTCGTTTTTAACAAGGTTGACTCTTGGTGTTTCTGTGAGTAACTGCCTAGGTTCAGATTCACTTTTGCGTACCAAACAGCCTTTACGTACGGCGCGGTGCATCCCAATCCACTTTGACCCACGCGCCGTCACTTGCAAGCTGACCTCTCAAATCTACTACAAGCACCTCGGGATCTGACCTTGAGCGGCACGCTTGGCATCACACAACGAGAATACTCCCCCATCGACCGACATGGCTTTTCGTGAGATCAAATCCCAACTGGGCAGGAGCGCCTCCACCCCCAGTGTCCTTGATGCGGGCAAGACCTCACTCATCGGGCCTTCCGAGGTCCAGGAGAAGCCAAATGAGACCGAAGAGGGCCACTTGGAGGAAATGATCAGACAAATGGAAGAGGAGGACAGAAAATTTCAAGAGGGGCAGAAACAGACCAAGGGCAAGAGAAAAGGCAAGAAGAAAAATGGAAAGAATCCGGCGGAAGAGAAGTGCTTTGCGGAGGCCAGCGCCGGCAGCGGCCACCAGAACGTCAACAGGTCCCAGACGGCGACTTCTTCCGCTGGACCACGAACCAACAATTCCCGCAGATTGAATTTTGAGAATCAATCCAAGCCCAAGTCTGATGATTTTTGGGATGGTTGTATCACCGATCAGCCCCCCTTTCCACTCTCCGAGCTCATCGCTCTGCACCATTGTTCCTTCTCGGCCCACTTCTACGCTTACGCCAGACGGAATGGGAGGGCCGGCTTCATCAAGAAGGACTTGATTGAAGGCATTCTGGAGAACAGCCCAAAGAATGCTCTTGATGATACCGCAATGATGACCACTATTCAGCCTGAGCCAAAGGTTGACAGGGCTGAGTCAGAGGTGCGGGAGTCAAAGGACAATGGGAAGTCCCCAGAGAGGAAGGACCCAAGAGCAACAACCATCCAGAAGGCCACAGCAGACAGCAACCCGGCGAACGAGACCGAAACTGCCGGCACGATGGTCGAGATATTCCGTGAGACCCTCAGGACCTACATGGAGGGGATTGATCCACTATGGAGCACCAGGTCCGCAATGCATCAGATGGAACTCTGCATCGAAACCATCAGGGCCGTGAAGGAGAGGGTCGATCAGCGGGACAGATATCCTCTCATACGACACCACATGGCGGCGGCGGCAACTTCGTTGTCGTCCACTCCATCTCCAATCGATCCCAAGGCCCAAAGTGCCGTCCCTCGCCCACCTATTTGGAACGGAGAGTCTTTCAGCCTCCGCCTGCCGTCCGTGGCGTATAGAAACAACACAGGTCCCAAGAAGAGCGCATCATCTCCTATAACCAGGACCAAGAGCATGGGTGAGTTGGACCTTGCGCAAGCCTTGCTTTCCCCACCGATCATATTCTGACGTGAGACTACAGAGGAGGTCAAGACTGATTGGTTTGGGGTGTACAACGAAGATTTTGACACAGAAAACAAAGAACTGAAACGGTCGCGTCAGGAGTGGAAGAAGGATGCCATACAGCATGACGACGATGACGACCAGGGGTTCATGTCGTACTCAAGGGCGGCGAAGGCTGCGGCGCGGTACTACGCGTTAACCAGTGCATATTCCCAGCCTTTTCAGAGGTCTTAGGGCAGCGGCGCCGGTGTCCTTGATTCATAGAGCAGGATGGGCGTGGAGGGGACACAATGCGGTTGGGCTTGGCGGGCAGACCATTGGTAACGAGGGTTAGCATGAGTATCCGGTCCATTGGCATCGTAAACATTGATGAGAGAACGAGTCTCCAGAGTTGAACCCGATTAGCCAATTCAGTCCCTCCATCCAGTTTTTTTTGTTTTGTTTCAGTGCAGGAATCCAACAATGAGGATTGATATGTTAAGTATATACAAGAACCTAGGCCTTCGCAGCCAGAACAGCAATGCTCAGCTCGGGCAAGCTGAAGCTAAACACGCCATCAACAGCCGACAGGGTCGAGGTTGTGGTCGAGACAACCTCGCTACCAATACCATTATGCGAATACCCATCCGGAGCAGTCAGTACCGTCAGCGTCGCCGAGCCGCCGCTGAGCCCCTCGAAGGAGACGTCAAACTCGACGTCCGCGGTGCTGTTGTACACGGCAGCCTTGAGGTAGTAAGTGCTCGTGGCGTTATCGACGCCCGCGGCCCAGTACGCCGGGCCGAACGCCGACCCCGAGGTCTCCTCGGCGGGCAGGGTGGATGTGAAGGTGTTGGTGCCGAAGAGCTTGAGCACCTCGTACGAAGTGCTGAGGACCGTCTGGGCCGGGTCGGCGGTGTAAGAGATCAGATCTGGTGACCACTCGTAGCTGTTCAGGTTCTGCAGTAGCGGCGCGTATGCCACACCCCAGACTCGGTCAGAATTGCGCTCAGTGCCGAGGAGGAAAATGGCCTCGGCGACGGAGCCGATCCAGTAGGCCCATGTGCTGTTCATCGCGTGTTAGTGGATTTCTGCTGGTGTTTCCGTGTCCTGACCGGTTGGGAGAAAACGAAAAGGGGCTTACTTCTTGGGGTTGCTCCAGTTGGTGCCATCGCCAGGGTTGCCGGTGTTGTTTTGCACGACCGCGAACTCTCCTACCATGATGGGATGGCCAGTCGCATTGGCAAAGTTGTCAAAGTAGCTAAACTGCTGGACGAAGCGGTCTGGTCGGGTATACTGGTGGTAGTCCTGGCCTGAATATTCATACACATAACCCGTGTAAGAGGTGAAGACGAGGATATCCGGGTACGCGGCGGCAATAGCATCGTAGAAGTTGCTGAATCGGTAGCCGGTATATGTCTCCGATCCCACCGTAGACAGGCCGTCCTCGTTGCCGACCTCAACGTACTTGATAGGGAAAGGGTCGGGGTAGCCAAGGGCGATGCGTTGCGCACCCCAGGTGGTCGATGAGTCGCCCATCAGGAACTCGAGCTCGTTGAGCGCACTTTCCACGTACTGTTGTAGCTCGGCTTCCGAGGCGGCAGTCTCGTCCAGCCAGTAGCCCGCGAAGAGAGCGAGGACAGGCTCGAGTCCAAGGTCGCGACACCAGAGCATATACTCGACAAGGCCAAGGCCGTCCGTATTCTCGTAACCCCAGTCTCCGGGGCGCCCTGGACGCTCAGTAAGACTTCCGACAGTCTTTGTCCAGTTCCACTGCAGACCGGCTGACTCGCCTTCCAGGTTGTTACCGCCGGGGATGCGGAAGAACTTTGCGTCGAGACCTGCCAGGGCTTCCATCAGGTCCTCGCGGTTGCCATTCGGGGTGTCCTTGTACGTGGGAGGGAAGAGGCTGATGAGGTTGAAGTTGAGTACATCACCAGATGTGGCTTCGTAGGTCAACAGGAAGCTGTTGTTGCTGTTGGATGCGTCTGCCGAGGGCTGGAGCTCAAAAGCGTGCTCGGTCCATGTATTTGCGACTGAGGAAGACGCAATAGTCGCTGTGGCCAGCGTCTCGTTGGTGATGTCCGACACGAGACTTGCGGTAAAGTTGCCCAGATACGAGCCAAGAGCGTAGAAACTTCCCGAGTAAGTGTTCGCGGCTTTGACGTCAACTATAGGATGATAAGTCAGAGAGTGATCACATATGCCTTGTAGAACACAATCAAGGTCGCGAATCAAGGCCAGGGCATCAACTAGACCCGGGTGACGTACTTCCCCACCAGCCCGGATTCCTAATTCCTACAGTGCCATCGGCCGAGGCTGTGACCTGAACTGAGGTTGGGAGCTCGGGAGATAAAGGGTTGGAGCTGTTGTCCAACAAGGCAAGCTCAGCAGAGCCCACTGCTGCCCATGGGCTGAGGGTCGTTGGATGAAGTTCTGATCCTTGGAAGGCCCTGTTCTGGATCAACTCGGCGTATCTACCAACGTCAGCGGATGTGTCCAGTAAAATGTCCTGTCAGGTCGTTCTCACATCCCTCCATCACCACTGTGGTTGATGTCCTCAAACATGAGACCATATTGATAGCCTGAAGTTGCATTGCCGCCGGAGCTAGCAACTGAGAGCGTCACGGCCGAGACAGCTCCAGCAAGAAGAGATAGTGACAGAATCGACAGAGGCGCCATGACGAACCCGGACACGCGAGCGTTTGCAATTGACGGAAAACGAGGGGACCGTAGTGGCCAGATGAAATTTGGAGAGGACTATCATCTTCTTTTATCACCGCCCGCAGGTTATCACGCGTGCCTCGCGAGCCTCGCTCAGGCCAGTACCATAGCGCATGTATCTCTATGATTGCCCCCACAGCAAAAGTAACCTCATCTCCTACCTCGGAAGACGCTGAATACATGCGCTTCAATAAGGTTCAAATGTTGGTTGGCCCCTTGCAGGATGGTCATGGATATTGAACTAGGTAAGGTCACAATGAGCCCACGCGTCGTGCCGGTGCGGGAGGGGGGAATCCAACGGCTCGAGTGTAATTGACTGGGGGAATGGTACCGGCCCTGCTCTCTGATCTGTCACCCCACCAGAGGACTGCCAACTACTGTGTATGCTCCGAAATGAGGACGCGTAGTCGGCACCGTTTGGGCCCAGGTGTCGAGCCGATTCGTACCCGGGGCCGTGGGTGGATAGGGCATACATCCTGGTAGTCCGGGGAAAAGTTGGGGAAGGGAAGGTCGTGTGGGGTGCGCAGGGGTGAGATGTTGGAGACAGCGGGTGGTCGCTCTATTGATCACCGAGAGCAAACCGCTCCAAACTGACACTCATTTGCGGCATTATTCCTGGTGGCACTTCGGGTAGCCTGCAGTAGATTGCAAATGGTCTGAATACTCCACAGCCCTTCGCAGGGAATGACGTTGACAAAGCTCTCCTGATCCCACGAGGAGCCACCGGCTCTTGCGTGCGGATAGCAGATGCTTGTTCCCCCTCCCGGCTTGGCAGCCAAGCCCCTTCGACAGCAAGTAGACCCACAAACTATACAAGGTGACGGGATAACGAAAGTGAGGTATATATTCTTAGCACTTCAGGCCTACCCAGCCAAGGTTATTCAGATCAGTGACATAGCGCTTAAGATGCTAGGAAGGGCAGTTGAATGCTCAGTATACCTAGCACTGAAGCTTGCACATATGCTTTTAGACAATGTGCTCTAGAAATTGGATTATACCATAATCAAAGAGGTTTTTGTCATCTCAGTTCCATGCAGACTTTTGAGGTTCGTGAAGCAACATGCAATACAAAACCGGAATAGATTCTATAACAATAGCAAGCAAAGTGGGCAAAATTCATGTATCTGACTCTAGCTTCACGTTACACAGGCAACAAGGGCATTGAGAAAAGTAGTCTGGAACCTGTTGTGACTAAATTTGAATGGCATTCGTTTTCTAAGAATAGTAGAGCCCATAAATTATACAAGGTCTCCTAGTATTTGATAGACATATGTATTTGGTGAACTGCCTGGCTAGGATATCGAACTCGAACTCCAACGTTTTCACACAAGAGTTTCAGGCTGGCTGCCCAGGTGGACGTTGGCCCATGGCCCCATTCCATGAACTTGTTTATTTGCGTTCCTTTGCACAATTTTACACCAAGGGGCGTTTCGATTCTTGCTACACATTCATTCCCTAGCCATAACTTCGCTCAGAGCACCTCATCACTGCACACATGTAAAATAAATGGCAGTATGTTCTTGTGACTCTGTTCCCTACTCTAGAGGACAACTGGGGCATCTTCCACGATTCACAGCGGTGTATTATTCCTCATACACTTTCACACGGTATCCACTGGCAAAAATTGTAGGATAATTCTTGTCTCTTCAATCTATAGCCCTCAGATTTCTGACAGTATGAACTCTAGACAATAGGGATATGACGAGCAACAGTTTTCCCTCTTGCCTTGGAATCTTATTTTAGGCCTCCTGAATGATCATGCTGGCTATTTGCTCAGCCATTGCGTAAAGTGTAGCCTGCGGGTGCCCGCCCAGAGGTATAGGGATGACACTCGCGTCAGCAACCCTCAATCCCTTCACGCCCAGCACCTTGCCTTCTGTATCAACCCCTTTCCCCATCGCAACGGTCCCACCAGAGTGATGGTGCTGTGTTCCAGTGCGTCGAATTCGCTCTTCAATTGCTTCATCGCTGGAGTCGGCCGTCAGCGGCTCCAGGCCTTCGAAACCAGGGCCACGTGGGGGAGCCTCACTTTCGACAATGCTCCCCAACGACTTGGTGCTCAGCAACGCCTTGAGCGTCTGTCGGGCCGCATGAACGAGGGTATCGCGGTCCAACTGAGTTGAAAAATAGTCTGGGCGGATGCAGGGGCTTTGACTTGCACTGGCGGATCCCGAGGGAAGCGAGACCGTTCCGCGGGAAGTGGGAAGGAGCAGCATAGTCGAAGTAGCGATGTGTGTGCCGTCTATTGGGATTCCTGGGATGCCGGGTGGCACGTAGATGGTGAGGATCTCATCTGTGTTAGAATCGCACGTATTAGTGTACGAACGCGAAGAGATTCGAGGAGACGTCTCAGAGGATCAACACAGAATTATCACAGAGGACTCTCGCCTTGCTCAAGATAAGTTCTAATAGGCCGCCTGGTGCGGTTCATCGAGATAATCAGGAAAGAATTGCTACTCACAAAAATTGCGTCTCTTCTGCTGTTCAGTGGCAGCAAGTTGATGTTTCGCAAGAAGCTCTGCCGGGAGAGACTCGCTGACGATCCAGTCCCATGGAAGACATTTACTCAGCGCTGGGTTCTCTCCCCAGGCCGCATTTCCCAGGGCATACCCCTGGGAAGGATCTCGTAGCCGGAAGGCGAAGTATACAGCAAAGTGGTCATGCAGGTTCTGACCTACATGCTGCGAGTCGTGCACGATGGGAATGTTGCGTTCCGTGAGCTGAGCAGCTGGACCGATCCCAGAAAGCATCCTATACAGGCAGTCAGCCAAGACAGTCTGCACAAATTGAAATGTACGGCAACATTTTGAAGAAAAAGACAAAATAGAAATGTATCACGCGTGGGAAAGAGTGCACATACAGGAGCTGTGGAGAATGGTATGCCCCAGCACAAATGATTACCTCTTTTCGCGCTGTAATTTTGTGGCCATCATTCCATTCGACTCCATCAGCCTTATCTCCAGAAAATGTGATGCGCTGTACGGTAGCGTTGGTAAGAACCTTGACATCATCAAGTGAATATACCACATGCGATGGTTGACGCTGTCCTTCGTGCGAGTTTTCGAGCATCTCAGTCAAACCGCCGATAGTACCATGCTCCTTTTGCAGGTTAGGAGTAACACCAAGCTCGATCCATGCCTCCTTGACCGGGCCCCGGAGCCGGTAAGTGCGTTTTCCCCCTTCAGCTGCTCCGATGGACACGACATGCGTTGTCTCTTCGGCCTTGCGCAGCCACGGCTTGAGCCCCTCGTAGCTCCAGCGGGAGTCTGCGACAGTCTCCGACCACTCATCGTAGTCCGCCGCATCTGCATGTAGCCAGCCCCCGTAGTTCAGTACGCTTCCGCCCCCGAGGCACTTGCCGGCGTTCAGAGTATGGGAGCGATCATACGTGTTGGAGACCGGTTGGCTTTGGTAAGCGTAGTCGAGATCGCTACCGAGAAGGGAAAGACCGCTAAGAAACCCGGAGGCAGCTGGATTGTCAGTGTCTGGTCCGGCCTCCAAAAGGACAACCTCTGGTTTGGTCTCGCTCTGCCTCAGGCGCGAGGCGACGACGCATCCTGTCAGGCCACCGCCCACAACAATGTAGTCTGCCTCAGAGGAAGACATTTTATGTATCATATAATCAGAATGAAGATTGGGGTTTCCTTGGATACAGACTGATGAGTGAAGATGTGAGGAGGGAGGGGGCGAGGCAACGTAGGAACGTCGGAATGCCGCGCCCCTTTTACTAGTGCGGCTGACACTCGAGCTGTTGGTTTAGGAATCCTCCCCAGCCATACAACGAGCAGTATAAGTCTGCAAGGTGATCACAATCACAACTTGGCAGTATTACAAAGACTGTTGGCATTTATTTCTGAGATTTCAAACAATTCGCCGCGAATCAATTTAGTTGTAATAAACAAGATCAAATTATAATTACCCAACAAAACACATATAGTGCAGTATAGACCTACAGTCTGGGCTATTTAGCGTAACTCTAACTGTATAATCTGGCTAGTAATAGGCTTACAAATACAAATAAAGCTCTTATATTATTTGAATTAAAGGAAGCAGTAGGGAATTTTTATCAGTATATAGATCGGAGGCTTCAGCCACACTATGTATTCTTCTCACTATTCAGCTAACTTCTTAGTCTTATTTACTAATTTTTCTACTTACTATCTTCTTCTTAGCTTTCTATCTACTCTTTAGCTAAAAGCTTATATATAAATTTAGTAATAGTTATATATATTCTCTTATTACCCTCTACTAGTAGTAACTTTAACTTCTCCTATTAGATTTCCCTATTTAATACCTTTTATACCTGTTTAAGGAGAGGATCTTTTAAAATAAAGTAATATACTTAAAATAGTATTAGGTTATTTTAAAGTTCTGTAATTTCCTTCTTAAATCCGCCCTTTTAGTATATTATTTAGTAAATATTATATTTATTATTTTTTAATAATAGGGATTTTTTTTAAAGGAAGTTTTATAAAAAGGTATTAGTAAATTTCTAGCCTATTTTAAGTAGTTTATTAAAGTTAGGAGCTATACTTAACTATTAGCTGGGTTGCTTATTATAGTAAAGGCTCTTTTAGTAGCTTATACTTATATAAGGTGTATATGTATAGGGATATGGATTATTAGGGAAGGAAGTATTAGCTTTAAATTATTATATTTTATAGAGGAATTGTATTAAGGCTAGTATACTTTTGCTATATAATTAATTGCCTAAACTTAGCGTAGGCTAGCCTTAGGCTATTTATATTAATAGATTTAGTTTATAGTGCTGTGGAAAGCTAGTCTTACTAGCCTTATCTATATAGCTATTATAAGGCTAATTATATTTAGTTAAGACTACTATATTTTATACTTATTATTATTAATATTGTGTATTATTAAATACTGGGTGTTTGAGTGTTTATTACTATATAAAGGGACTATATATTACTCTATAGGAGGATATACTGGATTAAAGACGAAACCACCATATAGATCGGAATTTTGTCCATCCTTGTGTTGTGTCGGACTCCATTGACCGCAGGAAGCCAGCACAAGAGCACGAGAAAAACAAAAGGAGGGGGGCCCCCCGGGGGGGGGGGGGCGAGTAATCGCAAGCTCTACAGAAGCATGCATCCGAAAGCATTTATGGTGCGTCATGCCTCGTTTTTATGTTCACCAGTACCAGGAGGCCTTGACCTAGGTGCCTCCTCAAGTCCAAATTCAGTATCCAGTGTCAAACGCATTTCCACATGCTTCTCGATAAATACTAACAGAAATCGCACCAATGAGAACGCAAGACCCACGAGCCATACAATACTATGAGAAGATGTCTCGGCCTCAGCCATGAGCAATAATAGAAGGTGAGACGGACAACTTCGTCTTCGGCTTCCAGTGTAAACTGTGCCAAGGGCTTAGATAACACCATCGAAGTGGGAGAGCGGTATGAGTGTACTGAATCTTGGAGACTGCCCCAGAAGTCTAGCGAGTGCGAGGAAGAGGGTAATGGGGAGGGCGAATAGGCCGTGGACGCCCAACAGATACTGAACACTACGGTACTGTTGGAAAACACAAATGGCACTCGAGTGCCATTAATGTAGCACCGTGTCCCTAAACAGTACAGTTCTAGCTCTTAAGCTCAACTGCCTTGCAATTAAGCGGTGTCAATGTCGTAACAGCTGTAGTTGGAAACCCTGGCTAAGGCACATAAACAACAACCCATACTGCAGAGGTGTGGGTGCATCCATTTTCCTCTGTAGTCTAGTGCTGTGAGGCTAAGGACCAACAGGCTTTTGTTACAGCACCAATGGATAGTTGCGGTTCACATCTATCACACTGTGTTGTAAAGTGTTGGTTGATTCACCCGCACTACCATTGGCCGCGCATCATGTCGGGGCCAGGGGTTTGGTCAGAGCCCAAAGCGCTTGTGATTGGTGACGAGCGGCCTTGACCTCTGAAGGGACAGAAAGAAGTACAAAAGTTCGTCGACACCAGTCCAACGATTCGGCTGTCCGCAGCTCCGGTTGGCTCCCTGGCTGCTCCCAACTCCAGCACTCAGCCAAAGAATTGCAGGATTCATTGCCACCACCCTCGTTTCGGTGCTTTCCCTTGGATACACTGTTCCCCTCCAAAGCAAAGCCATCCTCTTCAAGGTACAAAAAGAACCGATTGCTGTCAGGCAATACACATGTGTACGTGGATACGCCTTTGGCGTTGATTCCAACGCTAAAGTTTGAGACTGGCAAGGTGGGTGAGTCCGTGATGGGATGGATACCATGTTTTGATACTTTACTGCTAATCAAACTACTCCCAAGGATGACTTGTTTACCATCGAGGCTTCTCATGAGACTTTAAGTCACGATGGTTTTATTCGTGGCTTCAACAGCATTCACCAGCAACCCTCCCGCGTACAACAAGCTGTTGATAAGGCCGACTTGGTTGGTCATTGCTTGACTTGGGTTGGCTGCGTGTCGGCGCACCACCACTACGAAGAAACATAATTCTTCCCCAACGTGAACAGGGCTGCTGGTCAGACGGGCTTAACGGCCGGCGTCGTCCATCAACACGAAGAGTTCTACGGCAGTATGGGGCGGATGAAGTCCTATCTCGTGGAGAAGGGAGCCGACTTATCAAGTGGGGAGCTGATTGAAATCATGGAATAATTTGAGACGGCGCTGCATGACCATTTCAAGGCCGAGCCGGGTGAGATTGTGGCCCCCTCCAAGTACAGCATTTCGGATAAGCCCATCGATATCTTAGGCATCGCCGAGGCTGCTGATGAGGTCGAGCATCTCGATTCCCTGATTCAACATGAATCTAATACTCGTTCAGGCAAAAAACAAGTCAACTTAGGCTTCATGTTGAATACCCTGCTGGTCTTCTTTTGGAACTTGGAGACAGTCGAGTTCGAAGGGGGCATGTGCCACGGCGTCTTCCCGCCGCTGCAAGGATTGGCCAAGATCGTCTTGAACAAGGCTGTGCCTATGTTGCACTCAGGGCGATGGCGTTTTGTCAGTTGTGATCCCGAAGGCAAAGTGAAGAGCTTGGCAGTGTAAGAATTAGATGCGTTTAGTAGAAGGGAGCTGAATGATCCATAAAACCGAAACTCATACGTGTTTGGCGTTCAAGACGCGTGAGTCAACCGTATGGCCATGTTGGTGCATATGTACACGAACCCGTGGAGGTGCTTTGCAGAATCTCTCAGGAATGCTACTTTCTAGGCAGGACGGGGCTTTGCTTGTCTACGAACACAGCCTGTTAGTCGTAGGAGGCTGCGCTGGTGTCTTCGAGGGGCAACGAAGTATATTGGCCAGTCTGTCCCCAAGTATAACTCATGAGGGCATTATTAACGGTGGTACCTAGCACAATAAAAATATGTCAAGTTGTAGTGGTACTCGTTCCACTAATCTGTTAATGAACTGGGAGGCAGGGGTTCATTCACGCTATGGACAATGTGCCAGATAAGCTTCGAACTAAGAAATACGGCCGCGAAGGCCTCCCGCTAATGGGAAGCCCCTCAGGACCTGATCGTTGCTAAATCTCTCGGGCGGTGCCTAAGTCAAATGCCATGTGTTAGACGTTGAGCGGCCGTGTGACTCTTCGGGACGCAATGTTGAGCACAACTGGATCTCGCGGAAACGGCGGATAATGGCCTGAATTGGCGACATGGAATTCTTGGGAGGAAGATTTCCAACAAGACTCGCAGACTGGATAGATGATTCAAGATGCTAAAAATATCGGTTGCGCGGTCCCACAGTCAAGCCTGTGGAAACAACGTGTTTCGAATCACGTGGGGATGCAGAGCGTGCTTCGTGTTTTGACGTCCGTCAAGCCGGCTGGCGGCTAGGCGAAGAAGATCAACGGGGTCGGGTGACATTTAATTCTCCTGGCATGCAGGCTGGCAGGACAGGGTTTCGGCAGGATTGTTGCCATGACCCCTGTATTCTGCGTTAACTTGGTATGACATAATTGCCACCTACAGAGCATTGATTCGGAAGTACAGCAGAGTAGACAGTGAATCAAATGAGGCGTTCGACATTGAATCCATGCTAACTCGCATATCGATGAGTTTCTCCCGGCCATTTGATGACGAAAAATGATGGGTCTGCGAAGAGAGGGCCAGTGTCCGAGTGCGGCAAGATGGAGTACTGTATTGCCCCGGGCCAGACTAGTGTCTGCAGGGGCCGGACATTGTCCACAGGCTTCGCGGCTCGCCTTTACCGGCACAGTGGAACGAAGGCGATTGTCCTGCGTTCGATAGCATCTGACCGCGCTTGCTCGGTCGCTCTGCGTGCGTGGAGCTTCTAACCCCATGGAGATTGTTAGGCTCTGGTATGAAAATCTCTCAGTTGCGTTGCGTCGGACGGCCAGGCGGGCTGGTGTTCGTCAGCTCGGTCGGCGCATCAAATTGGACCCTGGGATTCGCAGTGGGTACAGCCTCGGGACAGGCGGGCAGTGCAAATGAGCAGTGAAAGGGGGATCCCGGCGTTTAGCGGGCGGGCTGGCGGGTAGACGGGGCGATAGGAAATGCGAGGCTGCGATGATGTAAATCGGGGTTGGGAATGGACGGTATGACGAGAACAGGACCAAGCCTGGGATCTTGAGGCCCTTTTGATCGTCACCCCAGAGCTCAGATAGGAGGTGACGCCCGAGGACGACGATTACCCTGAGATGCTGCGTAGGGCTGCTGGGGCTCCCTTGTCCAGCCCATCCTAGCTGCCGAGGTTGGTGGCAGTCTGGCAGCTGCATTGTCATGGGTAAGGACTGTGTAGTGGCCGAGTCTTCGCATGACAGCTGGCTGCTGGCGGCTTGTAAGCCGGTTTTGCGCCGTCCTGCAAGTATGCACCTGGGCATGTAACCTCCTATGAATAGCAGACGCGGGATGGTCATCATGTCGGTAGATTGGATGCAGCAGCGACATGGAGCTTCTCGAAGGCCCAAGTTTCGACTAGCTCAGCGCCTCTATTGTTTCCCGAGGGACCAAAGTTTCCTTGGTGGCAGGTGACGGTTGAATGTCAGATGAAACGGGCCCATGCCGGTGAGAGGGTCATAAAGAGGCATTGGCGAAGATCGTCATCGATGAGTGCGACTGACTTATCCAGGGACGATGGAGTCATTTTCATGCGTCGCTCGAGGTGTCTCCAACCCCTGGATCACAGCATATTGTGTAGCATGATGACAGTCAGGGCTAGCGGTGCATGGAGGCTGGTGGCGGTTCGCAGGCAGAAGAACAATGTGGCCAGGCCCAGCGAGAGTAGGAGTGCGAGGCGGCTGGCCATTCCTGCATGGCTGCATGGCTAGCAGTATACACAACACACGCCAGGTGTGGGTGGGCATGTTATGGCCTGTCCAGAATGTCAGACAGACTCCTGACTTCGACCGCGGCCGCCAATCAGACGACAACCACGGGCCTGCTTGGATGGGCCGTCATCGATCGATGGCAGTAACGTCGCATTCGTGAGCACGGAGCAGTCATGGCAGAGGCGTAGGACAGACGGCAGCGCCAGGAGCGCATGAGCACCAATGGCCTGGAGGGAGTCCCGAGCGGCCAGGCTGCGCAGAAGACGACATGACACCGTCTAGTTTTTCTCCGGCGTCGACCAAACCGCGAGACGGTGCTTGTTTAGCAATGGTAGGAAGTGGTTGGTAGGTTGGGTGGCCTCCGCGGTCGCTGGTGGCATGCCAAAAACCAAAATACGAGGTCGGTGGTCTGCCAGCCTGCCAGCCTTCCACGCCAAGACGAAAAGGAAAAACGGAGGTGGGCGTGGGCCGGACGGAGCTCAATCCAGATCTGGCAGTGACTGTCCTGCCGTGACGTCCGGTAGCACACGTACTCGGTGCTGTTTGTCTGTACAGTGCACCCGCGAGAGCAGTGGACTACCCAAGGTAGCACCTCATTCCAAGGACCGCCGAATAGGTGACGAGTGTATCACGGCAGGTACTGTGTATATATCGTACTGTATTCGCAACATGTTGTCTTGTGAGGAAGAGAGTCTAGACCGTTGCTTTCCTGGTCTCACCTATTAGTAGCAAACACCGGCGTGTCTTAGGGAAGAGGCGGGTGCCCAGTCCAAGCCAGTCAGAACCAGCACAGTAAGCCCACGGTACAGCCTGATCCTTGGGTCTTTTAGCCCGCCCGCCTGCACAAGTACTCCGTGCCTCGACGTCAGGACGTAATAATCCCTCACTCACATACACAGTACTGCCCTACGTGATTTGGCGATGATCAACAGAATAGGGGACTCAAAGTTACGTACAATAGCCAGCAGAAATAACGAGCAGGAGCCCATGAAAGGGAGACTATCCCATACCGGGCAAGGTGGCGTGCGTAGAGGAGGTACCGAGATGGTGGTGTCCCCCCGTTTTACTTAGCGCCGTTCGCCCATTCCAAAGGGTCCCCCAACGGCGGCCCAGGTTCAGCGCTGTCTGACGGTCATCTGCACTGGCACCCGCACCCGCAAGGGCGCGCTGCATCGGGGTGGCCTGACAGCCTGGGAGAAAGAGAGATCCCGTCCCAGTCCCTCCGCCCACCCCTGTTTTCTCCCTTGGCCCCTGCCCGCCCCACCGGGGCCTTTCTTCCAACCCACCCGCCATCAATCTCAATAAAACCATCTCACCCACACGACCCATCCCAGGCCACAGCCACTCGCTTCTCTCGTTCTCTCATTTCGTCCATCGTTCAGCAATACGTTCATCACTCGCTATCCAAACAATCACAACCGGGTTGTTCATCCCAACAATCACTTACGCAAGTACCACTCATCGACATCGATTCCGCCATCGGCAATAGAACCTGCCCGCAAGCGCAGAGTTTGACTGAACCGACTCTTGCCCCTCCGACGAACCCCCCTTTTAATTAGGTCCCTCGCCTCGTTCATTGTGAGGTGCTTCGACCGCCGATAAATACCGATTGGCATCTCGTCAATCACCAATAGACGGTTTCGTCATCGTCAGTCAAAGCGAACCCTGCTGTCGCACTCGTCGCGACCGAGCGTTCCGACAACCGACGACAGCAACCAACGACAAGACCAAAAATGCATTCCGCGCACATTTTCAAGCTGCTGGTGGCAGCCCTGTCTGCCAACTCTGTCACCCAGGCCTTCATCATCGATGCTGCCATCCTCAACCGAAATGGCGTCGAGCTGGCCCGCAGGCAAGGACTCGTGGGAGACGCTCTCAACAATGCCGCCGAGGCTGTGACCGGTAGCGGCGGTGCGGCCGTCACAACTACCAGCGAAGACTCCACGCCCACCACAACCTCAGCATCTGAGGAGACCACGAGCGCCAGGACCACGGCGACAACGCCTACCTCGACATCTCAGGACGCACCAACCACCGCAACGACCGAGAATGCTCCCACGCCGACCACCACATCCACCGACGACACCCCCGCCCCCTCGACTTCCGCAGGCGGTACCGCAGCTACTACGGCCTCTTCCGAGACTACATCCGGCGGAGAGTCCAGCTCATCCACCACATCCGCAACCCCAACCACCTCTACTACCGTCATCGTCGTCACCGCCACGGATGGGTCGGTTAGCAGCTCGACATCCGTCTCGGTCTCGACCCCGACGCCGGGCCTGAGCGAAGCCAACAACGGCAACGGTAGCTCCAGCATGTCCACCACGACGAGAAACACCATCATCGGTGTGGTTGTCGGTGTTGGAGGTGCTATCGTGCTTGCCGTTGCCGGTCTCTTCGCCTACAGGATTTGGGGCCGCAAGAAGGCCAACGAGGAGAACGACGGCCTCATGGGCTACAACAATGGAGCCGAGGGAAAGAGCGAAGTCGGCGGACTCAACGCTGGATCGACCGTCACTGGCGGTGCGCGGTCTCCATTCCAAAGCACGCTGGAGAGCTACCATGCCCCAAGTAACGTCAACGCTTCCTCCAACTTCTAGGGTGGATCTCATCCGGAGCGGAAGCTGTTACGATGAGACGGGCTCCGCGGTAGCTTCGCAACCTTTAATGCATTTTGGTTTACCTCGTCCGACGAGGTCCGGCGTTCTTCATTCGTCAGTTCGGAGTCAAGCATAGCGCTCATTCGCAGATCGACAAAAGGTCCAAAACGAGACTCATCTCTGGACATAGACTAGCAAGGATTTCTTTTTTTAATGAACATGACTTGAAGGCAAATCGAAGCCTGTCAATACTTCTATGGGGATGCCTCATTGTTTTGGACCACGCCACCGTGCGGCAACTTGATTCGAGGGAAGATTAATACAGATACCCTTTTGATTTTGATGATTTCTGTGCCTCACAAGTGACCTCTTTGTGACACTCGTATTTGCCTCATGGCTCCGGTACTCGGATAGCAGAGGCCAGGGACGCGGAACGATGAAAAGGAGTTCGTCCCATAGTATGCTGTAGGCTAGACAACCTTGGAAGCTACACAAACGACCCTGCCATACGATGTTCCACTGGGAACTGGAAGGTTACCGGGCACTACCATATTCCAAAGCAGGCAACATCGTATCTGCCAGTGGTCACCGTGTGGGGGGTTTCGGGTTATCTTAGTGTATGTGTGTTATCCCACTTTGAACATTCGTGCAGGCACAGCTTTGGGAGATCCGGGTCTCTGTGGCTTGCATTATCACCTCTGTCCGTCTTCATTTAAGCTTACCCCGCGAAATTTCAGGAACACAGTCACACAATGTACTTGGGGCGGTTCTGGGCGGGGAAGAAATGCAAGCTTGCCCATTGTCCATCGCAATGAGTGCGTCCGTTCGTCTCAGTGGTGTTTCAGGTTTGGCTGCGCGACCCAGGATGGCGGGCGTTTCATGTCCTGGCCCGAGATGGCCTCGGGCCAGGACTTCAACCACCGCCGCTTTCGTCTTGCGCGAACCTGTAATCTGATCTATTTTGCACACTATCGAGCTGGGCTTTCTCGTCGACGTTCATTTTACCTTTTTAATAGTGCCTAATTGGAGTGCCGACCGACTGAACGAGCCCATCGAACCAAGAGACTTGCGAGAACCAGACGCAGGCGGACGGCTCGACTCTCCAAGAACCGAATCGGAACTGGAGACCACGATCCGAGCCAACAAACGAGCGAGCGAGCGAACGAACGAAGGACTTGGATAGCTTGAATCCCGGCCGTGGCCTGATCCAACGGACAAAGCCATCGACACCCAAGCCTCCACCGCGGGAACCCACAGGCCCGCACCACGCAAACACACCTACACACACACACACATACCCACTACAAGCACGATGCAGCTCCCGACATCAGCAGCGCTCCTGCTGGCCGTGGCCCTGAGCGGCGTGCGGGCCTCGGCGGGGCCGGACCTGGGCGTGGGCGAGATGCTCAGCGGGGGCTCGGTGCTGTTCCCGCGGCAGCAGGGAGCGACGGGCCAGAACCTGCAGGCGTTCACGGGGGCGTTGGGCGGGATCAAGGCGGACGCGGTGACCAACAGCGGCAACTCGGAGAGGCCGTTCGAGGTGGACGGCGACACCTTCACCGACTTCAACTCGGCGGCCCAGCGCAGCTGCGACAACCAGAAGAACAAGTGCGCGCAGGAGGCCAACTCCGGGGGCAACGCCGGGTTCGAGGTGTCGGATTGTGACCAGCAGAACAGTGAGTCTCTTTTCGGTCCTTTCTGGTTTCCCCTGCTGTTGCTATGCTCTCCCCGAGGGTGGTGGTGGTGACAGCTGTGACGGGGTGAGAGAGTACGAGAAAGCTGACGGCGTATGTGCGCGCTCGCCAACAGATCAGTGCAAGGACTCCATCAACACGGCCACGCAATCCGGTTCCCTGACTCTGACGAGCTCCAATGCCGAGTTTGACTTCTTCTGTGAGAATTGAGCGAGTTTGAATGAAGAGGCAACGGCAGGATGTGTGGGCCGGTAAGGAGCCTTGAGTTGGACATTGTGCTAGCAGCTGGAAGGGCCCGCCTTCGTTCTGCGTGGGATATGGCTATGGTTACGGGGCTGGCGTTGTTGGGATTTGCACGGCTATGGGATGGCTTGATGAATAAGGAGACGGTTGGATGCTCCTAGATCGATAATGTTACTGTCTGTATATGTTGTTTCGCCAGGATCGACCTGAGGCGCATTTCGAGTATGGGCGTACCAACTCACAGCTTGTATTCAAGCTAGGTTAAGCCGCGTTATACAATTCCATGGAAGACTTGAACGCGTGCATCACTCGAGATGAGTTACTGTTAATAGGCGGTGAATCTGGATTACAAGCAGCCATCCTCGTCTGCTTGCATTCTGAAGTGCCAAAGTCAAGCCTCGCCAGATACGAAAACGGTCCGTCTGCCGCTGGAACGTGGCGTGTGACTAACTGGTTACCTGTGGAGGGATTGTGGCTTTACCTACTGAGCCACCCAGAAGTACATGATGTCACAAACGTTTTCATCTTGCAGAGCGCTTCTTGATTATGGTTTCGTGGTCCAAGCCTTTGGAAGATGCCACAGCGACGTACATGGTACGGGTTGATGCATGTACGTCGGGCACGATCTACTCCACTGGCGTTGTCGAGTTGTCGTGGTCGCTTGCGAGCTGCCGCCTTCATGTGACATTCGAAGAAGGAGATTGGAACCCCTTGCACTTTCACGATCGTGATGATACTTTTCTTTTTAGGTACATACAGTATACTATTCGGGCATGATGCTCTTTAGTCTTCGCCATGATAAATTATCTCGACCAGCTCAGGGCCGGTGATATCGGAGCACCAATTTTAGCGCCCGTTCGATCGTCAATAGATCCGGAGGTCGACGCGTCTCTGCTGAAGATTTATTAGCGTGTCTACCAGATTGAAGCTCCATGGCCAGGCTGGCACGCTCAATAGGCCGGGTGCATCCAGTTGAGCGTCTCCTGACGTGTTGAAGTCTTGCCATGGGTCTATTGTGGCCTGTGGATCTTTTCTTCGCTCATAGGCCTGACTGAATAGAGTTCTCTCCAGGCTGACGGGTCTTTCAATGGACAGTAGTGCACCAACCAGTCCAACTGACCCGGAACCTGGGAGTTCCCAAGCCTCGCCGTTTTCCACACCTGGCCTGTTGGACAGGTACAAGACGCAAGGTGGCTCCTGGCCGGCTTATTCAGGTACAGGCTATCTGATCAGGCCTCATTTGGATGAAATTGCCGAGCCAATGCAAAGTGCCTAACCTCCCTGCAGCCCAGCGGAAGCGTGTCCAAAAATGACAGGCGCAGGAACAGGAGCAGGCACGGTCAGGAACTAACAGCCACGCATCAAACCGTGGCAATAGACGGGCACACGGGCTACAGGAGCTGTCTCCTCTTTGGACGAGCCAAGGGATCGATTGGTGCAGCAAGAGAGCAAGGCGAATGCAGACCGCGTTCTCCACACTGGTCTCTGCCATCATTCCGCCCATCCTTTTTTACTTTTTCCCTCCCCACGCCCCAGTTCACATGGTCATAATTGTAATCCCTCCCAGCTTCCGACCCTCTGGAGCCTCTCGTCACGGAATCCCCACCCACCTGCCAGGACGGACAGGCCACTGCTTGGTTCGCGCGTCGTTTGTTTTTGTTGGTTTGTGCGCCTGTCGTTGCCATTCCATTCGAGGTGCCCGATTCGACTCGGCCTGACCTGGGCTCGACGTCGACCTCGACTCTCGATCTGATTCGATCCGTACCCAACCTGAACCTGGCCCGGCCTGTCCACAATTCCCAGCTGTTGGCCTTTGGCTTTCGAGGCACGGCCGCTTTTCGTTCATGCGGCTCCAGAATCGCAGACAAGACACGACCCAGCCAAGGCACAAACCGGCGATTCGATGACCCACGACATGCTTTCTTGTCCCACCCTTCTGTCACTCCTTTGAACAGACCATCGTCTTCTTGATTTCTTTGCTTCTTTGGTTCTTTCTGGTTGGGATTTCCTCCTGATTGGCCCTTATTTCGCAAAATTTGAGTGGACCCAGCTGCAGCGCAACGCCCAACCCAACCCCGGCTCTGGCTGGACTCCCGCTGCTGGAGAAACGTCCAAGCTCCCCTTGCTCCGCTGCTCTTCCCTGCCCCAGTAGTCCCCGTCTTACCGGTTACGCGACGCGATCAAGTCCAACCCCCGGCCCGCCCTTCACAAAATCTCCACTCGCCGCCCTTGTGTCTACTGAAAAGGGGGGACCTCTTCGCTTCGGGCAAACAAAGACCTTTGGGCATCGCCGACGACGCGATAGGTATTGAGATTTAGCTGCAGACGACACGGTCCTCGTCTGCGCTGATCTCCAGTGGTAAGCTTCGCCCAGACCCAGAAAAAAAAAGGGCCCGCGCAGCTGCCAGATGCACCTGCTCTGTGACTCTGCTCATGCCCAAACCCCATCATGTGTTGACCATCTAATCTGACACTCGCCGTGTCATTGCTGCACAGGTCCACGCAAAGACGTCTTCGCAAGATCCGTCTCCACCACTTCCTCCTCGTGCTGCTGCACAGGACGGTCTGCGGCACCCTCGGCCATCCAGCCAATCCCCTCCGAGGTCCCCAGCCCTCTCGACCGCGTCTACCGCCGACGGCGAGGCCTTGTCTCCATTCGTTCCTAATTTGCAAGCTCCACGACTCCCAAAGAGGGCCCTGGACCTGCTGAGGACCCCGCCGTCGCGCCAAGACCCGCGTGAAGACAGTCAGTACGTGACTGCGAGTTGGGGGAGCCCGTATCCAAGGTCCGAAGAAGCCAACCTTCACGGCCAAAGCCCTGGCAGCGAGCCATCAGAAGACTCCCCGATACATCGCCTCGAGCTCGACACCCCTTTCTTGCGCCCGGCCCCACCCTTGATTGCCTCGCCGACAGAGCAGCAGTCCTCCTCTCTTGCCGCAATACTGGTCAATCGAGCTCGACGCCCCGGTCCTGCGCGTGGCTTGACAGAAGACTGGATCCGTCAGCACACGGCTGCTCACGAGAACACAGAACCTCGTCATTGGCTTAGTGACGGCACAGACAGTGAGCACTCTTCATTGAGCGGCTCACCCTCCGGCGACGAGGCAGCGTGGTTGGAAGGGAGGAGCTCGGCCACACCTCGAGCCAACCCCAGCGGACGCCCTACATCGTCTCGACTGTCCTCGAGGCAACACCCAAGAGCCCGATCAAGCACCGAGACCCTGAAGCAGGGCAGTATTGGTCGGCCGTCAAGGACGGACACCGCAAACATGGCGAATCTCGTCCCAGAGGTCGTGCTACCACAAGGTGATGCCGACAATTCGCCAGCGGCGAATATCGCCGAGCAGCGCCCATCCACCCCGAATGGTGCAGTTGGATCAGTGGATGTGGCGAAGACAGAGACAATGGCCCCGGTCACCCCAACGAGACCGCCAGAAGTCAAAAAGGCACCCGGATCGACGCCTCGGCTGAAGAAAAAGGTGCCATGGAGGGGTAAGAACATAATGGTCTTGCTCCCCCGAGATGGAGAGCGCGGCCAGCGAGGCAAGGCTCCTATCCCTCTCAAACAACATGAAACTGTGAACATGTTCCGGGAGTGGGAAGAGCTCGGGTATGATATTCGTGGTTTCGACTTGAACGTCCCGCAAGGGTACTCGGCCCTCCCGGTTGAGCACCACTCTAGGAGTAGGGACGAGTGGCCAGATGTCGAGGAGATCAAGAGGGAGCGGATGGATCGTAAATACAAAGTCACCCTGCCCGACCTTGAAGGTGAGAAAGTGATGTTTACCCGAGCCTCGGGATGCTTTGCTAACATGCCAACCAGCTTGGAAGCAATACATGAATGAATTGACCGAGGCCAAGCTCAGGGCCCTCGGCGTATCACTCGGTGACGAAGACCCTCCACCGCCGCCGCCATCCATCTCTCCCAATCCAGTTGGCCTCAGCAGACGTGCAACGATCACTCAATATCCGCCTCTGCCCTTTTCGCCGCCGGTCCCCACACCTTCGGCATCAAGTGGTCAGGGGATGCAACAGTTCCCGTTCCCTGCACACAATGCTACGGGCGGTATCAATGCAGTTGCTTCCCCTGTCTCCTTCAATGGAAACTTCAACCCACACCAGTCCCGACAATCCGTCTCGATCCCAGCGAGCCAGTCCCCATTCGGTTTCATGCCACCTCAGCAGCAGCCATCACCTCGGGATGTGATGTTCCAGCAGCAGGGGATGCACCGTGTGTCGCCATCGCTGTCAACTTCACCCTTCTCGCCTGGAGGATTTCAGCCTCCGCTATTGCACCAAAGACACCAGTCACTTCAATTCCCCCAGCTGCCCCATCAACACTTCATGCAGTCTGCTCGGGCTTCACCTCGTTTGCAAGAATTGCGTGAGGCGGACGAGGAAGAAGAGACGAAGAGTGCATCGAGAACACCTGAGCCGGCACCACAGATCCGTCATAATGCCAGTGACAGTCTGCAGAAGGAGATTGACGAAGCGGAGTACCATTTGGAGGAACAGTTTCGCTCACAGCTTGAGCACGACGAGGACTACAGCCCGCACAACGAGGACGAGAAGATCCACGCTGCTCAGTCAAGCCACGAATCGCCGGTGCAGTTTGCGCCACAGGCGCCGCGCTTTGAAGGTGCCGTCGATAAGGACCTTGTCCTCCATCATCCTCGACCTCATAGTAGAGGCCATTCGTTGTCCCAGAAGTATTTCGGAGAAGATGACATGAGAGCTGGCTCGGGTAAAGGTGGCTTCAACAGTTTGAAGCCCATCCAAGACGATGACAAGGCTGATCACGACGACGTCGACACGAACCCCAGCAACCTCGGCACACCCGTCCTACCTAGTTTTGGAGATGCGTCGCATGAGAGAAACTTCTCGACCATGAGTAACCCGTGGAAGGATATGCAGTCAACCTCACGACGGCCGAGTCACAGTAGCAAGCCATCCTTCTCGAAGCTCAATGTTGCAGCGCCTGAATTCAAGTTCAACCCAACAAGCTCCTTCCAGCCCGGGCAGTTCAACTTCGGAAGCAATACATTTCAACCGGCTGTTTTCCAAGGGGCCTCGACCTCTAATCCTGCGGACTCGGATCACTCCAATCAGTTCAGCCCTCCGGCAGCGCCTTCGCGCAAGATCAACGTCAATGCTCCGGTATTCTCTCCGGGGTCCAGCGAGTTCAGTTTTTCTGCTGCCGGCGCGCCGACTTTCCGACCGAACGCCCCGGCATTCACACCTCATTCAGTGGCTGGCTCCGTGACATCCCCCGTCCTGTCCGGCAGCGAGAGCGGAAAAATGACGTCCTCGATTTTCGGCAGTATCGACTTGAACATGCCTGAGATTATGAAGCCTCCAAAGAAGTCCAAGGCTATTCCTATCGTTCGACCAGTTAGTCGCACATCGAACAAGGATGAATCGGGTCTTGCCGAAGATGAAAATGGTCGCATAATTGACGAGACCCGAGTCAAGAGATTCAGAGGGGCAAGTGCTGATGACGAGGGCTCTCACCTGCTCGCGGAGCCAAGCTCATCACTCCACACGGAAACCAAAGGGGCGGAAGAGGAGCGCCCAGCCCGTGACTCCGGGATCTCCTCAACCATTCTCTCTGATTCTACGGAAGCCAAGGACAATACTAGCTTGTCCGACGTCTCTGCGGAACATGATGGCAACGCCTGGACTCCGTTCGAGTTCAGGTCAGAAGCCGAGGTGTCAGCCTTCAACACAGCTCGGCCTTTCGGAGACGATGGTTTCATGGCCCATGGCCACCAGAAATCACTTTCAGCTTCGGCGAAGCCATTCATTCCTGGCGCGACTTTCACGGCTGAAGACGACTTTAATGACAAGGAGGACACTCCCGTCCCAGGCTACTTCGAACGGTCCGATAGGCTATCTGACGTGGAAGCTGAAGTTAGCACCGTGGAGGAAGACCAAAGTGCCGAGGACGTACCGCAGCAGTCCATCGAGAGGGAGCCTTCACCTATCATCAGCCCTGCGGAAGACGAGGATCTTGGTATCAAGTCATTTGTGGCCTCAGCTCCGCCTCTCAAGAAGGGCCTTGCTGCAAGCAGATTCGCTGCTAGTCCCTCGCCACCTAAAGGTCTGGTTGCCTCGAAGCACGCCCAGTCACCGTCACCTGTGTCTGAAGTTGAGGCTTCGCACAGCCCACTGGTGAGCGACGCGCAAAGGTATTCGGCGTCTCCTGTTACCGCTGAAGATCTGGAGGACACTCAGGACACAATACCTCAGTCTGCGAGCCCACGTACCGACCGGGACGAAGAGGATGGTGGGGCTGACGAGCCCACATTCGAGGAGATCGACGCTGTCATGCAACACATCAACGAAAATGATCCTGCTTTGGGCGTCAAGAAGATGGTGGACTCGCCGAGATGGCACCAACCAAGCCCAACACGGCATATTCCTGTCGCTGCCATTACGAACGAGTCACCCCAGCGCAGCCACCCGCACTTGCCTCGGGGTGAAGCCCCGAGCCCTAGCCCCAGGCGCTACCACTTGCCGCTTGGAGTGCACCCTCCTTTGCACACGACTGAAATGCTGGAGAATCCGTTTGTGGACCCTCCAATGAGCGCTCAAATCTCCCGGCTCAACACAAGTGAGAGCCAAGCTGCTAGTGACGATTGGGAACGGGCATTCAGCGATGAGGAGCAAGTGAAGCTCGACTCTCGTGCCAATTTCTTCGACGGGAAGGTCAATGAGCTGGTTGGTGCTGCCTTGCAGTCTCGGCTTGATCCTCTGGAAAGGACTTTGGAAGGGATACAACAGGCTCTCGCGTCGCTGTCTGGTCTTCCGCCTTCGAGTCGCCGCGAGCGACGCAGCGTCTCTGCGGAGAACCAGGAGAGTGACGCAGATGACGAGGATGATGAACCTGTCCCGCGACGATCTATGAGCCCTCGCAGAGATAAGCGGATGGAGCAGATTAGAGTTGCTGTTCTGGATGCATTTGCCGTCCAGCAACGCAGCGCCCCTCCACTGCCTCCCCTGCCCAGCGTGGCACAAGATGGCGCGACCGCGGAGGGCACGGTCTCCATTTTGAAGGCCATGGAGGAGATGAAGCAGCAATTCAGCGAATCCCTGCATCTTGACTTCCGGGCCGAAGACCTTCGAAATGTTGTTGAGGAAGCAGTCGAGTCACGCTTGCCTGCCACCCCACCCCAGCCAGTCATTGTGGAAGGACAGGACGAATTGAGTGAGAAATTCAACGAGCTGCAGGCTCGTTACGCAGATCTGGAGCAGCGTCACCGACTGGAAGAAGCCAAGTCTTCAGCAGAAGCGGCTCGCGCAGCCGAACTTGAAAGACAGCTGTGGAGGGCTGAGACCAAGATCGAGGCCGAGATCATGAACCATAGCACCAACGATCAGCGATTTTTGGATCTGGAGGGTAGACTCAGCAATCAGGAGGCCATAAACGAGGCAGAAGTCCAGCTTCGACGAGCAGCTGAAGACAGGTTGTCCGAAGTGCAGCGTCTCCTGCGCATTTCTTCGGAAGAAGAGGTGCGACTTCGGGAGGCGCTCGAAGAGAAGGATGAGAGGCTCAAGATTTTCGATGCGACCCACAGCAAGCACACTATGCGCGTGGCTTTGCTCGAAGCTACCTCCGAAAATTCTCAGAAGGAGAAGCTGGAGCTCGAACACCGTGTCAATGCTGCTGAAGTAGAGGTTGGAGACCTGCGCCAAGAATCAGCACGGTGGAGGAGCGAGGCAGATCGAGCTACACAGCTCTCCCAACGCCAGAGGGACGAGCTGTACCAAGCGATGGAAGAGAACAAGCAACTGCACAGGTTGATTGATACTCTAGGTACCCAGCTGAACGAGAATGAGCGGCTTCGTGATGACTGGAGGTCCAAGTTCCTCTCGTTGCAACAGGACATGGAGGATTCCATGCGCCATATTACCGAGGAGAACGCCCGCCGGGCCAAGAAGGAGCAGACAATGCTTGCCAGACAAGAAGTCCTCGATGCGAAGCTCCAAGCAGAGTCCAAGACCCGCGAGCGCCTGGAGACTGAGCTCGAGAGATTGGAGGCCGGTGAGCGTCAAGGCATGAAGGCTGTTAACGAGGCTAAGAGACTAGACGCCCTGTTGGGAGAGATGCGGACTGAGAACCACAAACTCCAGCAAAGCGCTATGCGCTACCAAGCAGAGTTCCAGGAAGCTCGCGAGTCCGGAGCACGGGAGATTCAGCGCACTCGCGAATCAATGCAAGCCCAGGTTGAGGATGCAAACAATCAGGTCAATGTCGTCCGCGAAGAGCTCGAGGATGAAATTTCTCGACTGCGTGCGCAGCTCGACCAAGCCAAGCTTGACGCTGATACCGTCAGGTCGCGATACGACATGGTCATGGAAGATGCTCACCAGAACAAGAAGGGCGACATTGACGAGGTCATGCGCAAGCACCAAGACGAGATTGAGGATATGCAAGCCCGATCCGAGCGACAACTCAACAACACTGTTGAGGACGCCCAGCGTGCCGAGTCCAACCTCCTCGAACGCCTCAGCATTTCGACATCCAAGTGTGAGCACCTGCAAGATCGCGTCACTCATCTAGAGGAGAAGCTCGACATCGCCAGGGAAGCCGCACGTGCTGCAGCACAGGCTGCCAAGGCATCTGGTGTGGTTCTCCCGTCTGCTCCTGCTCCGCCCGTCTTTGCCCCTGCCCCTGAGCAGCACACTGCGACTTCGCAGCCGCAGGTACAGTCGCAGACGGCAGCCGTTGCCACGGCTATGCAACTACCAGAGAAGATCTCTCCCCAAGCCCTCCGAGAATCCATCATGGTCTTGCAAGAACAAGTGCAAGAGCGGGAGCTGAGGATCGAAGAGCTAGAGCAGACTGTGGCGAAGCTTGACCCCGAATCCGAGACGAAGATTGCAAAGCGGGATGACGAGATTGTCTGGCTGAGAGAACTTCTCGCTGTCAGGCACTCGGATCTTCAGGACATCATTACGGCACTCGGCCGGGATGACTACGACCAAGATCGCGTCCGGGACGCGGCCATCCGCCTCAAGGCCAATCTGCAGATGGAACAGCAAGAGCGCGAGAGGGCCATGAACGGCGGATCGGCCATCAAGATGCCTAGCATCGCGGCCAGTCTCCGGGATGCCGCGACGCCCAGGGTCGCTCAAGCTGTCGGCCCATTGGCTGCTGCATGGGGCAATTGGCGCAAGAGCGGCACCGTGTCCAACATTGCGCCATCAACAACGACGGCTGCGAACCACGCCACGCCGAGAAGAGATAGTCCTGGCTCACAGAGCAGCTTCCTCTCTGGTCTTCTGACGCCGCCGGCTTCTGGTGTCCGACAGGCGTCGCCATCTGATCAACCGACTGCTTTCTCCAACACTGGTCGTCGCTTTACGGCGCAGGACCTTGCCAACCGGCCCAAGGCGCCACCCCAGCGACCTCAGAAGATGCCAGCTCAAGGTGGGAGCCCAGCGCCAAAGCAGCAAAGCTTCCCAATCGGCCCACAAACACCGCCGATGATGCGGCCGGCGGCTTATGATGATGATGCCATGGCAGCCGATGACTTCGACGATGCTGGTTTCGGTTTCTTTGATGATGAGTGAGCTTGGTTTCCGTCATCACACACCGAGGTCACAACCCACCCTTTTATTCCCT
Organism: Diaporthe humulicola; assembly: GCA_038088545.1. Classification (NCBI taxonomy): domain Eukaryota; kingdom Fungi; phylum Ascomycota; class Sordariomycetes; order Diaporthales; family Diaporthaceae; genus Diaporthe; species Diaporthe humulicola. Next base: position 141,696 of record JBBWSL010000077.1, on the reverse strand, counting down.
TTGTCATATGAGGAAAAGATGGACCCATCTTGGGGGACGACGTACAAACGACTGTGATTGTGGCTATTTACTTTTCTGGCTTTCCTGCAAACGTCCTTCACTACCACTGAACGCAACATAAAACCATACCCAGAACTGCACTACTAGAATGATACCCCCTGATAGCAAGATTTCGGCGAAGCTTCTTTCACCGTCCATTCTTCCATCCCTTCACGCCTCGGTGTGAGCCAAGGTTGGAAATCGAGAGACAGATGGACAGGCTCTTCTTATTTTACGATTTTGCACAACGCTTTTCCTTTCGTCAGTCGCTTCCAGTTATAAAAATATTATTACTCCTACTTGCCTACGTGCAAAGGTCGCATGTGTGTGTGGACAGGGGAGGATTTGGTCGATGAGACGAGGGGATAATGGTGGGAGGAGAGAAGCACTGTCGGGCTCTTGCGTCGAGCTGCGACTGAAGCTGTATGTAGCATATAATCGATGCCTTCATCCGAGATGACCTCCTCCTGACACGGTCTGGCTTGCGCTATGTGCCGGCATCTCGTTGAGTTTTATCTCATCAGCCCATACCCAATTTTACACCCGGCGCCTTTACAAACGACTGCTGGCGCGGCGAAATCTGTGCATGCCAACCCAAAATGCTGCCCATACCCCCTTCTCCACCGGCGCTTTCGGAAATTGAGACAGCGAGGTTTCGGGTGGGCGGAGGTCCAAAGGCAACCCGCCCACGAGAGCGGCTCTGGAAGCATATTGGAGGGTCTACCACAGAGAATTATGCCACAAGGGAAGGCGCAACGGGTATCAAAACACACAGGCATATGCACTTGACCGGCAAGAAAGACGCCTCATCGGCTGCCAGCGGGCGAGTATCATTGTTCGGCAGCGGTCCGGATAGCTAAGTCCTCGGTCTGCGACGTGACTGCGCCGTCTGCGGGGGCGGCGGCGGCATCGCCGGGCTTGGTGTTCTTGTCCTTGGCGTCGCCGGGGAACATGGTCCCGCGGCCCTTCTTCTTCTTCTCCTTGACCTGCTTCACCTCTGGCGGGTAGGCCCTCTCGACGAGTTCCTTGAAGTCCGGGCTGTTGGCGAACTCGTCGCGGACGGGGGCCATGAGGGCGTTGAGGGCCTTTGACACGGCGGGCTTGAGGATCTGGGGCGTGAGCACGTCGTTGCGGTAGTCGTCGTGCATGGCGGCGATGTCGGTGTAGACGAGCTCGGGCAGCTCGTCCCTGGTGCGGTCGACGACGAAGCCGCGCTCGCCCTTGAGCTTGGCGGCGGGCAGCAGGACGTGCTCGACAAAGGCCAGCACGCCGTTTCCCTCGGGGACCTTGGGCACGCACTCGGCCTTCTTGATCTTCTTGACGACGGTGGCCTCGTCGTCGAGCAGGTCGATCTTGGAGTTGGGGTCGCTGGCGGACATCTTGCCGCCCTGCAGGCCCGGGACCATGGGGTTCATGATGTGCGCCCGCTGCCGGTACCCCAGCTTCGGGAGCCACTCCTTGGCGGCGGTGAAGAGCTTGCGCTGGTCCACGCCGCCGAACTGCACGTCGACGTCCAGGTACTGCTCGTCCAGGACCTGCAGGATGGGGTACAGCAGCCCGGACAGCGGGGCGTTGGCCGTCTGCTTGACGACCTCAGCGCCGGCCCTCTTGGCGTCGTGCTCCGACACGACAGAGCAGAGCTTGTACAGGTCCATGGTGTACTCGGGGGTCTTCTGGTAAGAGCTCCCGAACACGAACTTCAGCCTCTTGATGTCCTCCTCGCCGCAGGTCGAACGGAGCATTGCCGTGATGACGCGCTGGTAGTAGAGCGCCCTCTGCTGGACGAGGTCTATGGGGGCTTTCAAGTTGTCCTGTGTACCACCAGGGCGGTCAGTCAGTCAGTTGCATCTTGCGAGAAGCGGCGGTGGCGCTCGGGGAGCAAGTAGGATGGGTCGGTGTGCCGCGTACGAGGAAGCCATGGATGTCGGCGAGGAGGATTGTCAGCTCGCAGCCAGACCGCAGGAGCTGCGCATTCTTTATGGCGGGCACGAAGTAGCCGCAGTGTGGACGCCCGGTTGTGGCGCTGTTCGTAGATCAATAGTCAGCGCCTGGGTGTAGAGAAGTGGTGGGCTCGTCCTCTGGGAAGTAGATGATTGTCGGTGCGGATGCGTCGAGGCACACGAGTGTCGCCGGCCACCAATGAAGCACTTGAGGCCAGATCCAGCATTCAAGCAGACTCACGTTCCCCAGTAGACCTTTGGATCCTTCCCATCGTTGACGATCTTCTCAATAATGTCAAAGTCAAGCGTCTCGGCCAGGTTCTCCTTGATCAGGGCGATCCTCTCCTCGGCGGGCATCGGTGCCATGGCGGGCAGGTTTTACCGGGGCGGGGTGGAGAAACGACGGTGGTCACGATCTCGATAGCTCGGTTGACTTTCAACAGGTCCCAGGGTCAGTAGGCGAGTGGCTGGTCTGGCGAGGGCGGAAGTGCAAAGTGAGAGTGGCCTGGGGATGACTCTTCACAAGGCCGAGGGGTGAGTCAATTGAGATGCGACCAGCTAACAATTTCCATGGATGGCGGGGCAGTTTTGGAGCCAGGGGACCCCCGCGCCCACCACGGTACCTGCCGGACGGTCCATGACATAGCTCCGGTTGGGTTGGCCGTTTGGCCGTTGACCTGCGGTGCGGGACGGTGACACTTGCGGAGTACAGCATCAAAGTGCAACGCTCGAAGAAACAGCCGCTGTTTCTTTCCAAATTTCTGCAGGGAAAGGCTCCAGGAAGAGCATACCTTTCAAGCCTCACCAAAGGCCAGCAGGGACAGGGAGGCCAGGTCCACAGATATCACATACATTATTACAAGTAATACAGCCATGTTCTCAAGAAATGCGACAACATTATTATGGAGCACCTCCGGCCTACTTACCTTCTATCCTTCCATCCTGTAGAAAGTTATCCCACAGGAGGTTGGTTAGTGAGTATTGCCCAGGTGGCCCAATATAGATGCTGCGGTCGAGTGGCGGACACCGGAGCAAAGCTCTCCCATTTGATTGAGCCAGGTTATTTCAGCTGTGGCGTGCCTTCGTCAAGTCGGTCTGCCACTGCTCGACGGATCCGACTCGGCATGTTGGTTCGCATATGTGCAGGGCCTGTACAAGGCCTGTCCAGCCACGGCGCCAATGACGGTAGTTGCCAGTTTTGGCATTGCACAATTGTAAGCATCAGTTCTGGTCTAGCTCAAGTTTGATCACACTCTCAATAGTCCATTCGTGCTACCAATCTCAGATCTCAAAGGGTATTCACAAGTACTCATTCAGAGGCGCCCAGTCGGTGGCCTGTTTCTTCCTCGCCTGTCATCATCTCAGGCCCCTCTGTCCCGTGCGGCAGGGAAGGCTCACTGGAAATTCTTAGAAAAGAAGTTGAGGACCGTCTTGTAACCGCGAGTGTATTCCTCCTGGACGCGCTTGTCCGTCAGGTCAGAACGAGCGGCCATCCAACCATGGATCTGGTCGTCAAAGGTCTCGACGTGCTTGGGCCCGGTGAGGGCAGCCTCGAACTTCTTGACCTCCTCGGCGTCCTCGTCCTTGGAGGCCAGCAAGATGAGAGGGATCTTGATCCTGCGGGACATGGTCTCAGCATCACTTCTATGCATGTCACGGGGGCGGGACTGTGCTCACTTTTCGGCATCCTTGGCGTCGACCATGGCCGGGTGGATTTCGGCAGCAATCTTGAATGGGCTTTCGCCCGACGTGAGGGACAGCGAGATGACCTTGGAGCCCCAGCAGTACTAAATGTCGCGGCGTGAGCCTGTTACTGTCCGACCTGAACCCATCAAGGCCCGATATGACTTACACCAAGCACACCCCACTCCTTGATGTTGGGGTACTTCTCCTGGATGGCCTTGACGGTGGCGTGGGCCTTGGGCACGAAGCTAGGGGGGCTGTTCTTTCCAAAGAAGGCGCCAACCTTCTCCTCCTTGTCCTTGTTGTCGGGCGGGAACAGGCTAATATCCAGCGGGGCACCGTCGAACGCGTCGGGCATGAAGACGGCGTATTTGGCATTGTCGTCAGCTGAAGCCAGAATGTCGCATCCCTGCACGGTCTGGTCGAAGAAACCAAAGATATCCATAACAATAAAGATTGCCTTGGTTGCTTCCTTGGCCGGGCCGGTGACATAGGTCTTGCGGCCATCGAAGGTCTCGAAGTCGCCCTTCTTCTGGTAGCCGGACGAGACGATGGGCGGGATGTTGCAGCAGGCCTCAGAGTGGCCGCCGGTGGCTTTCATTGTGGACATGTTGGGCGCGGAGGTGCTGAAGGGGCTGGAGAGCTGCGTGTTGGTCTTGTTGTTGGGGGGTTGAGTTCTCAATGGGCTGCAGCAGGATTGTCGCGAAGCTGTGAGGCTCTGGGCAGCACGAGTGGAGCTCTGGGTCGGGGTTGGCGGGACGGGTGAGGAGGACGAGAACGGGGAGGAGGCGGCGGGAAGGTGGGGTCGCAGGGAACTGAGGGCATTGGAAGCTGCTCGAAGCTGCCGCTTTGCGGGAGCCATGACGATAGACCACCGTCGACTCTGACGATTAGATCTCGGATCTCATGTGCTAGTCTGGGTCTCTTCTCTCTTCCGGTCCTTTGATGTCGCAGCTGCCGTACAACTCTGGTACTGGTGTGCCAACCCCGCGTTAGGCTGCGCTGCATCTACAAATCTAGGTGATTTTTGAGGTGGATTGGTAGGCTACCGACCTGCCTGCTTGCCTTATGCACCCAAACTATATATTATGATGCAGTCGACGGGAGGGGAGCATCGACATTAATCTGGAGCTTCCACCCCCCACGCTGCACCTGCTCCGAGGTAGAGTACGCTGTTGTGACGTAGGGAGGGGCTCTGGGTCTGTTAGGCCACGGGCCCCTGCCAAGCCGCCTGGGCCGTGCAACCGTTGCGGCTATGGGAATTGCTAGTGGTTAGTAATGATGGACTTTCAGAAATGCTGTGCATCGCGTACTGGATTCTTGCACGAAGCCCATCTCGATCCATCGGCCATTGGTTGTACCTACAGTACGGCAGGAGTCTCTTTCCACACTTTTTGTCTACCGCGCATCAGGCAGGCGGGTTCCTTCCTCGGATTTTACGTCCAAATCCACGTGGCACACCAGGCAGCCAAGGCCAACTTCGGCATCCTCTTGTCTCTCCTGCTCTCCTCCCCCCTTTTCCCCACCCTTGGAATGTCCCCTGTTATTCTTCTCGGGGTGTGAGTAGTATTCCAAGGTGCCTTGCTGCCATCCTGCCCATCCTCTCATCCTGCTCAGGGATTGTACATCAATGTGTCTGGCTTCGTGGTCTGATAGGCCTCGATGACAGGCAGGGCTGAATCCGCATTGGGGACGGTGCCTTAGTGCTGGCAAAAAGCAAAGGCTAGTAGTCCACACCATGCCAGCCATGCCAACATGCCAGCATACTGCCCAGTCGAGCCAGTCTGTTGTTTTGGGGGCCTGGGAGGGAAGGGGGCGGCATTTGATTGCTGTCAGGCGTCACGCATGAGACGCATGAGCAGCGATGCGATGCCTTCTCGCTCCCGCACGTGTTCAGTCACACAGACACTCAGCTCTGGTCTTACTTTTCCAGCCAAGGCTGCGGCTGCCAGCCACTTGGAAGCTCCCCGTGGCAGCCGGTCAACGCCGCCTCTCACAAGGGTAGCACCATCTCCGCCGTACGTGGCTTCGTCCACCCCGAAATATAGGTACTATGCCACTTGCTGTTGAGACATGGCCGAGACTCCTTTTCGACGCCGTCACGTCGTCAATGCCCAATATTCACATTCTCACATTCACGGCTGGACCCGGGAGCAGAATTGTGCCCGAGGGCGACTTGAGCGAGATCGTACTCCGTACCAGCGATCCCGCCGTGGGGGGACAGACAGTCCCGCGGCACCGCAACAATGACATCCCAGATCGGAAATAACCCATTCCACACTGCAACCTGCAACCTGCAACCTGCAAGGTGTGAGGGAGGCATATATGCACGAGGGCCCTGAACAGCATTGCTGTGTATGCACGCCCTGGCACCTCCCGAGCCGGCGGTTATACCTACCTGAGGGCACAGGGCCTTGCCCTCCGTCCCTTGGGTGCTCTAATAGGGCCGGAGATCCCCATTGTGGGCCAGTGTGTAAGAAAGTGTTTCTTCGGTGCATCGTCCTTGGCTACCGCAGTACCAGACCCATTCCTGCCCAATAAGTCGGTGACTCGGACCGGTCAACTAGACCTTTACCAGATCGCGAACGTGGCATACCTCACCGGTGAGTCCGACACAGCATGGCTGGCGACAACGAGCGAATGGGGAGCGGAGCTGCAGCGAGCACTTGTCAGACGTGCTGTCTGTGAGCCATGCACAGGCCCAAGTGAGCACATGTTCCAAAACCACCTTTTTGTTCAATGGCCGACCCAGCTGTGGCTGCGCGCCATCTTTGACCTCATGATTCAACATCTATAATCCAAAAGCTTTTAAATTCGGCCTCGTCGACTCTTCTGCTCTTCTCCCTTCCATCAGGGCCTCACGCCGTATCTTCCATAATCGCCCATACCCGCAAAAATACCCGAGCAGGATTTGACTGCCTTGAAAGCCAAGCCGCAACGATGTCCAAAACCAAGTCGTCGCCTTTTGTGGAGAACCCAAGAACATGTCTTCACGATCCATCCCCCAAATCTTTAATTCCCAACACCGCGCACATCGCACACGCGACGCGGAAACAAAAGAGGCCTCTCGATGTTGCCGCATTCGACAACGCAATGGCCTGTGCCAACAGTACAGACTTTTGCATCTGTGCCGGGACGGTGACGTTCAAGGGCTCAGGTGACGAAAGAAGGGTCCTCGTGATCCTAAACGAGAAATACACAGAGGACCTCTGGCAGCTGCCCAAGGGCCGCAAGAACATCGGCGAGGACGCCCTATGCAGCACGGCCATAAGGGAGACCTACGAGGAGACGGGCTACAGGGTTCAGCTCCTGGCCAAGAATATCCTCACCCGCGCGACCATGGCCAAGGGCAGGCAGGGCCCCGGCCCCATCTTCGAGGCCCAGAGCGCTGAGCCCGTCGCCATGGTCCACTATACCGAGCCGCCTCCGGGGCTCGAGGGAGGGCCCGTCACCAAGGTGTGCTTCTTTTACGTGGCGACCGTCAGGGACGACGCCCTGCCCGCCACAAACACCCAGAGTACCGACGAGTTCCTGAAGGCTTACTGGGTGACGTGTGCCGATGCATTGGAGAGACTTACCTTTGGGGCTGAGCGGAGGGCTTTGGAGATTGCTATGTATTACTGGTGAGGCCGAGGAGGAATGGAACAAGTCGGCCCAAGCCTTGGGCAGAGGGAATGGCCCGAGGCTCTCAAGAATGAGGATATGGGCCAAGGAGTACAGTGGTGTAGTTGGGGCGGATTCAAAACGAAAAGGATTTGAGAGACCTCTTGTGCTGAAAATTCCAAACCACAAAAGATGGTGCCGTGACCTTGAAGACATAATCCTGCTCCCAGGACTTCGAGGTCAGGTCAAACCTTTATATAAGTGGACAAGTCCGAACACTTCTTCTTTTTGGGACAATGGGCCAACTCGTAGGACATCATGGTCGTGCTCGAGTCAAACGGAAGCAACGCCGGTATCACGAGTGCGGTATGGAGTTTGAACTTATCGAAATTGGCGTTTTTATTTGGCCTAATGACAACAAGACCAGAAGCAAGATTCCAGCCCGAATTCAAGTACTTATTGTCTACCTGATTCGGCAACGGCACAAGATGTGAAGCTCTTTATATCAGGCACTTGTTTGAGTGGTAAGTCTCTGCTACTTCTGTTCCTTAGTTCTACTGCTTGCTGTGTGGCCTTGTTGACATCTGGATCAATTGATGGCAGCCAAGCATTCATGTCGCCCGGTGACATTGTGGTCTAACTGTAGTTTCCATTGAAGCATTTCGAAAAAAAGTCCGACCTTATACTATTGAGTTGAATTTTCTTTCCACCATTCGAGTGTAATCAGTCGCGTGGCACAACACTCTCAACCAACACCGCCTATTAACACAAAGAACAAGAAAGCAATCAATGTTGACTAGGACACCACTGATCTGATTCGGAGCCATCTACCGTTCTGTTTGACTAGTAGTCTTTGGACTTGACAGAATTAGGTATCCCCCATCGCTTGGAGGCACAATCTGTGAGGTCCATTACTTGTCCACACTATTCATACGGGGCATCATGCCTCCTCTCACTCTGATGCCGGATCGTACCAAAGACTAGAAAAGCCAACATGCGACAATGCCAGGCTGAAAGTAGGAGTTGTCACTGGAAGAAGTATCGAGGCACTGGACTACCTAGCTAAGTACCTGCTGAGGTTCTATCAACAAGCTTAAATATCATACATGTTGGCAAAAAAAAAAAAAAAAAAAAAAAAAAAAGAGGACTCCAAGATCTGTATACATGTGTATATCTACGCCGCATCCTTTGTGCGCAGGTAGTTCATGCTGCATTCAAATTCTTGCACAGCTCGATGTTGGGGGCCTCTTTTCCTAGGTTTTGTGTGACGGTGAACCGAAACGGCGCAGTGCCAACAGGGCTGAAGCAACATCATGGTACCGAGTCTATCTTAGGTGCTGCGCATGTGCCAAGTGGGGAGACCGAATTTGACCATGAAAAATGATAGGCCACTAGGGTGCGGGTGTAAGAGCTGTGCAAACCAACAAGTGCAGCAACAGAAGTAATCCTTCCTTGTCCACAGTGCTCTGCACCCGGATCTTACTCTTGGCCGCCGTCACGATTTTCAAATTCATGACCCGAATGAACCGCCAAGCCGAGCAGGCGTATTCAGCACCAGCCTTCCGTGGTACCTGTTGGAAAACATGTCATATATGGCCCGAGGTCGCTGCACTGTGCCGCAGCGTAGTTGCAGCATGTTGGGAATCGTAATATCCAGACTGAGTGAGTGCCAACGTCACAGACGACCTCATCGAGGGCCAAAAACAGACCACCCTGGTTATTAAAATGGGTGGCAAGCCTTTAAAAACCCATTCCACAAAACAAAATCAAAGTGACCCGACCCCATCACTGAGGTTTGAGCCACTCCCAACACTGACTCTTCTCGCCTTCTTGATTTCACTCCGGATACCGCGAATCAAAGATGCATAGAACTCTGCGAACAACTCTCCTAGTCTATGCCGCCGCAGCTGGCAGTGGCCTAGCCTGGCTAGCAGACGCCCAAGAGGTCGCTGATGGCGGCATTGCAGCTTTATATGGGACAGATGATCAGGGACCCTGGAACGAGCGGCGTGAGGAAAAGTCTAACTTCGATACCCTCCTCCAAAGCCCAAATGCAACAGGCGATTTCCCTGTTCCAGGACCCAGTATCTCATCCCCGGCAACAGCTTCCAACACGTCTGAAGGCTGGTCTTGGTCCAGTAAGTGACATGGTTATGGCGCCTTGCCATTCATTCTATCATGCCTGGGCGCACCTCCTGGAAGGCTTATTTGCCAACTGGACTCATGTTCCCTCAAGGCGTTCTCCTCGATTACACCTGTACAATTGATCGTGCTGACTAGATGTTGTAGTCAACGTCGTGGCCGACGTACCGATCCCTTCTCAGATCAGAAACGGCGATGAGTTCTACACGGGTGGAAAGCTGGTCTTTAGTGGGCCATCCTCGCCCGAGAACAGCTCTTCAGACGTAAACGACGACGGCTGGCCGATTTGCCTGTACAAGTGGTCACTGTGGGGCTCCGCCTACCCAGCCTCGTTGCGCGTGGACGACGGGACTTGCTCGAGCGTGCTGAGCTCCGAGTGCATCGCCGCCATGGAGCAGGCAGCCGCTTTAAAGCATACTTCCAGAGGGTGCAGTTGCCCGATAGCCAAGGATATTCCGGAATGCGCTGCGCTTGGCAACGACAGTGCCCTTTGGAGCAGTAATTGCGCCGCGTTTCGTTACAATGCGTCCACAATCCGGGCATGGGGAGCTGACGGGCATGAACTGGTCACTTTTGGTGATAAACATAGGCACGAGCGTGGCAACATCACCGCATATAACTACATCGGAAGCCTAGCTTGGCCCGTCATGGCTAGCTTTGAAAATCCAAGGACTGGGGCCCTGGCAACGGCTAAGATGTCGTGCCCGCGGGCTGTGACGGCTGCCGAAGGAAGCGTGGCGCCCACTGGCGACGGTCTTGACGCAGGGGATGGCCAGGATCAAGACGGCGATGACGGCCAGAGCGATCAACAAGACGTCGGAGGTCGCACCAATGCGGACTGGCTGGTACTTGGAAGTGTTCTTATAGTGGCCATGGTCATTGTTTGATTTCTTTCAGAGCCTATCATGTATCATACGACACCTAGTCGCGAGCTTTGCCGCCAGCGTTCGCCCCAGCTGGCGAACATGTTGTGTTAAATGATTTGGTTAAGTCGTTTATCAAAAAGCTACGTTTTTTTCTAAAACTCTAATTCTGTTTAACTGTTGATGATTCTGTTAAAGTATTAGTGCTTGTGTGTTGTTCAGCGACTTTTGTACATAATTGGTGTAAATGTTAACATCAAGAAGTCTTCTTTCTTAATATATCCCAAGTATAGTGATTTTCAAAACGTGAAGATCCCATTGTACTTAATTCCGAAATAATGTGTCTATTCTCACATTCAACGCTTGATAACGGCGGATAGTGAGCTACACCCCAGCGGCCAAAGGAACCCTATGCTCTATTCTAAGAACCCCAGCCGACCGCACTATCAACCGTCTTTTCCTTGTAGAACATTCCCCATAGTCTTGCTCCTCAATTCTGAAATGCTATAAGAGGAGATATGGATGAAACGTTTCTTCTGCTAAATGGCTTGGGGTCGCCTCGTATTTCCAGCGCAACGAGCCCGGGCCGCCGCGTAGTGCTGACTGGTTCTCATGCCACAAAGCTGCACGTCTGAGGAGTCCTAACCTGATTCAGTCGAGGAACTCACCGCCCGGCATGGAAACACGAGAAGCTGAGCGGTAAAGCTCAAAAGGCTAAAATACAATACGAGGTAGGATGAGGATTTATGCACTTGGCCGCAGCACCTCCTGGTGGTGATGATGGTAAGTGCTCATATAAATCTCAACAAGTCATTCACACAAGACTTTCCCGCTGGTCAAGAGACTGCATAGCTTCACTACGACCCCAAAAAAAGTTCAGCCGTAAACCCCAACGCCATCAAGATGCTCTTCCGAAAAGCGTTAGCCCTAACAGTCTCCACGACAAGCCTCGTCACCGCCGCCGTACTCGGCTCCAGCCACACAGTGACCAAGAGATCCGAGGGAACAGTCGCCGGCGCAGAAGATGGTACATCTTACTACTTCAACTCGACGATGACATCCGCCCAGTGTCCCGGGCTTTCCGTGGCTGATCTCGAGTCGAGCTTGGCGAAATTCGACCCGCTGTTCCTCCCACAGTCAGTACACTGCCATTCGCAGGACTTAAATGGCGCGATGGAAGAACGTATCAGCTGATTCTATCGTAGGTATAATTCTGGTCCATTCTATGAGGGGCAGACAAACTTTGGTGTCGGTTCCCTGTACCTCGACACGGCCTCGGGCGTCAAAGGCTTTTACCTCTCATATGCATCAGTGACGCCGAACACGACTGCCACCTGGGTAGACGCCGGTGCCGACATCTCGAACGTATGGCACGCGGTAAAGGAGGACATCGCAGAGGAGTGGTCTCAGGGATCAACTTTCCAGTGGGGTTGGTACAGCATCAACAAGACCGTGGATGGAGTCAGCAACTATGCCGGGGAGTTCACTCTCCAGATTCAGACGCCGACATTTGTCAAGCTCTGCGATACGTCGTGTGGAGGGACATGCAACCCGAATATATGTACCTGCTAGGTAGCCGGGGATATGCCCAGAAGACAGCTGGCCAGTGCCCTTTCCCTAAGCGGAACTGCTGGGTTGATTCTATAGCTGGCAGACTGTCATTGGATATAATACCACAGCGGTATACCTTCCAGCATTCTACACGACATCCTCGCATGGTTTCTAAAGCAATGAATAGGATCAGGAATCTTACTTGTGCTTGCCGCCTGTATTTTTCTCACCCTTTAAATAAGTACCCAAGCGACTTACTGCCAATGAGATGTCCATCCGCAGTATCTCACGGCTGCAGAGGCAGTAAAGTGACATTGAAAGCCCTAACTCCACCGCGACAGCCGAAGGTATGGCTGGAAGGGATGCTACTTCTTGATGGGTTCCCCATGCAGAGGAGCTTTTTTGTTCAATCAACTTCAGATACGGGAACATTTCAGCAACAAGGCCGCGTGCTATTGTTCCAATCCAAATTGATAAGCTAACCTTGGAACATTGTCCGATAACCCTCCTTCCAAGTCTCTGTTGAGACCAGATGGCTTTTCTCGGCGAATATTGATGATGTTCCACAGTTGAGGTCCTCGCTTGCGCGTACGGACGTTGAAGGTTGCGCTGTTCCAGACCGTTGACCAAATGTAGTTGTCTTTTAACCCTAGTAGTCGTATTCGTGACACAAAAAGGAGTTGTGCAGGTCCATGACGTCCCCCACAACTCGGTCCTCCCAGAGTCCTAACATTTTGAGCCCATATTCCAAAGTGGTCGTAGTGTTACCGCCGTCAGTAGCTGGGTACGTCGTGTACCCGCCGATTTCGTAGAGGCGGGCCTCAATGTCGAGATTCTGCCACTTCCACCACAGGCGGTCGATATACGCATGGTGAAGATAGAAGAGAGGGTCACCAGGGCTCACGTAGATATCCTGTTCATACTCAGATGTTATTCAATGATAGGGTATCCAGAGCTGAAAGGGGGCAACACGTACTCCTATGGATCCTTCAACTCCTCCTCCAACACCACCGTGGCCGCTAGAGACGTAGGCGGTTAGCATTATCAGGTGATCAAACATGGGCAGTGTTTTTGATCAATGCTGAAAGAAGAAAAGAATACAAAAGGCTATTAAGTAGGGGGGGGGGGAGGTGGCGCGGCCAGGGACCGGACTTACGCCGTGTGAGGGCTTGCCCCAATGCACCAAATAGCAGCGTTCGCGTAGGTTGTGAGGCTGTTGCATGTCTCTATGATACTTTCATCTGCACCTGCCGAGAAAGTTTCATTCACGTTGCGCTCTGATACGTGTGAGTTATCTGTTACGGAGTTTAAAGTATTGCATTCTGGGACATTCCAAACATGACGGTTGGGGAACCGTGAAAGAAGAAGAACGGTGCTTACTGAGACAAAATCCCTCTGGTGTATAAGTTGTCGTCGGCCCGACGGTAAGGGTTGAGTTGGCAAATGGCCCGTCAGTAACGCAGTGGTCTGTACCGGTGCCATTGCCACCAAAGCCTGTGACTGGATCGAGGATAGGAGAATTGATGTAGTTGCCTGCATCCTTGGTCTCATCCCACCAACTCCACCAGGTATTAGTAAAATGTTGGGACCATCAACAAGGCAGCAGTGAAATACGAACGCCATAGGGCCTGTATAATTGCATTCTGTACGCATGAGGTGCTCGTGAGTCTTCATAAAGAGCCTATGCCACGGCAGGAATTGGCCCTGGGATTTATGTATTATTAGCAGTCTGATCGAAATTTAACATGTACAATAGAGAGTGGGAGAACTTACAACAGCGTGGATTATAGGGGTTAGATACTGGTGAACAGCCGTAAGGTCATCATGTCGATTGACAACCCCATCAAAAGTGGTGTTGGCGGGCAAGGTCCCAGACACTTCTCCGCCGCGATGTATGCAGCCTTTTCCGATGTATTCAAGTTTCTCCATTCTTTGATGATGTCAAGCTCAGATGTTGCGCAGGATGTTGTGTTCCAGACGCTCGACGAGTCGGAGCGACGAATGACTGAGCCTGCTGCTAGCCCTTGAGCTGCCAAAAGGGTGCTAAAAAGGGCAAGATACGTATACATATTTTCAAAATCTTGAAAGATCGTGAAAGGTACTGTGGGCACAATCAATATAACAAGCCAAGCGAGCGAGTAAGAGATTGGCTAAGTCTTCAGGTCTAAAGGAGTGTGTAGAATGGACCACCAAACAAAAGAAAACATCTTGGCGACCATGTAAGTATTTGTATGAGCCAGACTCAACTTCTTGCAGAAAAGATATCTACGAGTCTGGCCTATGGTGTAACACTGTCCCGTTGCAAGCTTCTCAAGTGCACCGGTGATGGCAAGCAAATGAGACAGCAAGACAGAAAAGGTTCAGAGACACGCGCGGCCCGGGAAGAGGGCACATGCCAAACGGGAAAACTTGCCTCGTGGGCAGAAATAGGCATAAACCCTCGCAAGACTCGATCATAACGTAACGATAGATTATCCGGATTGATTGTTAACATGGCGCACCGTTCCCAAAACCTCCCCACACACTGCCGAGATCGTACTTTGCATAAAATCTTCAATAACACGGTAAAGCGGCAAGCAACGCAGCGATTGCGTGGCGGCTGCATACCCTGGGAAAGCAGACTGTGCATACACGAGTTCGAATCCCTCAAACCCCTTACTGACGCGTCGTCTGCATCGACGCCATGCGACGCTGGCACAGTATATGGGGTAGCACCACCAAGCGCCAGGACCTATCTAATATATCATGGCTCCCGGGTGTCTCAGTAGAAGACTCTCAATCGCGTCATTATACAGGAAGCCCTCCAACCAAAATCGTTACATTTTTGCACCATGAACCCCCAAGCTGCATTTCTGCTCCTGAGTTTCCTCACGGCCGCATCGGCGCTTCGAAACCCTGACTTAGACAAGGTAAGTACTTCCCTGTCCCGACTGCACGGAACTCTGCTTTTGCATACTTTGTTTCACACACACCATTTTGCTAATAGCAGGAGTAGCGCTGTAGCCCCGATCCCGGTGACTCTTGCGATGTCGATTCAGATTGCTGCGGATCTATGAAATGTGAGTGGAGTCTGGTATTCAGACCTAATCAGTCCAAGAGCCTCAATTAAGCAAATTCAGGTGATGTTATCATCGGATTGAACTTGTGTGGTTTCTAGCTGCGAAGAAGGGAGCCCGCATGTGAACTCGAGTGAGCACAAGTGAATATTTGCCCTGTTTGCAACTGCACAGTTCGAGATATGGATACGACGCTGGTTTCGATCAGTTGAAGGTGAACGGCAGGGATTAGGCATGGATCTTAGTACCTAGGCTGTCCTGTAACGAGAACAAATAGTGAAGAACAAAAGAAGTAAAAAAGCACATCCCACACAGCCTCCTCAACCGTGAATCGCTTTTGAGTCTCATATTTGTCCTCTATCGAATTAATATTAGTATTTAGTGCATACCCCAAACACTGAAATCTGATTTTGGGGTTGGCCCTAAATGGCTTAGTCTCAATTGCCGATCTCCTCAAGTCGTACAGTCTTTGATTCGATACCCGCAAAATTACAGACCTTCTCAGTGGGACCAAGTGTTCCTCTGCTCGTGTTGATGTCACCTCAGCCATGGTAAGCACTCCTCTCTGAGTTGGCGTGGCGTAGCGAGGCAAAGGTGCCTCCACAGTCAGCTGACAAAACTCGTATTCAGAGTGCCGAAGGAAGGAAAGCAGAACAAGGCCCCTCGTGTTGCACAAAATACACTTAGCCGGCAATCCTTCGCTCAGGTCTCTGTTGCTGGAACAAGAGCTGGTGAATTTTGTATATAATTCCGGCTCAATCATACTCCATGAACATCCTAATTAGAAGCATCTTTCATCAATACCTCGTCTTGGTCAACACTACCGCCTTTTAATCTTAACGGTTGACGACCAGGAGTACATAGGCACACTTTTCTCCTACACACCTGCAATACTAAACCACTTTCACTACGCCTCAAAAACCACCAAAATGTACGCCAACACCATAATAAGCGCCGTGGCCATGGCCGCTACCCTCGCAACAGCAACCCCGGTCGAAGTTCGCCAAGAGACCTCGCCTGCTATCTTCCCCTTCCCTATTACGCTGGCCCAGCTGGCCTACTCACATGGGCACAAAATCGTGGCCTTCACGCCGACCAGGACGGCCATGGTCGACTCGTGCAACACGAACGTGAATGCAACTCGCACTGCGGTCGTACAGTCACAAGAAAGCCAGTACTCCTCGAACCCGCTGTGCGGGCACGAGTTCGCGCTCGAGGGCGTGACGGGCCTGACACTGCTGTGCGCCGACAGCGCCGAGAAGGGCGAGGCCGCGTCGCAGGTCACGGCCGTGGCCACCAACGGCGAGAAGACGCACGAGTGTGTCGACCTGCCGTTGACTGTCTACCCCATGTCGTGCGCCCCTGGCTCTTCCATCTGGCAGCGCTATTCCTGCCAGTGAGCAGGAGGAGTTCAGAGCGACGAGATGCCGGTCAAAGAGGGACGGCTTTTGCCGAGGAGACGTGTAAATATTATTCAATGAGGGCTCTGTATGATAATCACTCAAGCGTGAGCTGGGACCTGGAGAGTACCACACCCTTAGGACAGTGGATTCAAATTCATGATAGCGTAATAAACACTCATACAATTCAACCTTTTGAACTAGAGCGATCGGGGACATCCGATTAGATATGATAGACACATCTGGGCCAACATCTTCCTAGCCCAAGCGATCCATGGTGTGGTTACTAGTGTAGTCGAAGCAGGTGCAGTGCAAAAGTCCTATATCAAGGCACATTTCTTTGGTGAAGTGCAATGTTGTCATTTCAAAATCATAATATTTACAGTATCCGCTCGACTCATGTGGGAAATTGAAACGCTCTGCGACACTCTCGTCACTTGCCCGCCACCCCGGCCGTCAAACTCCTAAGCTGGGTGACCACCTCAGCCTGAAAAGTTCTCGCCTTCTCAACCCCGGAAGACCCCTAGCAGCAGGCCACAGTCTGGACACAGCTGTCACCTCGGCTCAGGCCAGCGCAAGCGTCCTCGTTCGCAGCCGTGGCGGTGTCGTCAAACGTGTCTGTCTTGCCGCGGACGCACACACCAGTGTTGCCGGTGCAGAAGAGGTTAGTGCCCTGTTGGCAGACGGAGAGGTAGTTGGCGGTCTCGTAGGTGCAGGACTGAGCGAGGCCCGTTGCGACGGAGGCGGCCAGGACGAGAAGGGTTGTCAGTTGCATGCTGGCGGATAGGTTTATGACTTGTGGATATGTTGGTGCCGGTGATTATTCAGGAGGGTATCTAATGTTTAAGAGGGCGTATGTTTATGTTTGAAAACGGCGGTGCTGTGGATGTTGGTCAACCGCTCCAGAAATCGTGACGAGCATCGAAGCATATATAGGTAGTTGTGGTCCCCGCATTGCAAGTATTTCGGACTCCCCTTTAATTACATCCCCAGATTCCCCAAGTGATGGAAATCTCCATATTGACTGTTAACCGTCTCGATTAAATTGAGCGCGCGGTTCAGTATTTGAGTCAGGCGTGCTCTCCGTGGGGCAAGGGCTGGGGCTCGGCGCTACTTGGCTGCCAGGGCCTTGCAATCTGACCAGGGCCATCTTGTCAGACAGCCAGACAGCTGGAACCCTGCGGTAGGGCTGTGTGAAACAAAACCCGCTTGTGTCTCAAGAGAAGCACCGGCGAAGCTTGCTATAATGGGTCACACGGGGCGTTGGCTGCGACGGCCTAGCTTGGAAGAGACCGGGGTGTCGGTCGGTCCCTGGGCAACTCCAGTGACCCGCCCAAGCGACCTTGAAGTAAAGTGGTTGGATGGCCTGGACATGGCGCCTGTCTAATTCAAGATTCATACATACACGTGAGTTGAAGCTGCAGTTTGTGACCCGTGGAAAGGGAAAAGACAGTTATTACCACAGGCTATGGTCATTAATTCACAGTCGGATCCGCCCAACAACAGCTACAGCAACCGACAATAGCTAGCCTCGAGTCCAAAGACACGCCATCAAGGCCCATCCGCCACCTAGCATCACATCTACGCTGGATCGCCCAATTAGGTCGAGTGAGGTGCGTGCACGCGCCTGGTGACTCGACCTATAAATAACGTAAAGGATTTTTATCCGTCAGCATAAATGCTGGTGGTGCCAGGACATGAAAACTCGCGAGGAGAAAAAAATGAAAACGGAGATTTGCACAACATAATTCGGAGGGCGCACAACAACTTTTTTATCTTTTCTAGTTTTATAAGTAGTTTCTATAAATAGAACCTATATACTATTTTATACTGATTCTAAATATTCTATTACTTATATACTAAAGGGATAGGGTTCTAAAAAATTCTTATAATATATATTATATTATTTTAAATAAATAAATCTTATTCTTTTATACCTTAATTACTATTTAAGTACTAGAAATATAAATATTTAAAAAATATATTTTAATAGCTCATATTTTACTTAATATTATTAGATATTGGCGCAGACAATCAGGGTCAAACGAAGTTATATTGAAATTGGGTGTATATTCGGTTGGTTGCAGAAGGGAGGAAGCCCTATCTGCAGGGCGCTGTGGCGAGGGCTGCAGGTAAGCTGCAGCCTGTGGCCAGTGCGCCTTATCTAATCTACGCTTATCTAATCAGGGCACCCCAGCGGTGCAGAAGCACCCCCAGTGGGCTGCACCAGATATTTTTACTTTCTTGGAATTAAATCTAAATTAAAGATATACTTAACAGTAGTATATATAATTTATATAGAAAAATTATTATTCTTTATATAAGTATTAGTTTTTATTAATTGAATATTATTTTATAATATAGTATAGCCTTCTAAATTATACAAGAATTTTATATATTAAGAAAGAATAATTACTTTAATTAAATCTTTAGTATATTCCTATAAATATATATTATATGCTAGTAGAAAGTTGTTGTGCGCCCTCTGTTTTATGTTGTGCGAATCTCCGTTTTCAAAAAAATAGGCCGCCCTCAGAAAGTCGTAAGAAGTCATCATGTGAAATCAGAACAATCGTTGATTTTCCTCAACGGGACGAACCCGCCTTGTGGTTGTTGCTTTCCGTAGCTGCGGAAGAAGAACACCGAGTTGCGGTTCTACTCGTGAGGCAGAGGACAAGTGTGCCAAAAGACGTCTGTGATGAAGTGGCTCTGTCCATGACGAAAGGTCCGGACCTTTCGTGTCGAGTCTGCTGGGGAGACTCGAGAGCCGAAGACTGAGACGTGGTGACAAGTGTCGTGGCCAACGGTGGGAGTGGTGGAAAGTGTGGAAATGGCTTCATAGAGATCATCTGTAGGGATAATACAGGCAATGTGTGTGCTACACCTCAAGTGAGACGCGAAGCAATCAGAGAGGAAGAGAAGAGTGAAGTGGAGAAGGCGTCCAGGCTGCTTTTGGGAGGCCGGCGTGTTGCCAGGTCACAATGCTAATGACGATGTTTGTGTTGGTGTTGGGAGATTGGAAAGGAAAGGTTTGGACATGAGAATTTGGATCCAGAGTTGAGCGAGCACTTTTGTTTGTTTACTTTCACACGCCGGAAAGAGAAGACCGACAGCAGCGCCTCCCCGAAATCCTCCTCTCTAGCTCATATGAAGTCTCGTGAGGGAAGTCTCCCTGGGACGGTACCCAGGAAAGTGTTCCTGGCGTTTGGGTATCGGTGGAAGGCACGACTAAAATACGGGCGAGAAGCAACAGCTACCTAGATGGGGCGGTGCCGAAATGATGTCAAGACCATGACAACGGTAAATAAAGCGCCTTCCTGAACAAGGACCCTGAAGGAGGCGCCAGAGGATAGTCGTCGTGTCTTTTGTCTAGGTATCAACACTCTGGATCATGTCGATTTCAGGTCCGCAAGGGAAACAGATTAAAGCACTTTTAGAGCACGACTCCTTGTGGGTAACTTGATGGATAGGATATTGGTATCACAGGTAGGCAAATAGCGATGTGGCTCTGTATGTACTTCACCAGCATGAATGTAGATCAGAGTGTTCCTTCTATTATCGCTATATCTGTCGATCCTTCTTCCCCAGAAATCCACCATCTCCAACAGTTGAATGTGGGAGAGCAGTCCCTAGATAGTATGTTCGATCCGCTTGTATGCGATGACGTCTTGGACGATCACGATGCCGAAGGGAGATGCAATGCACAGCTTTGGAAGACATGTGCCGAGATTATGAATGCAGATTTGATCAGGATACCCGTGAAATAAGTGGAACGAGAACTTCAAGATCATTGCACTGGACCGCGCCGGGCTGTAAGTGATCGAGATGATTCTCCCTCAAGTGGCCGACAAGGGGAAATATTGGTCATGTATGACTTTTCTTACCTGATCTGGAACCAAATGATGTATACAACTGTACAATCTTGAATAAAAAGCCGACTGAATCGTTGGCTATGCAACCCGATTGGGACATGTCGGGAGCCAGGTGATATGGTACCTACTCACTTTGCTCAATCACCTGAATCTAGAATCTAACAGCGACTGTGAATTCTGAAAAGCTATCAAGTCTACGTATACTACACTCCGCCTTACTCAGCGAGGAGATCGATCGAGAGGCATCACATAAATACAAAGTCTAGAAAGACAATTGGTGTCCTTGTCGTACTGCTCGATCGCCCCTTCGCGCCCTCCGCAGTAACTCATCCGCAATATTCAATGCGGCCTTCTCAGCCCTCGGGCCGAAAGCACCTTCACTGATGATGGTCTTGCCCGCCCCGGCCCTAGGTCTCCCAGCCGACCTCGCAGAACTCCTTCTCCGTCTTGCGGACAGTCATGCATGGGCCGTGCTTGCGACTTAGAGAACAGAATATGACAAGTTTCGAAGCCTGGTTGGTCTGGTCTCAAGAAGCCCTGGGTGGATTACAGCAGCACAGGGGAGGCAGAGGGTCGATTCATCAGTTTTACTTGAGCCTTGAGGCCAAGACAACTGTCTCCCAATTGTCGAAATAATGTCGACAGACAGTGTAACAATACGTGATCCATTCGTGTGCACAGAAGTAGCGAATGCATTTGGCCACTCGAGCCTCGGCAAGGCGCTGTTTTGGGCAAGGTTGGTGGGCGAGCGGGGGCTCAGAAGTCGCCGAGCCGGCCAGCTCGGCTTGGGCCAGGCCCTTAAGATTAGGTAGTGGGCACTGCGGCTAGATTGTCGACCCGTCAGTATGGGCACGCTGTGAGGTCATGGACCATTATTTTCATCGAGACATCTGATGCGACATTCCAAATATCGTCCCGCCAGGTCCGGTGGGGTCTGTGAACTGTAACCCGACTCCGACCCGTGTTCGTATCATCAGACCTTGCACACTCGAAGCTGATAGACAGTACACAGTAGACCGTCGTCAAGCACTGGATTTGTGATGCAGAGGTCCAAGGCATTGGTTGAGACTGCCCATCTATTCCATCGGATCGCCACAGCTGGTGCTATATCAAGGCAGATCACCGGCTCATCTCATGTCGGCCCCTCTTGGTTGATAACAATAAACGTTCAAGCTGTCAAGACCCACAACAGGCCTCAGGCCCGCCATCTTCACTCGACACCTAGAACCGCCCTTCATAATCTGAAGCAGCAGCAGCAGAAGCAGCAGCAACCGCCCTCACGCCGTCAACAGCCAAGTGCACGAGTCGCGCTCACCCAGCAGACTGCAACATCGTCATTTAAACCGTCCCTCGCGAGGCACTACGCAACAAATCGAAGCCGGCCCGGTCCTCTTGGAACAGCCTTCCTCCTCTTCCCAGCTGCTGCAATCGGCGTCGGCGTCCTCACCGGATACCTCTCGCTCAACCCATTCTCGACCACAACCAAGGGCTCCTCGTCCTCAGCCGCAGCCATGTCGTCAAAACTGATCCCGGCCAACCCGGCCGACGTTATGGTCATCCGCAATATCACGCCCAATGTTGTGACATTCTCCGTGCCCTTCAAAAGGTTCGGCACAATCCCCGTTGGCGGTCGAGGCACACTGGGTAAGTGATAGGAGGTCGCGAGCTTTGGAGTGAGACAGCATGTATGGCGTGCATATGGCATGAGGCTTGCACGAGGGCTGATCACCAGCAACCTTGTACACCCGGAGGAGGCTAACACATCATCGTAGTGAAACTCACCTCTGGCGCACTCGCCGTCTTCTCGCCCGTCGCCATGACCGACGACGTCAAGGCCAAGCTGGCCGAGCTCGGAGGCACTGTCAAGTACATCATTGCTCCGGATATTGAGCACCACATCTTCATCACGGAGTGGCACCAGGCCTACCCCGAGGCCAAGATCATCGGTCCCGAGGGCCTGCCCGAGAAGCGAGTGAAGCAGTCCGCCAACGACCCCAAGATCGGCAAGGAGGAGTTCGCCGTCGTCTTCACGGCCAAGGACAAGCTCAACATCAAGGTCGACGAGGAGTTCGACCGCGATTTCCTGTACGAGTACGTCGACAGCCACGCCAACAAGGAGCTGGTCTTCCTGTACAAGCCCGAGAGGATCATGATCGAGGCCGATCTCATGTTCAACCTGCCTGCTGATGAGCAGTACTCGAAGTGCCCTGAGAGCGAGAAAAAGGTCGGGTTCCCTGGCAAGCTGTTTGTGAACATGCAGACCACCCAGGGCGAAGCAAAGGGGATGAAGCGATTCTTGTGGTACGTCTTGAGCTCAAAGGACAGGAACGGGTTCAATGAGAGCGTCAAGAGGATTAACGAATGGGACTTTGACACGCTCATTCCTTGCCACGGGGAGACGCTGGTCGGCAACGGAAAGGAGACCTTCACCCGCATCTTCGAGTGGCACCTGAACGGAAAGAAATAGAGGGGTTCTGATGCTTGATTGTGTTACTCTGGTTGTGTAAATTATGGAGAAAGTTGATACCTGTGCTGCAATAATATTCCTACCTATTCTTTCCATGGCTGGAATTGAGAGAGCATTTTCTCACATGCGTAAAATACGGTGCTTCCGAGTATTCCGTACAATACGCGCTCCCGGTCTTAGAGCTGCACGCACGGGCCCCCAAACTTTGGATCTATCATCGTACAAAATGCCAGCCTCACAGCTCGACGCAGCCCTGAGCAGATATACACGGCGACAGGACGCACAGATGTGAAGTTTGGCTCTTGCGCATCTCTTTGAGTTGCCGGAACCAGATTGGGCGTCTTTATGTCCCTCAATAGCAGGCTGTCCAGCCTGCGCCCCCGGCTCGCCCATGCCACGAGTCCGTGGCTACGCCCGCAGCGGCGAAGCTTGAACGAGTTCATTACTCCAGGTAAGCACGCCCTCAGCTCCACGGCTCTCCAAACAGTATCTTTCGATTATTAACTAAGATGCGTCGCCAGCTTCCAAACCTCAGGACTCGCTCCCACCAAACTGTTTCCGCCTTGCAGTCAAAGACAATATTGCGACCGGGCCACAAGATGGAGAAACCATGCCCACGACATGCGCCTCGCGCATCCTCTCCTCCCACGAGTCTCCGTTCGAAGCCACCATCGTCCGGCAGCTGAAGGACCGAGGCGCCCGCGTCGTCGGAAAGACGAACCTGGACGAGTTCGGCATGGGCACACACAACACCAACTCGGCTCACGGCGCCACGGCGCAGGTATCGAAGGACGAAGGCAAGACGATCATGTTGAGCGTAGGCGGCAGCTCCGGGGGCAGTGCTCTGACGGTCGCGAGCGGTGAGGCGGATATCGCCCTGGGGACCGACACGGGCGGCTCTGTGCGCCTCCCGGCCGCGTACTGCGGTGTGGTTGGCTACAAACCATCCTACGGGATGATCTCGAGGCATGGAGTGGTGCCGTATGCGAACAGCCTAGACACGGTCGGGTTCCTGGCGCGCGACGTGCAGGCAATACGGAATCTGCTCGTTGGCGAGGGCCTGCACAATGAGCACGACCCGCGGGATCCGACGAGCCTGTCACCCTCGGCGAGGGCTCGCTGCATAGCATCGAGGGAGTTCTACGGTGCAGGATCGCATAGATCGGGGGATGAGCAGGACTGCAGACAGCTGTTGCAGAACCTGACATTCGGGATTCCGGTCGAGTACAACATCGCGGAGCTCAATGGACGGGTTCGCGAAGCGTGGCAGCAAGCAGCGAGTTTCTTGCGCGATGAGATAGGCGCCCGCGTCGTGCCCGTGTCCCTGCCCTCAACGAGACATGCCCTCTCCGCATACTACGTCATCGCCCCCGCGGAGGCATCCTCGAACCTGGCCAAGTACGACGGCGTGCGCTACGGGCTGAGGCAGCCGGAGGTCGAGGGCGGCCGGGACAGGGGCCCCGAGGACGTGCTGTACTCGGCCGTGCGCGGCAGCGGCTTCGGACCCGAGGTCAAGCGGCGCATCCTGCTGGGCTCGTACACGCTGAGTTCCGAGGCTATGGACAACTACTTCGTGCAGGCGCAGCGCGTGCGGCAGCTCGTGCGCCGCGACTTCGACGCCGCATTCAAGCTGCCGAACCCGCTGCGCGACGCAGACCGTGACGACCAGCAGCAGCAGGTCGCGCTGGCCGACATGGATGAGCGCGTCGCCCTGGAGAACAAGCTTGGCCCCGCCCAGGTGGACTTCCTGCTCTGCCCCACGGCGCCGACATTGCCACCGCTACTGGAAGCCGTCATGCAGGACCATAATAGCAACCCGCTGGAGGCGTACATGAATGATGTGCTGACCGTACCAGCGAGCCTAGCGGGGCTACCGGCTGTCAGCATACCGAAGGACACTGCTTCCAAGAGCCTGCCCGACGGGGAGCAGCGTAGGAGCAGTGTGATGGGCCTGCAGCTCATAGGGCAGTATTGGGACGATGCGAGGCTTCTTGCCGCGGCGGATGCACTGAGTGCACTTTTGAAGTGATACGCGCCGGTCACATCAAGGCAGATGCTGGTTAGATGACTACGTTGGCTTCGCCAAATACAATGGATCTCCACATAGAGTGCCGGAACATCTCTGTTCTATCCCGACTACGAGCTGTTCTACCAATCGGTAGTGCGAGCTAGGAATCCACGTCTCGTATAGCTAAGGGCGATATATACAGTCCGCTTTTATCCAGCCAAGTGTCTGCTCAGCTCCATCCTGATATTATACATTCCCTCGGGCCACCACATTTCGCTATCCTCTTTTTCTCCTATGCCGACCCTACCTCCCTCCCGCATGTACGCAACAACCCTACCCAGCTCCCAAGCCCCAATGCCCCCAATCCACCACACTCCATCTAGCAACAACATCAGAACAAGCCAGTGGGCGAAGATATCCATGGCAAGACGGTGGGCTGGGCCGTCGCCACCGTCATTATCCTCGGGGATGTCCCCCTGTGACCTGGTCATACCGCAGCTGGTAGCCTCCATGGGGATGTGTTCGAGCGTTGCTTGCACCATGTGTAGATATGTCGTGGGGACGCGGTTGATGAAGGCGTTGACGGTGCGCCG
This sequence comes from Diaporthe humulicola, assembly GCA_038088545.1. Lineage (NCBI taxonomy): Eukaryota > Fungi > Ascomycota > Sordariomycetes > Diaporthales > Diaporthaceae > Diaporthe > Diaporthe humulicola. Next base: position 116,479 of record JBBWSL010000077.1, on the reverse strand, counting down.
CAGCGGCCGCAAATCTGTGCCTCTGTTCATGGTAACACGTGCTGTGTATCTTCTCAACCAGGGGGCGACGTTCGACAGCCGGCCGAGGGACGGAGGGTAGACCGGTCCCTTTTGGCCTTCTGTTTCTGAAGCCGGCGTCTCTGGCGAGAGCCCGCCATGCCTGCTATCTCTGAAAGTCTCGCTCAGCACCGTCTCGAATACCGCCAGAGCCTCCATGCAAGCTCGGATCCTTTCATTGTCGATGCCAGCGTCCCTTTCGACCCGCCTGGCCCTTGCCCGCAACTTCTCCAATGCAACCCCCGAAGTGTCGGCCAGAATGGGGAGGAATAAACGTCTCGTCTCATCCAAGGGCCCATCCTGAGAATGCACGACATCGACATCACCAAACTCAACCCGCGGCGAACTAGTCCCCTCGCTGCCACCGATCCCCGCCGCACCGGGGTGCTGGGCCTGGTCGGCAAGGAGGCCGACATAGGCAGAGTGCACCGCACGGATTAAAGACATCCACTGCGACCGCACCGGCACAAATTCCCCAGGCAGCCGGCCGCTCCTCCCCGCCTCGCACACCCGCATGAGGCGGATGCGGACCCAGTGGCTCGCCGAGCCGTACAGCACCATGAGCGCCGCGTTGGCGAGGATGTGGTCGTACCGCTCGGTAGACGGGATGTCCTCCTGGACCTGCCGCAGCGACGCGGCGTGGTGTTTCTCGGCGAGCGCCAGCAGTTCCCGGATGCGCGGCACGTCCGGGCTGCCCGGGCTCGTGCCGGATCGCCCTGCTGCTCCTGCTGCTGCTGCCTCCAGTAGGTCGTGGCACTGGCACGCGGCCGCGAGCGCGAGCATCGAGCTCATCAGGGCCTTGCTGCTGAAGGCGAGGTTGGGGATGCCGACGTGCAGCGCGTAGAGGTCGTCGCGGTCGAAGGCGATGGTGCGGCTCGTGTGTGAGAGGTAGTGGCTCAGGAGCTCGAGCTCTCGCGCGTCTAGGAGATGGGTGAAGAGCCTTGGAGTTATGCCCGGGTGGTTCTCGTGGTCAGCGAAAGCGGGGCTGGCCGTGGAGGCGTGCAAATTGTGCGGGCTCGATACTGCGGACAGCTCTCGAGAAGCAGTGCCCGACATGTGCGGACTGAGGCTTGTCAGGCAGGGAGGATGATCATCTGTGGGAACTGGGCCATTCCTCTGAGGTGTTGGTCCAGGACTAAACTTTGCCTCGGAACGGCCGTCATTTGGGTATTGGCAGACCTTGTCGAGGTCAGTACACCTCGAGCACCGAGGGAGGCGCTCATCACACTGCACTTGACTGTTAGGACATTCAAAAAGCTTCCCGTGTGGTCAAAGAAGAGGGAGATGACTCACCTTTCTTCGAAGTCGTTTGCATCTTGAACAGCCGTTTCTTGACTTGGTATGTGGCCGACGGCCGCGGGGTCTCGGGCTGGAAGACATACTTTCGTGATACACAACTCATGTCGGTAGAGAAACTGGAGTGCAGACATTCTTGAATATAAGTGTGACAAAGCTCTGACTGCGCTTCAGACGATAATGGAATTATTCCGAGGCGCAGCATCAGCGGTGGATGAATAACGCCCTTCCGGACCTAGTGTCAATACTACAGTTGGGATCTCACGTCAGACTCCTAATCATTTTAGCGCCAGCGTCGTTGGGCTTCGTCTTAGGACCTTGGCAATAAATACTGCGGATGGTTGTGTCAAATAAGAGAAGAAGTGATTCATTAGTGCACCGATTTTATTTTATTGTTTTTAAAAAAAAATGATTGGGGGACCACGACGAAACTATAGAGTTGAAAGAACTGACCAGTACCTGTGTTTTGTGTGCCTAGGTAAAGGAGTCTGGGTGGGTGCAACAGCACAGTCGACGGTGTGCGTCAGACCGGAACCAGCATGACACCTTGGGACTGGCTAGTCTCGAGATTCAAACCCGACTGAGAGGCCGTGGAATTGCAAATAAGAGAACATAACTTTGTGGCCGGCAGTGGCGTCATAGAAAGCGTCAATCCATGACCTGTGCCGGGCTGCAAATAGAGGCACACGTCCGAGTCGAAGGGTAACAAGGCGCTGACGTTCCTCAGGTCGTAGAAGTTGTTGCAGACGCCGTCGCAGACCGGTTAGTCACTTCCACCGGCTCTGGAAGATCTGCAGATCTTATTGTCAGCAACAGTTGGAAACCCTAGCTCGGTCAATATAAGGTCAAAACCCACAGCTGAGAGGTGTGGGTGCATCCATTTTCCTCTTGGCCAACTGCAACCTTACCAAAGCACAATTATCTCATGGTCATGTGACTACTTATGTAGTCCGGCAGCAGCACGAGAAATCACTTACCTGAAGCAGGCCCTTGAAATCTGCAGCCGGTCTGCCAAACGCTTGGTTGCTCGCCTTAGATAGGTTCCGCAACAGCGTTGGGTTGTTGATAAGCCCAGCATGGCCCAGCAGGGCGGGTTTAGATAAGCCCTTCTTCTGGGATATTTGCTGGATATTTCCCTCGGTAACCGCCACAATGTATAGCGCCATCGCTGATCTCACTGTAGCGAGACAGCAGGCTTAAAGTCACTAACGAGCCGTACGAGTGGCTGACGGGGGCGACCGTAGGCATCGGCCTTTGTGGAGTTCCCTGTATCGAGGCGGTCGTACGTGAGTTTTTAGCCGTGACTGGGCGCTGAGTTGACCCAGGAGTATTTCTCGGGCTGAGCTCAACGTCCCAATATCTGTCGAAGCTATCAGCACAGCTCTCTCCATCCAGCATCCCGAAGGTCGGGCATGACATCAGGTCCATCTTCAAGCACCCATGAAGACAACGTCTCACCTCTTATCAAAGCCCATTCCATGTGTTGAGATTTGAAGAATATCAACCTTTCTCCCCTGTGTCATTGACGGGGTTAACGCCTGTGACGCCTCACATCCAGTCCACCGCGTCCATGTTGCTGTCGACTCGGAGAAGATCAAATTGGCTGTTGTTAGTCGTGACCGGGAGGGGCATTTCGAGCTGAACACGTTATTTGGAAAGGGGCGCAGCCGGTGCTGGCCCTGCTGAGGATTGTGCTCCAATCATCAGTGCCACGAAGGCTGAGCTTTTTAGAACGTCCATTTTGAGTTATTTAGTGGAATGGTATCTTGAAAAGAAACTACAGATAATCAGAGATTATGTTGTTGTATGTTGTATTGTCGACTGTAGGGGCGGACATTCTAGCCATTTGGACACGGGACGCGAAGGGTCACCTTTTTATACACGCAAGATGTTGCTCTGTTCTTCATCAGGGCGGGCATGATCTCAATACTGAATGGACAGGTACCTTTGCTGCATGCAGCCCCCAACCTTTGCCGATCGGCCTTAATACTTGACGTTGAGTTTCAAGACACATTGCGTATTGCGGCACTCTGCGCATGAGATGGCAAGGTATACGACTGTAGCCATTCTTTTGTCTGTGGACCTTCGCCTGCCGAAACCACATTTTCAGCCTTTCACGCTGGGGCATTGACGTACAAGCGCATGAGCGTATAAGCGTATAGGCTGCGCCTCGGCCCGGCTTACAAAGTGTGCATAAGCTGACAGCGAGTAAAGTGCCCAGAATCTAGTTGCGGACTATTGCTTAGACAAGAATCGCTAACAAGCGCTTGGCGTGCTTACTCCAAAGAAGAAAAACCTTTGTAGCGCATGCTCATGTATTGCGTCGTGGTCTTCTTATTGGAGTAAAATCAGCCATGTCTATAAAGCCGTACTCTTGAAACCCCGGGAATACGATCATAATGTGCAGGCCGATAGGATGAGTGTTCTATGCACTCTTTAAAGCCACGCAAGAGTTCAAAGTTTCCGCTTAGTGATTCTTCATTCTCAGATATATCTCCTCTGTCTCAAATGCACGGCTGAACCGCTACAAGCATCCCGCTTGTTCACAATCACGCCGCCACTTCACACCAGGCTGTTCAAAGGGCACTCTCTTTGCCTGTTACAGAGCCTCCACCGCAATAGTCATTATCACGGGGAGCAAGGTGTATCGTTGGACCCGAGGAGCAGGCTGTTATCCGCGCAGCCTGCAGAGAACGCAGTAATCGTGTCAAAATCGCTGCCCCTGATGCAGCAGAACTGAACATCAAATGTTTTAGCGCTGATGTTCCAGGATTTGGTCACTGAAACAGAACATCACTTACACCAGGAGAGGCGAGAACATTGCCATTGGCGCTTTCGCAGAAGTTGTTGCTGGCAGCGACCTTTCCGTCAACATCCTTGCAAAAGAAGGTCTGAAATTCCCCCTGCCTGTGTTACAAGTTTCATGTGTTAGTCAACTTGAATGCTTGTATTCCATTCATGGTCGGGTCTTCCTGAGTGGTATTTTCTTACCCGAAGACGGTAGCAGACACAGAGAAGACAATTGCCACGATTTTAATCGAAAACCGCATTGTACCTGTCGACAATTATATGTCGAGCGATTTTGAAAGGAATGGCCAGGCTAGCGATCTACGCTTAAAACAAATTATGACAAGGAACAATTGTTAAAACGACCTATTATGTACGAACACTCGTATTGAACAGGCACGGATCCGTCGAACAATTTATGGGAATCAATCTAACTTATGTAGTGCTTCTTGGATCCGCAAAAGCTGTCGTAAAGCTTGGCAGACAGGCGTTCTTCCGCCGGCTGGGTGCGTCGACAGAGTCATGGCACGAAACCCGGGTGCTATGTATAGCTCGCTAACGTTGCAAAATTACCTTTCGGCATATTATGTGCACCGCCCAAGGCCAACGTGGGAGACTAGCTACCTAGAATTCTTGGCCCAATAGATCACGCGGGTAGTGACCCGGGCCGGGACTCAATGTAGAGGCAGCCACTGAGACCGAGTTCAGAGTGGATGCCAATCGTACATCGTTCATGAACTCGACAAGATTACCCATTCTCACAGAGCTCCATACGTTTTCAAGCAGTCTGTTCATGATCAACCTGAAATCACCTACGTTGAAGCTTAAATTTCAATTATTGCTCTTTTCTCCTTTCTTGTAAAGGTCCGAGTTGTTTCATCTCGCTCGCGGAGGAGCATCAACAAGCTGGTCGCAAAACCCGGCATTTGGGTGCCCAGGTGACTTACTCGCCGAACACTTAGGTGATCCCAGCCAAGCATACATCGAGAGCAAAGTCTCAGTTTCAGCTGAGGTCTTGACATGGGACCCATGAAGTTTCACCTCGGTCGTGCTATCTCAATGCCAATATGGGTAGAGAGGTATAAGTCACAAGTACATCACATACATTATTATACTAACACAGTCACAATCTCAAAGGAAAAGAATACAAAATGATATTATGGAGCCCCTATGGCTTACTTAACTTCTTCTAGGTTGTCCCATAGGAGGTTATCCTATAGGTTATCCCATAGGAGGTCATCCTATAGGAGGTTATTCTATAGGAGGTTATTCTATAGGAGGTTATTCTATAGGAGGTTATCCTATAGGAGGTTATCCTATACTGTAGGAGATTATTCCACAGGAAGTTGGGTAGTGGATACTGCCTACTTAGTCCCGTATATACAGACTGCGGCTACATACCATCAGGGACACTTGAGCAATCGTAGACTGTTCAGTATTAGGTATCTTTCAACTAAATTAATCACACGGCAACAGATAGCCTAAATCTTGAAACACTAGAACAGTAAGGAAGTGCCTTTGGAAGCATACATATTAATGTCACTTCGGCGCCATTCTTGCTGATGTTCGAGTGTCGACTTATCTCAAGCACCAAAGTTGTTCTCATAGGCTGCGGAAGTCCTATATATGTCTATGTGTGTCTAGGGAGGTTCTCCTTGAGTATTTGATAGATTGCAAGCCTCATCTTTTCAACTGAGATCTGTTTACCCATTGAGCTTGTAAAGTCTCGTGTGGGTGGCAGATTAGAGAAGCTTTCTAACCACTCCGGGCTCCAACCAACAAACACTCTCCTCCAACCCCTCCTGCTTAAAAACCTCCCTCAACTCACCACCAAACTGAGTGAAATGACCCCATGACTCAAAATGCATCGGCACTAGAAGTTCGGCACCGATCTCCCTAATTCGTGTTAATCACCTGCTACGGGTCCCAAAGTGATGTGTTCTGTAGCATTTCAAAACATAACAGACAGGCAAGCGTAAAAGGAGAAGAAAAGTGCTTACCGGAACAACTTCGCTGCCTGCGCTCCATCCATCGTAATCTGCAACTTCTCTTCCGGAAACGGTACCTTGGCCCTCCCGAGGTTCATCAGCGCTACCACAACGTTCCACTTCTCTCGCAGGCCCCGGGCAGCCTCCTCGACGTAGATCGTATCCCCAGAGAAGTAAACGGCATTCGGCTTCTCTTCGGGCCCTACGCCAAACTCCTCGCATTCAACCACAAAGCCTGTACATTCGCCACCTGGTAAATGCGTACATGGAACTCCAGTGACGCGGAATTTACGACCACCGGCTCGAAGGTCAACGGTCTGCCAGGGAGCCAGGCCGACGACTCCAGGGCGAGGTGCAAGTTTCGAGGAGCCGTCTAGGGTGGTGAGGACGCGGCGCCCGTCGAGGAGCCGGCGGCCGAGGTTGTCAAGGTTGTCCCCTAATGGCGATGTTAGTCCTGCTACGGATCCTAAAGTGTTGCATTCTAGAACATTCCAAAACATGAAAGTCGGGGATCCGTTGCAAGACAAGGTGATACTGACAATGGTCCTCGTGGGAGAGAAGGACGGCGTCTATGGGTGGGAGGGCGTCGAGGGCGAGGGCGGGTGAGTCACTGTTCCTGAGGATATTGGGGCCATATGCGTATTCGGTACCGGCGGGTGAGAACTGGGTAGTGTTAATGTTTGTCATTCGGTAGTTGACTCCGTGTAGAAACGTGAGACTTGCGAAGGGATCAGTCAGGAAGTTGATGCCGTCGATAGAGAGAATCGCAGTGGCAGTGCCGATATGCGTAATGCTGACGGTGCTCTTGAAAGTGGAAGGAGGCATGATTGGGACTAATGACTGGTGATCTGAATGCTTTCAATGTTGGGTTGGAGGATAAGTGACAGTTGGGTGTGGTGCTGGATTTGGCCATGATCTTATAGAAGGGTGCATGCGGACTATTCTGAAGATGGTGTAAGGCGTGCTTAGAAAGCACAAGAAACATTCTTCCGGATGGATCAATGCTATTGAATCATTTTCTAATCCCCAACGCTCGTGATCTCGATGCCGACAGCTCTTGAAGCGCAATATTGTGGATGCGGCTCTTAGTCGATCAGTCTTGGCGGACTTACATACCAGACTTGGTTAGATTGGTTGGACAACATAGATAATCCCGGAGCCTCCCTCGTTCGGGCATATCTAGTCTTTTGTGAGCAGCCTCCTATAGGCCGTGGGGGTTTTGCGGCTGGCGTCAAAAGTCGGCATGTGGTCATCCAAAAATGCATTGATGCTTACCATGGGGAAGACGAATCCTAGAGGCTTACTTATTGTCGATCGAGACATTTTCTATGAATCGACAGTCGATTTCTACTAGACAGTCTTTGCATAGTGCCAGCATGGATCGTTGTGGATATTATCACGCAAACGTATATGCACAGTGAATGACAATAGAATTATTCAGTGAAGTCGAGCTCTGCTAATCTGGCTGGGAAATGTGGGATAGCTGAGATGCCACTTTGACGGATCCGACCAATGAGTTCTTGACATCGCCTGACATTCTCTTGGTTTCCTTCATAATCTCTGATCAACACGTCGTAAGCAGTTCGAAGCGGGAATATCGCCGAAGCCGGGCCGAACAACCTCATCTCATCTTGAAGAAAATACTCAACGCTCTGGCAGATCTCGTCAGCGAGCTCCCACGCTTTTTTGTGCGAATAATCGATCTCCACTGTCTGGCCCGCAGTCAACCTCAGGGTGCTTCCGTGATCAGCCAGGAACAATTCGACTTTCTCTATCTCCGTGAGACAGATAATCTCGAATGATAAGATGTGAGTGTGAACGTTTGCCGTCATTATGCTTGGAAACAAAGGAGACATCGCATCCAAGTTGTGAACACTTTTCCATTTGTGCAGCTTTCTATGCACTTCCACCAGCCCGTATCTTATCCGTTGCGCTTCTGAGACAGCTACCTCGGTTGGCAGGCTCCCCAAGCCATCAATAGCCTCTAACAGAGACGGCAAGGCGGCAGCATCACTTATAAGGAGCTGCAATTCTGACGGTGGATAGAAGCAAAATGGTCTTGTTTTCCACTGGTCTTGGGCAAGGAATGTGGGATTTCGCCTGTCTAATGCATGAAAAAGCTGTCTGGTGTGTAAGAAACGCGCAATGAAGGACTCGAGCACAGCGAAACTCACGAGTATCGGCCTACAGCCGACAAATATGGTATGATAAACGTCAGAGCTGAACAAATCCGGCGGATAAAATTGTAAAAGTACACCGAGTCCGGTGAAATGCGCGTAGAAGCCATTGGTCGAAGTTGGAAATATCAACTGACGGATAATGGTCGTTAAAAACTCGTTGAGCAAAAGGCCAAGGCACTCACTTACTTCCACCATGGCCAGACACGCAATAGAAGCAGCGGTCTTCACATCGAAGGTCGCATTTGAAGCAACTAGACCATTCCGCAACAGCTGCAACGTCGAGCTGTAGGCTTCAAGGCTTCGGAAGTTCATACGTTTCCCGTTTGGCCCCCGGTCAAGAATAGCAGTCCCGAATGCCTTGACCGCCGCAGAAATGAGAGCTCCTGAGCGCATATCATTTGCGAGCCTGGGAAGCACACCTACCCAGGCTCCGCAGACTTGAACACTTGAGTCTGGAGAAGAAGGCACGAAGTTGTTGGCAGGAGTGAAGCAGTTGAGGATGACTGCTGTAAACTCGCCAGCTGTTGGCGGATCGACAGGACTGGGCGAAGGGCATCGCCAAGCTTTCTGGACACGCGCCCTTGCAGGACCAATGCTCCCGATCTTCGATTTCGGAGCGATGCTCGTCTGCACTGCTTCTCTAGGCACAGAAGACGGTCGGGTTGCCTTTGTTGGCCTCCGCTTTTGTGGCGTCGGCTGATAAGGAACGAAGACCGCGTCGACGTGATATCCCTCGCACGATCGTTTGAGAAACAGACACTGAGAACAAGCCGGGCGTTTGCCGTCGCACTACACGGGTGATTAGACACAGGCTGGTAAAGCGAGGGACTGGAGTGCCTACGCCTAGCTTGTGGGCCCGACAAGTGCGGCAAACAGTAGGCTGTTTTGTTTTCATGCTCTTTGGTGAGGCATGAAATAGCGATCAATCTGCTGTGCGTGTTCCTTGGCGCAACTGTTGTCCAAATGTAATCATTGTTTCGGTTCAACCGGGCTCGCTGGGGGCTCAGAAACAGAAGGAAACCCCGCCAAGACCACCTAGGGTAGCAGGTCTTGGCGGAATATGATTCCTAATCGGGTAATCGACTCTGACGTATGATCTTGGTCGGCAGGGTTCATGCCTCAGTCAGCACAAAACATCTCAACTGAAGAGTTTGATACACCGTATACTCGGTTCGTTGCGGTATGTTCATCTTTAGATCCTTCCCCAATTTCCGCCTGAATTTCCGCTCGCATGCGTCATGGCTGGGGTTACACTGAATGGGCAACCCTAAAGCCATACGGGAGACTGCCACTCGACCGGACAAAGTTGTAAGCAAGTGGCTTCGTGATTAATCAGTGGACTGCGCTGACATTTGCAAATCTCTTGAGATATGTGAACACATTCACTTTACCCCAGAGGAAAAGAAGTAGCCCAAATAAAATCACTGCCACTCGCCGGTAAGTTACCGGCGGTAACTTGCCGCTGACCCGGTGGACCGCCTTGAAGCTTACCACAGAGTCATGCCTAGCCTGCATCAATCCAGTCGTCACCTACATGTAGGGGACTTGGTTTTTACACCATTGAGAGGTTATCCTAATTGCAGGAGGTTATCCTAGAGAAGGTCTCCCTGTAGAAGGCTGTTCTAAAAGAGGTTGTCCTGTAGGAGGTTTGTTCCGCACAAGGTTGGAGAACAGATATTGTGGCCGCGTAGCGGATACCACAGCAAAGCTCGTCAAACTATATCGATGTTATATAACAGGTATGTAGATTAAAGGGACAGATCGGGCTTGACCTATACGGATTACGGTGTAGGGATGCTACTCTGTGCTTGTTCGGAACTCATCCCACATCAACCGCATGCGGGCTTCCTGACCCTTTGTGAACTCAACACGACATGGGCTATGTTTCTGGTTAGCAAAGTTCATTTTCAATAAGCTAGTCGGACGGCCACGTTAATGTGCTTTCAAAACTTACTCATCAGAATAGTCCACTACAGAAACAGTCAAGGTCAGCGTGGGTTTCAACGACATAGCTTCATCACTCAAAGCACGAATTTCGGTTCATGAAATTCTCTGACAGTGCATATCATCATAATGATGATGTACTGTTGTGGAGCGATTCGAGTGACGCGGTGTTGCTTACTGTGGTTCTTGTAGTTCGGAGGGTCAGTACCCAAGAAGCAACCGGGCCGAACATCATCACAAACGCCCTGAACTGTGAAAGTATACCCCCCCTGCGCATAAGTATCGTTTACGTAGTCACCTGGGCCCGAGCAGCCTCCCTCGAAGACATGGAACAGCCCAAACCAGTGGCCAGCTTCGTGCACAGCAATCTTGCCCTGGTTGTAGCCCCAGTCGTTGGTCCCGTTGGGTACCGTCGCCGAGTTCACGAAACACCCGTCGATAGACTTGTCGAAATCCGTGGGCTCCGCCGTACCGTTGGGAGCCCAGGTGCCGCTGCCCCATGGCCATGTTGACCAGCCTGTGCCTTCGTTCCCGATACCGACTGTCAGGTAGGCTATATAGAACAGATTCAGATCGGCGTAAGTGCCTTTCCGGAGAGCCTGTTTGACGACGTTCTCGATGTCGTCTCCCTTATTGACCGATGCGAGAGTTTCATTGACGACCCACTGAGTCTCTGCGAGCTTCAGGTTGAAGTTGAATGGTGCAAAGGAGTCTTGCAGCAACTGAAACTGCGCAGTCATTGTATCTTTCTTAAGGAGAAGTTAGTCGGGTCAAACCAATCGTAAAAAAGAGGCCCATGCTCACTGAAAGATAGCCACCCTCTAAAGTCTGGTTAAACGCAACAACATGCTGGTAGACATTGACATCGATCACTTCCTCGGCTCGCGAGCTGAGGTGGCTCGATTTTGTCCCTGTCTGCAATCGGCTCGCCAGCAACTCTTTGTCATGCTGGGAGACTTCATCCTGACCGCAGACCACAGCCTGCGATCGACTCAAATGCGGTACGATTGAGGCACCAGTGGAGCCAAGCAATGTGAGCGGCACAATGATAGCGGAACGCATCTTGACTGCTTGGGCGAATGATGCTCGAGGGAGTCAAACAAATGATCTGACAGGATTCCATATTGAGGACATACCAATGAGTGGTTCTCGTATTTATAGTGGCAGAAAGATGCACAGTAGTGAACCAGGTTGAATTTAGACTTGAGTTGAATTGGAAGGTATCATTGAAAACGGGGGGCCTGGTGGGCCGTCTCGGCACTCTTGGCCTCGGGATTGCCCCACGAATTTACGAGATGCGCATGATGTGCATGGTTTGACGGATAGGAACCTCGTATTTTCAAAGAAAAACATTCCTAGTGTACAGAATACATCACATTTAGAACACTGATGAGTGAACGAGCCGACGGAGCCGACGGAGCCGACAGTCACACTGTCGCGTGTTCTTGAAGCAGAGGACAAATCCTGGTCCAGTCTACGGTGCTTGTGATAAGGGACTTCCTTTCTATTTATAAAGAACGAGCAGGCTTTGCCTTCTGATCGAAGCAACGGCACAATAGAGGGAGAACGTTGATGCAGAGATAGGTATGCCACTCTGGGGTCCATTTACAGGTGCCGCATGTGGGATCTGTAAGTGAAGACCGACCATCTTCGCTGCGTGGAGGACGGATAATTGCTTCGATGCATTTATACCTACACGCATTTTGTATTGATTACAAGATTCCCGAGTGATTTCTCAATGCACAATGATTATAACATGGCTTCACTAGAGATCGGTGTCGACGTTGTAAATGTTGGCGTCCGGAAGTCGCGCTTAAGGGGGAGGGTAGGAATTCTTGCCAACCCCAACCCTGACTTGGAAGGATCCTGTGAGTGCATCATCCTGGCCGGCAACGGACAACAACACCATAGCGAGCTACCACCGGCCATGTCTTGACGGCACTCTGCGTACGAACATTTCCGTCCAGCCGACCAATCTACACCCCGAGACCTTCCCGAAGCTCAGCACCCCGAAATGGCATCGAAAAAGGACCAACGCAGGCCCGACCTGGGTAAGCTTGTCTGCCCGCGCCGTCGCTCGATTGCGACCAGCAACTGACAGCGACCTCTACAGTGATTCCCTACCAGGAGCCATTGTCCAAAGGCGACAACCCCGAGCTGTCCTCCACTCTCTCCCAGACCCTGCCAATGGCCGCGATCTTCATGCGCAACCGCTATATAGGATGGTACGTCACCTCCGTCTTGAGTCTCGATTCAATGCCGCGACTGAGCCGGCACCTCGGCCCCGGCCGCCAACTCCGCGGAGGCGCAAACCCATACGAAATGGAAGCTGACAGTGTTCGATGAATATATAGGGCGTCTGTGGTTTTCAGCGTCCAGAACTGGCTGGGCGAGAGCGAAGACAGCCAGAAGAGCAACAGCACACCCGGCTACTTCTCCGTCGGCATGTCGCTCATGTCTCTGGTCGTCACATACCTGCCGATGTTCCTCCCTCCCCCCCCTGGCACGCAACGAGCCGCGACAGGCACCGAGGCTGCGGCGCCAGTGCCCCCTTCATAATTGGATACACTCAATGTAAAGAGTTGGAGGATTCAACGACAAAGCAAGCTTTCTGACGATGGTGGTCTATGTCCGTGGACACCTGTTGTACGATACCCGCCAATATAGTAATATTACTTCTATGGGAACGGTCAAAGGCCAGTGTTTCCAACAAAACGGTTTACAAGAGGCATAATCCACCAAATTCTGGCTTGTTCTACAGCTCCTGCGGTGTCACTGGCATAGGGAGCTTCCTTCTCAGTCCCGTCACAATGTCTAGGTAATCTTTCTCGTTCTCATCCGTGATGATCCCATGCCGGACAAAGAAATCCAGCATCACTAGGCAGCAGTTCGGCTTGAACTCCCCGTTCATCATCGCCTGGGTGACTTCTTCTATAGCCATCAGGGAGAACTCCTGGACCTCACCGTCCTTGGGCTCGGGCTGCATGTCCTCCCCGAGCTCCAGGTCGTAAACGTACAGGATATTCGGCCGCACCTGGCCCGTCTTCTTGCTCTGGCTCACGTACGTGACCACGCCGGTGGGGATAATGTTCTTCTCGACGTAGGAGAGCGGCAGCGCCGCCTCCTCATCCGACTCGTCCACAATGCATTGTCGTGGTGTGTCCTCAGCCTTGACCCCCCCGGCGACCGTGGTGTCCAACATTCCAGGATACGTGTGAAGGTTGGCGTCGCGGCGGGCCACCCATACTCTCAAGCCCGTCGAGACGGGCTGGCTTTTATCTCGCACGTAAGCCGTCAAGTGGGCTCCTCGGCTACAAATCCCGAACAGCGATGCGGCGAACCGTTCCAGGCGTATGTGTTCCGGCTTGTGGGCTGCCTCCGATGAATAGTCCCTCGCACCGATAATGCGTACCATCTCACTGTGGGATGTCAGGCCCGGGAATACTGAAGTGCCTAACGCAATAGCACCATCGATGACGGCCTGGAACGCGGCATTGATGCGACTGGCTTCGTTTCCAGCCACCGTAACCTGGACAGTCTTGGCTTGGTGATCAATTGAAAAATCCGCCGTCCATGGAAGCTTGGAGACGGTTTCTGAGGTGAGGTAGCCGTGCGTCCGAGAGTCATTAGGCAGAAGTAACTTGTAGAGACCGTTGTAGTTCCAGCCGATGGGCACGCTGCATGTGGTGCAAACAAGATGGTGAGCTTCAGACAGGGTACAAGAGGGCGGGGCTTCCTACTTGTCGACACCTCTGACGAGGTCAATTAAACACCGAGCCTTGAATTCCTCCGCCATTTTCTTCTGATATTTTGGCCAAGGAATTCTCTTTGCCAAAACTTGTATCTGTTAGTGTAATGTGCAAGTTCAGATGGCCACTTCAGTGCTGGGACGATTTCGAGAAGTCGGCCAAGGGTTCAACCCTACTTTAGTAACAATGCTGATAGGCACAGCGCGGAGAGGTAGGTCGCCTTGTTTTTAAGGTGTTTTGGGCCAGACATCTCTTCGAGAGGTCATATACCATTTGGAATCGATGTTCACTTTACTACCTATATTAATTCAGCGTTGGATTTAGTCAACAACGACTTGCATACTCTGACTAACATCACGTCAGTTTCCTTGTGCAAGTATTTATCAGCACTACTATGCTGCGGGATTGACTCAAAGCAGCGCAATTCGAGTCCAGGAGACTGGATTCCAAGAATGTGAATGGGATAGTCGAGACCCGTATGCTGACTTGTAAACTTGTTATATCATCAGATATACCGATCTTAACTCCCGCTGTGATCATATACGAGTCAATTTGTCTCCCACATTTATTGCTGACATACCTCGCAGTAGAAAAGCTGTGACCGAGAAATGCGGGACTTCAACAGGCTGCAAATCGAGTAAAAATTCATGTTGATACACTGAGATTCGCATACTATGCTGCTGCTCAATTTCCATTTCTTTTCCAAGTGTAGCATATGCTCGGGGAGCGGTGTTTCCACTACGAAAGTCTATAATCTTAATATAATCACTTTGTTCAGGCCAGTATCAATCTCAAATGCGAATTAATACTCCTCCCTCCTCAATCAAATAAACACATTCAACTGCATCAATCGATTTGCGGCTGCACAAAATACGCAGCAATCCCTATCAAAACCCAGTCGGCAAGCAGCAAAATGCCATGGACCCAATGCACCTTCGCATCAACGACAAGAAAATTCAAAAGCAAGATAGTGGTGAACAAGCTGACGACCTCGAACCCGTCGAACGCGAGCGTGACGTCCGGGATGCTTAGGGCCCAGGCCAACAACACAACGGCGGGCTCGACCAGCAGCGCGGTCTGGATGGAGCGACCGACCGTGTACTTCATGGTCTGCTCGAGCTGGTCGTCGACGGCAAGCGATATGGGCGCAAAGTCGCAGTTAGGGATCGGCAGGAGGATCAGCCCCACGAATGTATCGGTCAGCGGGGTCTGCTCCGTCAGGGCCGAGATGCTGTCCACCGTCGCGTCGATGCAGAAGTAGAGCAAGACGATCGAGGCGGCGAAGAGGGCCGCCGCCACCGGGAAGTCTAGCTGCGGCCCGAGGATCTCCTCATGGTCTTCATCTCCATCAGGAGCGGCGGCTTGACTCGTGGTGGTTGAGAGGGGTGACGGGGAGCCGGAGATGGCAAGGGCTGGCGGTGATAGGGCGTTTTTCCTCGTTGGCGAAGGAACTCCCAGGGTCCTTGGAGATGCCAAGTACCCCGATGTTTGGACTCCAATAGATACACCGCTAGCTGTAGCATACTGTAAGGCTGTTGTCACGTTTGTCTTGCCTGACGCTCCATACTCTGATGCGTGTGTCCCCATCTGACAGATCGAGTATATAAAATAGACGAACAGCAGGACGACCGATACACCTCTCGACTGTCGAACTAGGTTCTCTTTCGACGTCTGGTCCAAGAGCTTCACAACTGTAGGTATGAGAAGGCTGGTCGCCGCGATTGATGAAAGGCTTGAGGATCCCTGCGCGGACTATTCCTGTGCATGATACGAAGATTTTCATCTGGTTAGATCGGTTCAAGCCGTTGAGAGAACTGCTGTTTAGGACGACAGAGAAGACAATCACCTTGTCGTCGTCACCAGGGTCTAAGCGCAGTGATCTTCTGAGGCTCGGATCTGGCCGTTAAGCTTTTCGGTAGCGCGTGCGCCAACTCCAACTGACACCGGCTGATCCCGTGGTTTGACACACATCTAGTGTACTTACTCGCCCAAGCTTGTAGTGGTCGATGGCCACCTTAGAATTCTCTTTTGGAATGTAAATTTTGGGTCAGACTTATGTGGAAAAGATTAGGAAACTTCGCCTAGCGTTTGGGTTGAGGAGCTCCAGCTCTGCATGCCTAACATTGAACGCCAAGGACACGAGGGCGAAACTTCACGTTCGGTGCGAGTATCGAAGCGAATGGCAAATGTTTCGTGGTCCAATTCCCAAGGTTGAAGCCCGGGGCCTGTCGAATTGAGCAACGTTGAAGTTTAGGCATGTATACATACAATCAAACAAGAAGCTGTTTAACTTCTAAGCACGACGGACAATAAAAGGGCAGGGCGGCGAAGACCAGCACGATCTTGTCCAAGGTGGCCTGCTATGGGTCGGAACTGTCGCCGAGATTTCAGGCTGGGGGGATGAAACCTGGCGAGAAGAGAGTAGTGCTTCGGCTGGGCCCAAGAGAGATGATATATGTCGGTTCATAGATCCACATGTAAACGGGTTGCCCATTATCCACGCGCTCGTGACACTGAGGGTTTTGTTGCTCAAACGCACTCCTCAAGCGTCAGGACATGTACACCCTAGAACTATCGTGGTCTAACGGCGACATGGTTGAAGCTCCCGCCCTCTGTCGGTGCGGCTGCAGCTGATGGGCACCCGCTGCCGTCAATAGGTAGACAGATGTGCCGAGGTCGGGAGGTCGAAACAAACATTGATATTCCGACGACAGCTTCGAGGTTCAGGTAGGGGTATCCTCCCCCCAAGTAGTACTTGAGGCGGCTAACCCCGCGTTTGACGTTTCTCAAAGCCTCTCTGGTCCAACGGTTCAAGGTTCCAAGGTTTCGACTCAGGCTAGCGCACCATAGCCTGGGGTGGGGTGTTCAGGGCCAGAGGGCAGAAGAAGGACAAGGGGAGCTTCCAGTCTGCCAGTTGGGGCCGGTGGGGCGGGCGTGGAGCCGCAAGCCCCTGAGATCCAGGGATGCTCCCGCTGGGGCCCGATTGTCTCTGCTTCTGCTACCGTCTGCCAGCTGAGGCGAGGTCTGGCATTGATGATCTCCCCGGTGGACGTGTCAACGTCTGTCTGTCTGTCTCGAGACGCCGTCGACAGTTTATGCAAACACCCTGCCCTTAGCCCACCCAGGAACCAAGGAACCCGCGAACCCACGAACCCAGGAACCCGTGGCTGACAGACAGCTCCAAAGCTCTCAAGCTCTCGACCGCCCTCGCCGTCGCCCTCACCATCGTTGACTGGCACAAGACACAACAGGTACTTTGCCCCTCCAGAATATGTCAAGTTTCCTCTCTGGACTGTGAGTCTGTCCTTGACCGCCTGGTGCCCTCGTCTCCTATACTCCTCTCCTACTCCGCCCTGCCCTGCCCTGTCCTGCCCTGCCACCGCGTCTATGCATGCAAGCATGTGTGTTTATCTCTGTTTGCCTGTGGAGGATGCATTCCTAGAGAACGGAGACACAGACAGAGACACACAAACACAGATACAGATGATGCAGCTGCCGGATCGTGCCCCCAGCCCCGGTGCCGTCAGACCTCGCCTAGCATCAGAGGTCACCGCCGCAACATGTCACGAGCATGCATGCTACGCCCTATACCCTACACCCTTATGACCTATGCCCTGCCCTGTCCTGCCCTTGTCTTGGCGCTTGTTGCGCTCCATAGGCCTAGTCTGCCGCCACTTGCGTGCCCACCAGATTCATGCCCATCATGTCTTTGTCCACTGCTTTGGGGCGACTAGAAGAACCCAGTCATGTCCTCCCCACCCCCCGGGCACTCACTCATGCATACGCTTGCGTCTCTTACCACTTGAGTATCCGTCACTAACCCCCCTTCACAGACGGTCACGAAGCAAGTCACGAGGAGCAAGTAAGAACGCTGGCCGCCCCGGGACACCAAAGGAGGCCATTCCTGCAGTACCGTCCCCCACACAGGAGCACCAGCAGCAGAGAGGACGCACCCTAGACAGCGTCCTGCCGCCGCTGCCCCCGTCAGACTCCCTCTCCAAGTCTGTCGGCGCCACGATGGCCTCAAGCTCCAACGGGGATGACGCCCTCAAAGCTTACCACCTGCCCCACCCCCTCCCGGCCTGGGTCAACCCGGCCTACGCCAAGCACATTGTCAAGGGCAACTTCATGACCCTCAGCGCCCGGCCCAAGACGGTCGAGCAAGGCGAGTGGATTGCCCACCAGTGTGTTGAGCATTACCGAAACCTGTGGCACTTTGTGCGCGTCATATACGAGAAGGAGGAGAACGGCTCCAACATCTGCAATGCCACCACGTGCCCAAAGATGGCTGCCGGCCCGTAAGTCCACCTCACTCAGTCTCATGGGAAGCCAGCCGGCCAGCCAGCCAGCAGACTGCGCATGTTACATGTGTGCCCACCGGCTAACCCTCACCAGCAACCACTCGTACACATGGCTAAACAGCCGCTACGAGCCCATCGAGCTGCCCGCCTTCGAGTACATCACCCTGATGCAGCGGTGGATATCGGGCAAGATCGACAACACAAAGGTGTTCCCCACGGACCCAGCAGGCGTGTCGTACGCGCTTAACCCGGCCCTCGGATCATCCCCCTCGCTGTCCAGCATCAGCGGCGACGGCGAAGACTGGGGCGGCCGCCGCAGCGGGTTCCCTAAGGAGTTCATGTCTATCTGCCAGACCATCTTCTTGCAGATGTTCCGCGTCTACGCCCACCTGTACCACGCCCACTTCGTCGAGCCCTTCTATCACCTCAACCTGGAGAAGCAGCTCAACAGCTGCTTCAGCCACTTCCTGCTGACCGCCACCAACCTCGACCTGCTGCGGCCCCACGAGCTCGAGCCCATGCAGCCCCTCATCGACCTCTGGGCCGCCAACGGTACCTTCCCGCCCGAGTCTAAGGCCTACCAGATGGCGAACCTGGCTGCGGGTCAGTCCCTTCTGGCCAAGGCTGGTATTCAGCCATAGGGGGGCTGGGATGCCCTGGGGCCAGTCAGGTGTTCGAGGTCCTCTCGTTGGGAGGGGCGGGGACATTGTCTACATGATGTTGGATCGCTGTTCGGTAGAGAGAGTAAGTTGAGCACCTTTGCATGGGATTGTTGTGAGAAGAAAAGCAAAAATTGCATGGCATTGTTAGTCTTGATAGACTTTGATTCATTACAAATCTCTGGGGTATAGGCGCACGATAACACAATTCATATATTCTACTATTAACACGCCATATTGATTAACATGCCAAGTGCTCGGAACTCACGTACTGATGAATCAGCTTTGTCCCCGTCTGGACAGACTGTATCCCTTCATAGGCTGTACCGGAATGCTCACGTGCAAGACCTCGTGAACCCAGCTCGGGCCTCTCGTCAATAGACCGTCTGTTTGAATTAGGGTCAAGGATTTCATATACGTTCTCCCCACATACTCCGGCCCATTCACAAGCGCAGCAAACTACGCAGCGATCATGGCCTTAGCCTGGCCTGGTCCAAAAGCAGACCCAGACGACTTCAGCCATGAGACTCACAAGTGCCCGCAACGTGGTAGAGCAGGAGAAAATCAGGCCACCCATCTGCGTTCCCTCTGTCACACGTAAATCGCGAACAGCATGAATGACCCAACAGCGCGAACGTTCACACGCCATCCACGCAAGGTCCCCAAATCGTATTCAAGCAAGCACATAAATCCCGAGTCCACATGGTGCGCCAACCCACAATCTTAGAATGACATCACTTGTAAAAACTATCAGGAGGCAACCAGCTCTAGCAAAGGATCTACCGGTCCGCGGAGCTCAGTAGCTTGTAGAAGATTGATGCTAACGGGTCTCGCCCCGTGATGAGGACCGGCCCGTCGAGTAGATACGCCCGCCGTGTTGTGGCATGAGGCATCCGCGCCCCGTGCCAGAAGCTAAACCATCACGACACATGCGCGAGCACTGCCTAACCGTGTCCTAGTCTAACATCGAATTCTAGGGCGCGCAACTGCACACAGTACCAGCCAGTGCATGGGACGAGGAAAGACGTGAAGCCTCGCGCTAGGGCAGGAACTTGCTTTAAGACCTGGAAAGTGGTCTGCTGGACTTGGAAATAAGTTAGTGGTAATAACTTTTGTATATGCATATCATTATGGGCAGTCATACGCGCTCCAACGCCCCTTCCCCCCCAATTGTCACAAATCCGAGATCCTCTTACTTCTGAGCCATGTTTAGACATAACGACCTTCTCAAGTACACAACGCACTCGCACTCCGCTAAAACGGGAGCTCAATACTAAGACCTACCTTACTTCCCAGCCTCCGGTCTCCAATATCAAGCCGGCACGAAGCAGCGATATTCGAAAGTGAACATCAGAATATAGTCCTTAACTTCATTGCCTATATCAAAAAAAGATGTCTCCGGAGAACGAATCCGAATCCGATCGGTCGCACCAGCGGCGCCAATGGCGCCAGCGGCGCCAGCGTAAAATCGAGATCCGCAGGCAAATGAAGCACATCAGCGATGAGGCCGCCTCAGAAGAGGCTGCAAGGAGCTCCAGACGTGCAGAGAGCCCAATGATCGGCCCTCTGACTGAAGAAGAGGTGGAACGTATAACATCACTTGAGGTCAGGGAGCGAGATGCCGCAGCGAGGCGCCAGCGAGAATGGGGAGAGCTGCGGAGCGAGATGGACGAAATTAACAGGGCGGACCGTATACCCCAGCGCCGGAATGGGGACAGTAGTCGGAAACGACACCGACTCGTCCTTGGTTTTTCCCAGCAGGGCCCCCAGCTTGACATGAGCGAGTCGGACTCCCTTTCTCCAGGAAGCTCAATGACACTAGCTTCGCCTGGCGAGGACGGCCTCCAGTCCACTGGCGTCGCCGTCAATCATGCACCCGGCCCTGAGAATTTCAGTGAATCAGATGCAGTGGACGATGAAAGAAGTGAGGAATCGGACGAGTTCAGCGGCTTCAGCGACGATGACGAAGAAGATGTATCAGATAACACAAACGGAGCTCTCCCGCGAGTTAGATGGATATCGCAGGAGAATCTGTGGAAAATCGTGGCCCGGGGAGTCACGCTGTACCAAAGTGCGGCAACTGACGCAATATACTATCTGGACCACCTGGGCGAGAAGACCTGGGTGGTAGACAAGAATGGGGACTGCGTTATCGCCCAAGATCAGAACCTGGATCGAACAATCGACTCATCCCAAGAGGAGGCTGTTCCACAAGACATGACGTGACGGGAGACTGAGTTCTGGGGAGTCACCCACCCAACGAAAGGATCGTGCAACTGAGGAACTGCACCCAAGGCATTGCGCCTTCGCAGAGGAATTCACATCGTCGGGCTGCCTCTCTTGGAGGCCGCAGGCATCGAGTCTTCGAAGCGATGGCGATGTAGTCGGGGACACCGCGGACGTCGTGATGCGGACAAACCCCCACGTGCCCGACAATGGTGGCTGTGCCGAAAAGTACCCGCCATAATAAGCTTCCCGCCCCGAGGTCAGTGGCTTCTATCCAAAACAGGGGTAGGCTGAGAAGGGAGAAGGGAACTATATCAGGATAGTCTCCTCGGATTAACAGAAACCATGGGGCTGTGCGTTTCAATTGGCCCTGACGTCTGATGGTGAGAGAAGTCCAGATTGAAGAACGAAACTCTCGAAGAGCTCGGCTCTATGAAGTGCGCTCCGCAGCTATGCCGGGCACACATCGGACAGGCAAAAGAGACTCTGATGCTATCCTGGCAAGAACGTGCGAGGTAAAGCAGGCAGCTTTTGTGAACTTGAAACGCCTCACTCGGCCGCATCGCGCTGTGGTTGAGTATGAACTTGAAAGTTCGAAGACTCCTTCCACATGGGAAGCATGGCAAAGGCAGTAAGGACAATGGCCTAGATTGTGTTGCAGCCAAGATTATGATACCAGAAGATGGATTTACAGAGTACTTGCTACGTTGCCGTTGAGCGATTGTGTGCATGTGTGGCTGCGGCAACATACGTTGGTCAAGATGGAGAGGTTTGAGGCGTCGTGGCGGAGCAGCTCGGGCAGTCCCCGTGGGGAGGGAGGTTTCTGCAAGATGTGCTGTAGCAGTGGTGTGGGCTTTTATGGGACATTGTCATCGAGCCGTCATTGCACATAGTGGCTCGGGGCGACTGGTGGGCGGCTCTGGAGGAGACGGGCTTGGATGGACATTAGGCCAAGTCGAAGGCTGGCTGGGTAGACTATCTCTTGTCTGGCTGTCCGAGTCACTCTGCTGTGATCATGTGAGCAGTTAGCTGCAGCTGTAGCTGTAGCTGTGTGCCCGTACTGGATACTGAGCCCGATGTCGTTTGCCGAGATGATAGATGGGTCGAGTCGCTGCGAATATGAGGGCGTGTCCCATCGGGATTGGCATTGGATCCATTGTGCCCTGCTTGGGACGATCATCCTGTAGTTTCGAGGATTAAGGCTTCGGTCAAGGCCGAGTGGAAGGGGGAGAAAACATGAAAAAAAAACTTCAGTGAAAACCTCCACGCTGAGGCATCCATCAGATATCACTCCGTGCAGCATGGAACGTCACATTGTGGTTTGGCTGCGATCTGTCGAGAGAAGATGTCGCGGTGAGGGAAAGACAGATTAGGAAATGGAGGTTGAGAGAGACCAGCTGCGTGTAGGGAAGCCGTCAAACTCAGAACTGGCCGAGTGGGGTAGGTGGAAGGAGGCATCCGACTGTGAATGGCCAATAGCTACCCGGCCCCTTTCCTGCCCAGCCAGCCAGCCGGCCCAGCCTGTGTCTCCTGCGTCTCCTGCGTCTCCTGCCTTCCCTGCCAGGCGGGCCCCCACAAGGAAATACCCTCTTCGCTATCGCCTCAACCACCAGTCCTGCCAGTCCGCAGGTCTGTCGTGCAGTAGGCCTCGCGGGCTTGCATGCCAGTCTTGCGCCGTCCAAGCGGTGGTGTGGCACAGACCAGGTTACCTCTCTGCCTGTCTTCCTCTCTCTTCCAAGGTTTCTTCCGGGCCCAAACCCAGGGCCGCAATCGTCGATCTTCGAACATAATTGTCGCTGCGGAACCTCCCCAAGCTCTCTCAGACAAACGCCTCAAAACCCACCCGTCCACCCAGGCTGCCAGGCTCGCCTAGCTCCGCTGTTCCTCTCGCTTGTGTCCATCTACGTACACCACGCTCTCCACCCGGCCACCTAAAATAACCACGGCCCAGTCGAAACAGCCATTCATTCGCCCTCTCTGAGGCTGAACCCACCCACGGCGCACCACGACCAGCGTTGGAAGCGTGGCACACCTGAGTACCTACCTAGTCTACCTGCTTACAAGTTAACAACACACTGGTGTTGGCACTGGCCTGCACTGGGCTGCTGCACGAGCACAAGCACCACCCACCGTTGGATCCCAGCTGTCCGGCACCCCGACTGCCCACCCGCCCACCGCCTGTGAAGCCAATCCCATCTGGTCCAATTGACCGACCGACTGGCCGGCCGCCCAATCTCACCTCGTCCCATCTCTCCCTCCTTGGTTCGGTTCACATTCGCCTCAAATCCTGCTTCCGTCCTCTTGCAACTTTCACCCGTCATCGACCCTCTCGACCATGAGGGGCCGAACACACCGAACCACACCTCTTGCATCCTCCGCCGTCATCCAGTGACAACCCTACCAGCTTTTGCAGCCGTCTTGTCGCCGCCGCGCCCTGGCCGAGACGACGACCAACGACGAGCAGCAGTCTGGTCCTGCCAGCCACCGTCGCCGTTGCCTCGGGTTATGAGGGCCTAAACCCCATTGGCAGTCGGTACCGTTGACGGCGTCGTCTTGTCGTTGTCTTCGTCGTCGTTCAGCCTCAATTCCTCGAGAGAGCTGGGCCCTGCGGATCGACCTTCGACCTCAATCTCACCCGTCCCGTCTCTCGGCCTCACTGCTGCGCCACCCCCGGCCAATCAGCCTCAGTCACCAGAGACATTGATTCACCTCCCTCTTGGCGCCCTCACCCTCAGCACTCGTCCAGGCCCCAAGAGATCGACATCGATTTTCAGCTTCATCCTCACTCTCTCCTGACATGTCGCCGTCGCCAATCACCCGCGACCATGTCATCATGGCTCGCGACGCGTCGCCTGGCACCATCGCCGGTGCCACCGTCGGCGCTGCCGCCGCTGTTATTCTCATGCTCGTGTGTAGTCTGCCATTCATATTAAAGTCAAGGAGAAAACGACGACTGCGGAAACGCCAACAGCAAGATGCTCT
This sequence comes from Diaporthe humulicola, assembly GCA_038088545.1. NCBI lineage: Eukaryota > Fungi > Ascomycota > Sordariomycetes > Diaporthales > Diaporthaceae > Diaporthe > Diaporthe humulicola. Next base: position 92,310 of record JBBWSL010000077.1, on the reverse strand, counting down.
GCGACCCGAGATGGGCGTTGCTCCCATGCGTTCGCGACCAGTTTCCCAGACTTTCTCCCACTATCCCGCCAATCGACTCTCCCACCAAGGCCGTATAGCCTCCACTGCGGGCACCTTGTCCGATCGCGACTCACAGATCGGTAAAGAATACGGCCCAGACGGAATCGTATATCATCATGCGCCCCCTCCGCCGCCTACCGTTGGCCGCCACTCGATGCTATCATGCTCCCCCGCTCCCAGCGTGCCTTCTCTGGCCGACGCGGTTGCGGCTGCCAGCCGAAACGCCTCTCCGGCCGTCGCGCAGGGACCATTTACACCTCCGCCAGAGGCAGTGCCAGACCGAAGTGGAACTTTTGGGACTTTGACCACGGAGCCCGAGCCTCTTTCACGATCAGCTACGGGCAGCCTACATGGGTCACAGTCGACGAAGGGAAGCATCTTTCACAAATTAAATTCCAGGGTCTTCCACCGGGGAAGCACGAGGTCAAGCGGGAGCGATCGCGGCACGGGACCCAAGCCGTCGGATATGGAAGTTGACGATGACCACACTGAGAACACGCCCACTGTACCGTATTTGCGCGACGATAAGCCCCCAGGAGGAGGAGCAGCGGACGAGTATTACACCGAGGCGGCAGCAGCATTCAATGCGTCAGCTGGAGCACCTCTGTCGCCCCCGGAGGAGCAAAAGTTGCCAGCTCCTGGCCCTGGCTCCGAGTTCATCTACTTTCTTGGGATGCCAGGGGTTTCTCTAGTGGAATCGGTCATGCCACACTCGAAGAAGCAACAACTTGGAAGTCCGTTCAATTCAGCCGGGGCCCCGCCGAGTCCCACCTCGCCCCAGGTGAAGCTGGAAGAGCCGAGCAGTGAGTACGGCGAACGAGGAATTTCACTGGAGACCCAAAGTGACACCCGGTCTCCGCCACCCAGAGGCCTCCTCCCTCTCGAGTCCAGCCCAAAGCGGTTTGAGCCTCCACCCAGCCCATACCGTCCTGCACCTGGCACGGTCAACCCGATGGATATGATGAAACCGACGACGGCCGCCGAGCAGGCTGCCTGGGTAGACACAGAACTTTGGAAACTTGAAAACTCGCCTCCACCTCAACTTGATAACACACCTCCCCCATCCGAACCGTCCCCTCCTTCACAAACCGAGTACTACTCGCCATCTCAGTCACCACCTCCTCAGCAAACCCAGGTCGAACCTCAAGCCCAACCCGACCGTCCACACTTCCAAGCCGTTGTGCGGCACCCGACACAGATGGACGTGACCACCAACGGGCAAGCCGTGCCCCAAAACGATGAGCAAGTCATTACAGACATCTCCGACACCTCATCGCCTGGATTCGACCAATATGCATACGGTCCATCACCTTCAAACCATACGTCTCCAGAGACCCGATTCACGGAGTCAAACTACACCGCTTCCCCTTCGCCACGATCATCAATGTCAAATCGCCCCTCAAGCTCCTTCGAACCGGCCACAGGTAAAGCACCCAGGGAATCCAGACTGCCGCTGCAAATTACTAACACATGCAAAGAATACCTGGAGACCACCATTAGCGGCCAGTCGCAAGGTTCTGCATCGGAAGACAGAACCTCCGCGTCGCCCAAGCCCACGTCATTTGCATGTGAGATTTGTGGAAGCAAGTTCGACCAGGTGCATAAGTTGAAGTACGCTCTCTCTGTCTCAATGACCATCCGGACTGCTTGACATTCGTATGCTTACTATAACTCAGTCATCACAAACGCTATCACGAACGACCGCACCAGTGTCCGCAGTGTGACAAGCGCTTCGGCACGAAAACACATCTCGACCGGCACATCAACGACAAGCACAACAAAACACGAAAATACCACTGCACGGTGACCGGGTGCGCTTATTCAAAACAAGGCGGTGGAAAGTCCTTCCCCAGAAAGGACAATTGGCGAAGACACATGCAAAATAAGCATCAACAGCCCAACCCTCCCGAGCCGGTGGAAGAGGATGCTATTATGACAGGATAAGGATGGAATGGCCCGGATCATAATACCGAAACTTCACGATCCGCTGCAGTCATAATTGCCATGTCACACGTCTTGGCGCCATCAGAGGCACGTTCAATCCAAACGTTGCGAAAACCTTGGTGACAAGATGTTGCGATCAGGAGTACTAGCAGTTGCCAGCAGCCACTCCACTGGGCCCACGGCGGCGAGGCTTACTCCGAGGCTCACTATTCCAGTGGAGAGGCATTGGGCCCAAGTCCCAACGGGATGCAAAACAGCGTTTTTCTAAGAGTGACACGGCGTCATCGCCAGCAGTCAAAGCTCTTCAGAAACAAATGTGGCTGTTCCTGTCTGGCATTTCCTGGATGACACATTATGGTGGTCACAGTTCAGCCCAGGAACTGCAGCCCCAGATCGGCCAGGTCTGTCGTGGGGCAATGAGCATCCAGTTCAGCTCATGCGATTTTTTAACCTGAATGTTTCACACTCGTTCCGCCATTGGCAGTGTACAAAGTGGTGAATCTTGCATGAGCACGGGAAATGAACATGACGAAGAGCAGCAACTGTCCTTTCAGGTGTGTATGGGATTACAGTACAATCGTCACTGGGCACTAGGCCAGTTGAAGGGCCAGGCAGATGGGAACAGCACATATGCCGTGCTCCAACTAGGACTCAAGAGAACACAACGAAATTCCAAAAACAGACAAGTTCCAAAACGCCATGTGGCACATGATATCAAGCCTTAATTATTGTGTGAATTGTGTAGCCGTGTCTTCCCACACACTTGGGACTCGATGGTGCAGCAGAATGGCTGCTGATGGTTGTCATAATTCCAAGAATCGACAGCATCGCCCATGTATGCCAGATACTTGAAGCCAGAGGTATGACAACATATTTGCAAAGATCTAACCGTTTTATTCAACCGAGTCCTCTAATGTGCTATATGCGTACATGACAGCTCTCCACGCGGGGTCTCGCTTATCGTACACCTCGTCTCGGGGGCTACCTAGAGTCTATATGGGCATCCAATGCTGGTGCCAGAAGGGCCATCCTGAGGTGCCGACTGCCCTGGCTTCTTCCCATTTTCTCTCCTCTCATCTCATCTCCATCTCCCTCTCTCGTGCAACGTCCTTAGGCGGACAGCGTTCCTCTCACGCCGCCCTTGGCTCCGACCTCCCTGGTCTGGATCGTGACGCTCAGGTCTGCCAGGACACTTATTGTGACCTCGACCTTGGCGCCCTTCTTGACGCCGCGGATGGCGGCCTCGGCGAGCGTGGACCCGATCTTCCACACCTTCTCGCGCTTCTCGTCGTCCTCTTCCTCCTCGTCATCGTCAAAGTCACTGTCGTCCTCGTCTGCGTCCTTCTTGTCGTCGCCATTCTCCTTGGCCTTGGGCTCCGGCTTGGTGACGTGGATGTGCGTGTTGCCCTCGGCGATCTTGACGAGCACGTCGCCGCCGTCCTTGGGCGCGCTGACGTGCACGGTCCTGCGCGCCGGCACGGCCGTCTCGGGCGCGATCACGGGCGTGAAGACCTCCTCGGACCCGTCGTCCGAGAGGGCGACGACGCCGATGGCGTTGGTGACGTGGGCGACGGTCGTCACGGCGGCGTGGGTGCTCTGCTGCACGTCCTCGGCCTCGAACTCCTGGATCAGGGAGGCCTGCAGCGCGGCGCCGCGGGCCTGCAGCTCGGAGGGGTTGATGGCTGTCGTGGTGGTGGAGGGGGCGAGGACGGTCGTCGTGGCCGGGAAGATGCTGCTCAGGTTCGCAGCGATGCGGGGTGTGTGCGCGGTGCCGCCGGACAGGATGATCTCGTCGACGTCCAGGACGTCCAGACCAGCCTTCTTGACTGCGCCCTCGACGAGGCGGTTGAAGCCCTCGAAGACGGATCGGGCGATCATCTCGTAGCGAAGCCTGTTGATCGTGGAGGCGAAGTCGAATCCGTCCACCAGCGACTCGACGCTGAAGCTCGCGTTGGTGCCCAGACTCAGTGCCTTCTTGGTGGCCTCGGCCTCGTACTTGAGCTTGGCCAGCGACCGCGCGGTCTCCCGTGGGTCCTTCTTGTGCTTCTTGATGAACTCCTTCGCGAAGTGGTCCATCAGGACATTGTCCAGCGCGAACCCAGCAAACTCGTAGTCGTGGGCAGTAGCCAGGATCGTGTACATGCCGCCGCGGCTCGCAACAACCGTAACATCGGAGCGTGTGCCACCAAGGTCTGCCACCACAACGATCTTGTCCGTAACCTCGGGGGCGTCGGGGCGAGCATCGTAGGCGAGGACTGAAGCGACGGGCTCGGAGATGAGCTGCAGGACCTCGAGGTCGGCGTCGTTGGCAGCCTTGACCAGGGCGGCCTTCTGGGCCTCGGTGAAGTTGGTGGGCACGGTGACGACAGCGGAGGTCACCTTCTTGCCGAGATAGTCGGAGGCAGAGCCGATAAGACGGCGCAGGTAGCGGGTCGAGACATCGGAAACGTTGACTTTGGACGGCGCCTCCTCGCCCTCCTTATCCTTAAGCTCGAAAGCAATGGTGCTGCCGGATTCTTGGGGGTGGGAAGAAGCGTGGTTGTGGGTTGGGTCGATGGACTTGAAGTCTTTTCCTAGGAAGTCCTTGAAATATGCGACAGTGTTGTTGGGGTTCCTGACGAGGAAGCTCTTTGCTTGACCGCCATAGTACTCGTCGCCGTCGACGTAGGATAATATCGTGGGGATTTGTCGGTCTTCAGAAGCGCTATTAGGATAATCCACTGCCTAGTGCCGGCTTGTCACACTCACCTCCATCTTCGTTTGCAATGACCTCTGCCTTGTCGTCGATCGTGTATGCAATGGAGCTGTTGGAGTTGCCAAAGGTGATACCGATAGCGACACGGTCGCCCGGCTGAGGGCTGGGCCCAGTAACTCCGTTCTCACTCATCTGGGCGGCGGTATAGGTCAGGATTTGAAAAGGAAATTTCAGCAAAGACGACTGTAAGATTCGGGCCAAAAAGTATCACAAGGCTGAGTAGTCAAGACGATAGTTGGTGGTGGGGTTGGACTCTTCAGCTGCGAATCTGACCGAATTTTTTTGGCTACTAAGAAATTCTGGCGAGTCCCTGCTCAAGTCTGGGTCCCCCTGCCACCTACACCACCATTGCGGGTACGTATCTTTCTCTGATAGCGATAAGGATCACCACCGCCGGCAGGCAAGTTGAATTTCTGAGGAAAGGTCCCTCCGTCATCGTAAACTTTACTTGATCTTCTTGAATACACAACACCAAGCGCCTTCAGAATGTCTTCAGCAGAAGCATCTGTTGTCATCCCAGGGGACACGATAGACCCCTCACATATACCGACACATCCCAAGAAAGCACTCCAACTGGGGCCTGGACTGCGGCACATCCCACCAAACACAATTCTGCCAACTGCCGCAGGGCAGCTGGTCACAGACCGGAGGAAAAACTCATTATGGGTTGAATATAACGGTGGCCGGGTAAGTATCGTAATCTGCAGTATCAAATTTGTGGTCGCTGACCGTCGGTGGCCACCAGTATGTCCCCTCCCAAGGTGACCTCGTAATCGGCCAGGTCCACCACGGCGCCGCCGACTTTTACTACGTCCAACTCACTCCTCACACCTCCAACGCCCTCCTGCCGGTCCTCGCTTTTGAGATGGCCACCAAGAAGACACGGCCGCAACTTGCAAACGGCCAGCTTGTCTACGCACGGGTGTCACTGGCCAACAAGCACATGGACGCCGAGCTGGAATGTGTCAACCCCTCGACCGGGAAGGCAGATGGGCTAGGCCCTCTGTCCGGCGGAATGCTATTCACTGTATCACTTGGCTTTGCAAGGAGGCTCTTAATGCCCAAGAGTACAACCGACGGGGGCGTGGTGGTGCTCGAAGAGCTTGGCAGCATGGGGCTTGGCTTTGAGATCGCAGTGGGCAGGAATGGCAAGGTATGGGTTAACAGCGAGGCTGTGAGGTCAATCCTGGTGGTTGGGAGGGCGCTCAAGGAGACCGACGATGGTCATCTGGACGTGGACGCCCAAAGGAAGTTGGTGAAGAAACTGGTCAGAGAGACCGTCTAGGAGGCCGATTTTGAGGCACCGAGATGATGTCCTTCAAGCTCAAGGACTTCGGATACTGGGCTTGGCCAACCATTACAGGTTTGACAACGCTCATGCATCTAATGACTCGAAGTTGTCATGAGGCCTGAAGCAGACGGAAGAAACTTCATGAACCATGACCGCCCGGGATTTTGCAAGCAACGGGCTGGATTATTGCACAGGGCTACCTGCCAATGCGACTGTGACTCGCCGGCCTCGGAAAATAGAAGGCAGAGATGGAGTAGATGAGGCAAAGATACCCGAACTATGTTGATATTGGCAACGAAGCAAGGAGCTTACCCAGTGTCGAGGCGGACAGCCTTAAATTTGAAGGCTACAGCCTTAATTTCATACTTTGTCAGCCGTGCTGCTGTCGAATTCCTCCTGAATAAAGTCGACCCTTCCGTGCAAAGACTCAGCAAGACGCCGTCTGGCAAGAACTGGCATTCATCTGGGTCAGCTGCATTGGAACAGTCGCATGGTATGGCGAGATGACGACGACCGGGGTCAGCCCCTCTGAGAGGGAACTGATTCGGGGCATCTATGTTTATGGATTCGGGCATCATAATGGGTTGGGATCAAGTTTACATTAGCTCGTTTGGATAAACAAGGAATGATGATTACTCAAGTCTAATGGCTTATTACGACGCAACTGCTGTGACCAGCGTCTCCTGGCAAAAATACCCGTACCTCAGACACACAGCGACAAAGAGTCCATCAGAACCACCAGGGTAACTATGGGTATGACACCCTCTCCATGGATACAAACAAGATCAACATGGGTCCAGACTCTTGGGGGGCGTGACCAACAAGATCTACGGTGGCTGGGTAGATGGACGTCATGGCCTGGGTCGTTTTACAGCACGGGTGCGGCACAGCGTTCCTTGTGTCTCAGGAGTACTCGATATTGCTTCAGCTTCAGCATGTGATGTCACCTAGGATTCCGAACTCCAAAGTTGCCGATGCCCCTCTGGGGCCGGCGACTGTGCCACATCAGTCAGTGATCACATTCAACTTGGCGGCGCAGTCATCGTCCGGCACATTCGAACGCAGGTCGACATCAATTGATAGTCTGCCTGGCTCCTTTCCTTGCCTTCTTCTACAATTTCAAGCAGACTTTCACCCAGCGCCATTACCCATACACACGCAGTAAGCCCTACGCCCACGACCTGCGAGTCACTAATCAAATATGTCGTCAAGCATTGGCAGCTTCAAAGTCGACAAGGCCATCATAAAAGACACGTTTTCACCGGTTTGGGAACTGAGTTCCTCCCATCCTAATTCTTATTTGTATGGAGACAGATGAGGGGTTTATTCTGACAACACAGATGCAGCTCTTCCCCCAAGATCCAAACTGATCGGGGCTGAGCAGCATGGCCGTTCGACTTGGGCTTCGACGGCCCGGTTGCGTGCCCAGAATGAAAATGGATCATCAGCCAGTTTCTTCCTCAAGGTACGAAATGTGGGTAACCTACAACTTTACGAGCTCATCTGACCATTACTAGATTGTTACCGGTGCAGACGCGGAAAGCAGAGTAAGAGGGGAGTACTTGAGCATGTTGAGTATTTTCAACACGGGGACATCCCTAGTCCCACAGCCTCGGGGATATGGGAAGTGCTTAGAGTCGGAAGGCTTCTATTTTTTCTGTGACTATAAGGAGATCGACCATCGGGCACCTGATCCCATCAGACTTGGAGAGAGGGTCTCAGAACTCCATATCATTTCAAAAGGCAAATCTCCGAATGGAAAATTCGGGTCTGGCCACGTGCCGTACGATGGCAAACTGCCATTGTTGGGTGAATGGGATGACAGTTGGCTTTCCTTCTTTACAAAGCTCATGAGACTCTCCTACGACCACGACATCCGTTCCAATGGCCACTGGCAGGAGCTTGACGATGTGATGCAGACTGTCATCGAAAAACTCATCCCTCGTCTCCTCGGACCTCTAGAGGGCAATATTCAACCGTGTTTGATCCACGGAGATCTTTGGGAAGAGAACATTGGTACTGATGTTAACACGAATGAGATCTACATCATAGATGCGACAGCATACTATGCTCATCATGAGAAGGAACTCGGTATCTGGAGATGCGATCATCACCAGATGAGGTCAGAGGAATATATGAATCAATACCTTGGGCACTTTAAGCCCGATGAGCCAGTGGGAGAGTTTGATGACAGAAATCTGCTATATTCTGTGCAAACCAAATTTATGCACTGTGGTCATGTGCCCGAATCAACCGTCAGGGCTAAGTTGACGGACGATCTGAAGTACCTGATAGACAAATACCTCATAGGGCAGGCAGGGTAGCAAGCTGAAGTGAAATTTAGGCACTGCCATAGGAAAATTGCATTGAGAATCGTGAGGCCATCTACCGAGAGACCTGATTGCTCTTGTCCCTACATGATAGCATTACTGAGAATAAACATGATCCCTAGGACAGTATACATTGGCGTTAGCTTTAGTTATAATGAATCCAGGTGGTTCATCAGTGACGCACTACTAGTAGAATGATACGCCCAATTTGAAAACAAAATGATGACAGTGCTGTTGTAACTCGAGACAATGTCAGTAAACCAGCACTTGATTTCTAGCCATCTTGTAACAGGGTTGAATAAAGTAAAGCCCATTGCTGTATCCAAGAATTTGATCAAGGACCTGTCTCGCAAACGGTTTATAAGTTGAGCCTATCATACTTACCCATGAAACACTTGCTTCATTCAGCAAATGAATATCTGTTTGGAAAGATATCCATCTCCAGCTAGTACTTGGCCGTCCGGTAGTTGGCATGTGACTTAATTCGCCCTGAGAAATATCGTCTGCATACTTTATAGCTTGGCACACTTGATTCGATGCACTTGAGAGAGGGCGTAGTAGACCAGACTGCTGATAGATGTCCAGGTGGCAAGCAGCAGAAGCGAGCATCAATGCAGAGCAAGTATTAGACAATCTAATCACGACCGGTGGTGGCAGCTCTGGACACTCCACTTCACAAATATGTTTACTCCGCAACATTCGAATGTCGAGTATCACTTCCAAATCTATGGGACACGGGCGCCCTCAACTCATCCCTCTCCCTCCCCACCCCCTCCCCCCTCCCGTCTTGCAAACAAGGCCACCGAGTCTTCAGGGTTTCCCGTAAACATAGACGGAATGTGATCCTGGGGTCTTCGAAGTGAATCACAAAGCTGTACTGAGCTAGCCCTTCCTGGCCTGTGTTCAAAGTCAAAGTATCTTCGTAGATAAACGGGTCTAGGCCAATTGTGGATGAATAAGAATACTTCTCAGAGGGGTACCGAAGCAAAATACTCGCATGCCGTCTAGTATCTGAATTGACCTTTCCAAAATAGGACACCGTCTGTCTGACGACGGCGAGGCTGATGAAGCCCCTCCACCATCTACTCAACCCACGATCAGCCACGACGCCGTCCCTGAACCTCACGCATGTGATCGCACAAACGACTAACCTCCGTCCTGTTCCCTGTCATCTATTCACTTGTACAATCTCAGCCTTATGTAAGCCGTGATCTGGAAGGCCTTGAATTGTCAATCACTTCCCAACTTTCTACTTAAACCGTCCAGCCTCAAAACCAAAACAAACCGTCAATCCTTCACAGTACCACCACTACCTACTTCTTCTACTTCTATTTCTACTTCTACTACTTCTACGACAACTTCTAATTCTCACCTTCTACTACATCTTCTCTTGCGACGTCTTCTCTCGCTACATTCTTGTCTACTACGTCTTCACTCACCACTTGTTCGCTCGCCATGTCTTCTTTCACTGCTTCTTCTTCTGCTGCGTCTACTTCTGCCGCGTCGTTTTTCGCAATGGAGGGCGTCCCATTCCAAGGCCAGTCTGGCCAGTCTGGCGAGTCAACTCAATTGCGACAAGCCCTTCAATCGCGACTGGACGATCCTCTCGTCTCAGAAGACTTCCATGGTCAAATTACAGACATCAACGACTACAACGCTCTATCGGCTGTCTTTGCGGCTCAGCGAAGCGCGGAGCATGAGATTGCGGGCCTCTCTCAGGACCCAGAAAAGAACTTCCCAGACAATGATCCCGACAAGCAGCGGCAGCTGGTCGGCTATCTCTTCGAGGCCATGAGAAACCAGACAGGCATCTTGGACGGAACCGTCAAGAAGGACGCAAACAAACAGATCATTCGCGACGCCAATGGCGAGCCGGTGAAGAGAGAGAACGCGATTACTAGGCGCATGCAGGAGGAGACAAACATTCGTCTCGAGATGCTGGCTTGGGGCCTCTTGGTAAGCTTGAGCAACTCACTTGATGCAAATTACCCTTCCCAGTCTGTTGAAACGCATGACTGACTTCCTACTTACAGATTGCCATCCGAGATGCTCAGCTGGGCGATCTCTACGCGCTTGAGTGGGGATGGGGTCGAAACTTCGAGCATCAGTACTACCCCAGCTTCATTGACCGGTTCAACGCGGTCCTCGAGTCCGTCAGGGTCAGTACAATCAAAACCTCTACTGGAGGCTGTCTGGTAGAATTAGCTGACATACTGGAAACAGTTCTCAAAGAAGGCTGCTACAGACCTGATGGAACCGTCGTGGACATGCAGGCTGGCAAATGCTCCAGAGCATGAAGTCCAGAGAAAGAAGGGCAACGCTAAGGGCAACATCAAAAAACAGACTCTCCTTGAGGAGGCAGCTTCCCAGAGAAAGCGTTCTCGCGAGGAGCAAGAAGACCGGAATGACAACGAGGACAACCTAGAGGCGGTTCCATACAATATGCCAGCCACACCAACGTCTCGATCAACTCAGAAGACGGCCTCACGAAAGCCCAGAAAACAACAAAAGCGATCAGCCCCTGTAACTCCTCGCCGCACGGTTATCAATACTCAACCGGCGTCATCTCAACCGGCGTCGTCTCAACCGGCGTCATCTCAACCGGCGTCATCTCAGACTTCGTCATCTCAACCTTTGGAACACTCCAGCATGCTCGGAACGCCCCACGGCTTCACACACCAAGACCACACCGCCTCACAGGTGAATGTGAGCAACTTTCATCGTACTGCTCAGCTGGCACCTGAGGTGGACAGTTCTGTTCAATATTTGGGGCTTCAAAACGGCTGCGGTGCCTCCGTGGGTGTGACCGCCTACCCGGTAACTCCACAAACGATCATCTCGACCTCCTTCCAGGGCCCACAACATGGCTTCGTTCTTCAGCAGCCTGGTCATCTTCAGCAGCCTGGCTATTCTCAGGAGCCTGGTCATCTTCAACAGCCTGGTCATCTTCAGCAGCCTGGCTATTCTCAGGAGCCTGGCTATCATCAGCAACCGCTCGCTCAAAACCATTCCGGCGAACGCTTCGGCTTCACCCTGCCAGTCATTGAGAACCATCAGTCAGCAGCCCATGGCAACAACAACAATCAATCTTTGGTCCAGGCGAATCCCTTTGGTACTCCATTAACCCCGGAGACAACCTCGTCCCCTGGCATTGCGCTGAGCCTGGCCTCCACCCCAGGCGACACCTTCACATCCCCAACTACTCCATCCTACCGTACAGATACTCCATTCTCCAGTCTGCCAGGGACTCCTTGGTCATCTCATACTTCTCCATGCAACTTCGAGCAAGGACCTGGCAGCCAGGATTGGGACGAGGGGTGGAACGCACTCTTTTCATACACGTACAGCTCGTGATCTCGGGTTGATTCATCTGACTGGAATTGGATCACGTGGGGGATTTGACAGAACTCAGCTGCCAACATCCCGAAGAAGAGGGGGTCAAGGCTGTCCAAGCAAATTGCTGCGGGTTGCCAGATCAACTATGTGGTAGCCACTCGCGCAATTCTCGACAGTCACATTGGCTCATATGAGAGCATTTGGTGGGCGAAAGTCAGTTGGCGTTAGGGATCTCCTACAGCTCTTAGAATCATACACTCGGGGTCAGCTCTAGACTCACCACTCTTGCGATTCAATATGTGGATCTTCAGGAGCCTATGGAAGGGCTTGTCTCTGTTTGGGGTACAGCTTTCAAAATAGGAAAGTCATGGCTTTGTGCATGGATGGGGGAACAACAGGGGTGTGAAGTCACAGATATCTACTACTATTGACTCAATCAAGGGTGGAACAAGACACCCGAATGACAATAGGATGGAAGTCGGTCTCCAACTACATACATTAGTATTAATACTATAATGAGACCAAATGCTACCTGCTTGTGGAGAGCTTAGGGCTTAAGCTCTACTAACTGGGTTATTGCGGTTGTGAGGATAGCAATAGGCTGAATCCGGCGTTGGTCCTCATATCACCTTTCTACTTAGAGCACTCCTCCTGTTCAGCTGCCCTCAAGCTAGAATAATTTTAAGGTCAGAATGTGAATGTAGTAAGGTAAGAGTTTTCAAGCCAATAAGGGCTGTATCCTAGGTACTGTATTGCCTAGAGTGTTGTGTATGATTCTGATATTTTGGTAAATTGTCCTACTCTGGAATGAGAAGGGCAGGCTCTCAATGTTGGAATCTATCCAACTGTGAGAGATATACCGTCCACCTTTGTCCACACGACCTTGGAGCCATTTCCCCCAATAACCTTGAACCACAAAATTTTCCAACTTAACTAGTCCATTGCTTTCCATAGATTTCCTGACATGACTTTCATCTGTGCGGTCAGGTGTGACCCACACGACGCCCCAACTCCATCCTAACAAGTCCGCTGCCACCCACAGATGTCCTGGCCTTTCCTTCATTTACACAGTGATAGCCCGCAACAGCTCCAATGGTCACGTCTGCTGTGCGCCCCATCTCATCAGCCCGCTCTAGCATCGAATAGTTGAAGTGTGGCAACTGTCGTCCTTACGCTTCTTTCTCCCCATTCACAAAGATGTCCCACCAATATAAATGATGCAACACCAAAAAGTAGAAACGTTCCATTTTAAGACTGCTATCATAATTCGCCAGCCTCATGGTCTCTTTTCTGTGCGGCATACAATCCACTGCCCACAAGCTCACATGCCTCACTGGAGGTTGACGCATGTGCATGCACCGCCATGACGCATCTCGCCTGTAAAACGCAACCCTGTGTTGCCCGATGGGAAGTGCCTCAACGGCCAGATCATTGAAGCCGCGAGAGCTGCGAGGGTCTGGCACGTCAGAAAATCGAATAATATCGGAAATGGCTCCACCAACAGAGGATTAAATGTGACCTCGTGACTCCTCGCTCGCTTCTCATCGCACTCAAAGAAAAGTGTCCTTTGTAGTAAGATTGACCCTTGGATCAAGTCTTGCCATTGTCGACACATTCTGAGTGCTGATGTAAGGAGAGAGCGCATATCTATGGAGGGGAGGATTGGTTCGAGCAGCTCCGGAGTGGTCAAGACCGTGCTGACAGGGAGCCTGCATTTGTTCGTATTGGACAAAGGTAACATTGTTCCGATAGTAGGGCGGTGGGTTATGTGGTGGGAATGTGAAAATCGATGTCCTGAAGTTCAAATGTTGAGAATAAAGTTATCAAGCTGGGTAATAATGCAATTGGAATTGAGTTTCACTATATGCCAAGTAATATATGCTTTTTGACTGTCTATCATGCATATCCCACAGTACACGTGATCACAACTCTAGACAGCAATATTCAGGCAGTCAATCATGGTATTGGAAGGAAATAACTTTGAGGCATACATTTTGGACGATAATATCTGCGGATGACATGACTTTTGGACAAACATACCTGGCCTTGATACTTAATTTTAGGATACCTTAGAATATGCACAAAGAGTTCAGAATACCATTTGTCATCCATTTGGAGACATTCCCCCATGAACAACCTGGGGGGTTTTCCCCTTTGACGGGAAAAGGTGGTAGGTTGGAAATGGCAATTTGTTATTTCCACAAACTTGCATAGATGATGCGTTCTCCCTTGAAGGAATTTCTGGAATGCAGTATCAAGCGGTTGTTTACCAGCAAGACGTCCCCGCGCTTCCACTCAAACGCAACAGCAAGCTCGTTCATGATCTCCTGACACCTGCGGAGCACGTCCGCATCAAGAGGGCTGCCGTCCCCAAACACCACCGCTTTGCGCGGGTCGTTCCGCGAGTCCTTCCAGCCCGTGAAAGCTGCCACAATACTGTTGAACCAGGCCGTCTTGCCCGTTCGCGGGTCCTTCTTCGTAGCCGGGATGACGGCCGTCGTCGTCTTGAGCAGGCCACCCTCGAGCCATTCCAGCTCCATCTCCATCTCCCTGCCGACCTTTTCGGCTTCCTCCTTGGTCTCCACCGCGAAAGTGGACCTCCAGCCTCTCCCGATCGCGCTCGAGGGGTCATCAAGCTCCGGGAGGACCCTGATGTACCTGACGCCCTTCTGCTCCAGCTCCGATACAAACTGCGGAAACTCTCCTCTGATCCGTTCATACACCAGGTTGGACAGCACAATCGGCGTCTCCCCGCCCTCCGTTGGCGCTTTCATGCAGTAGAAGAACAAAACGCCAGGGTGGCTCTTGCTCTGGGCCATCTCGTGGTGGAAGGGGATTAGCTGGTCGGCAGGGGACTCGTTCGCGGTGAATACGGACCCAGTTACCATTGTCCGCGGTGCTGCCCCGCCGATGTATGGGAATTCAGCCAGGCCAAATGATTTGCAAACGGCATCGAAGTCTGCGGCGGTTGAAATCGGTGGGCAAAAGTCCCGGAGCAGGATGGCGCCGTGAGCGTCTGCTAGATTGACTAATTGCTTCTGGTTTTGAGTGATCCACGCGGCGACAGCTTCAGTCGTGGCGAGGGCGGTTGCTGGCGCGTTAGGCTCATGATTTCCAGGTGTGAGAACTAGTGGGAACGAGACTGTTGTGCCGTCGATATCGAAGTTCTTCTGAGGAGGAATGTGGCCGATTTGAGCCGGACTTAGATCCATGGCGGACATTGTGAATGTTCGGTACCGGGTCCTCGTGGTGTTGAGAGGGGTTTAGTGGCGGGGAGAAGCGAAGGGGTGATGTCTAAGCTCAGTTCAGACGATTTTGATTTTCAAAACAACTCACAGGTTGTGATGTATCCGTGGCATCGTCAAAAGTCTTTATGGACGGGCATCGGCGATGGTGCAATTGGCAACGGAACGGGCCCGGGGCCGGAACCGGGACGTGATGATATTGCGCCATCGGCCGACATTTTCTCCGTCTTTTGAATACATCGAACCACTTCACATGCAGTGCTACTCGGAGAACTTGATTTTATACTTCCCCAAACCGACCTTGCAAGAAGAGTCTGGATTCATGTGGGCATGGCGGGTGGACTTGAGCCCACTGATACGCCATTGGCCGATCCCCATGCAATGGCGCGCAGCTCAGCCTGCGGGGAGGGGTGAGATGACCTGCCGCAGCTGCTGGTCACAGGGCGGATTTGCGCAAAACGCTATTTGGGCCGCGAGCCTTGCAATTGAGGCACGACATAAAAGTAATCGCGGCCCCAGATCACGCCGTCTACGAAGGCTGGGGCTCTGGGCTTTCCAACGACGCTCTTGAGAAGCCCTCGTTGGGTGTACGGATACTCATACTGGAGATGGCCAGTCTCCACGGCATTGCTGACATGTGCACGGGGCAGCGGGCATCTGTCCTCGACGAGGATGACTACGATCGATCAAAGACGGGACCGCACCCATATAAGCCGAGAATCAAGACAGGATGCATTACCTGCAAGTAAGTTCCGAGATCCCATGAATTGCCTCGTGAGACCTGCCCCCGCGATCAAGGCAAAGCTAATATCGCTGCAGGAAACGGAGGATCAAATGTGACGAGGGGAAGCCTGAATGTACTCAGTGCATCCACGGCGCGTTTGTATGCGCTGGCTACCCTCCACGTGCAAAGCCACCGAGGTCCTTTGAAGACATCAAGGCAGTATCAGGGAGTCCTGGTTTCCGAGGTAAGCCGCCTTTCGGGCTGGTTGTGGAGCCCATAGCGTTACCACCACGGGCCTCACTTGTACGCTCCAGGATCCCTCTTAACTCATATGGCCTTCTAGGTACACCGCAATCTGCAAAGGTCGGTCCTCAGGCACAGAACACTCGAGGGCCGGGAGTCACTGCTGTACGTCCATCAAGAGACAGCGCCAATGTTCGCCAGACCAGCATGGAGGATTCTAGACAGCGTCTGAAGTACGACGTGTGGAACAAACCATCACCACCACCGGTGGCAATCCCTGGGAAATTGTCACCGAACGCATCGGGTGGTTTGGGTATTTGTACGTCGATGGTGGAGAGCACAGACGTGCTTCTGTCGCGGTCCCTCCTTGAGCAGTGCCGACTTGACGAGAGCCCTGGGAGCATGAGCCCGAGGTCCAGTGAAGCGAGTTGGGTGTCTAGGTGGTGGTCCGATGCTGCCAATAGTAACAAGACGTCTCTCTCGACATGGGAATCCCCCGTGGTCCAACTCCAGGCCGTGGAGAGCCCTGGCCGGGATGACCGCGAGACCGCGGCACAGGAGAATCCGAAGTTCGCTAAACAACAGACGGCTACACAGAGGTGCTGGAGCCATGTCTCTGCCTTGTCCACTATGCTTGGGAGCGCCCAAGGCCCGGAGCCCCTTTGCCCCCCAAAACACGACATCTGGGCTCTGATGGCCACAGCGAGGAAATTTCAGCCTTGCTTAGGCAAGCTCGGCCGCTGCTCCGGTAAGGGCAACAGGAAACACCAGAGCTGTCCGAACCCTCGGACCCGGAGGATCTTGGATGAGGTGGCATTGAGCCCCAGCAGCGCTTCGAAACCTGTCGCCATCCCAATGTCAAAGTCGCCCCTCGGCCGCCCTGTTCGAGTGGGCGAGTCAGCGGACACGTCATACGCCAGTTCTCAACAGACGGCGGCGATGAAAACGTCGTGTAGCAGCAGCTCGTCTCCAGGTCTGCTCTCGTGCGAAGAACGGAAAAGGCAACTCCTGGACCGGCTAATGGAGTACTTCTTTGCGGAGCTCGTGAGGGGCCGAACAAACGGCGGAAACGGGGCCGGATGCTCCTCGGGGTCAGGTACAAAGTCCACAATTGGGGGTTCAAGCCGCCAGGGAGCAAGCCCACGGAGTGGGCTATCGAGAAAGGGCAAACGGCCCGCCAACACTGGTGAGCGCGGAGGCTCTGACGACGAAGACAACGAGGCCCCGAAACCCAAGAAGGCCAAGAGTGAGGTGGCCGAAGTGAAGAGGGTCGCCTGCCCTTTCTTTAAGAGGAATCCTAGAAGATACAAGGACCAGAGTAAATGCGTGGGCCCCGGGTGGGTGACGGTGCACCGCCTGAAGGAGCACCTCTATAGGCGACACATGCTGCCAATACATTGCTATAGGTGCCGGGAGGTCTTCCCTAGCGACCGGCTCCTGCAGCTGCACTCGCGTTCTGAAGCGCGGTGCGAGGTGTATGACGATGCGTCCGGGGAGCAGGAGCTGGAGGGTATCGACGCGACTATGGAGAGGTTGCTGCGCAGCAGGAGGCGCACGGACAAGAGCGAGGGAGACAAGTGGCGCGACGTATTCCGGATCTGCTTCCCGGCTGACGCGCCGGACACTATACCCACGCCCTGGTTCGAGCTGCCTCCGGCCTGGGGAGGGGAGGTCGGGGGTCACACGCCTGGCTCGCCGGCGTCTGATATCGCGCGGTACGAGGAGTTCCTCCGCAGGGAGCTACCCAGGCGCGTCAGGGGCGAGCTCGAGGTGCGCATCGAGCAGGAGCTCAGCCCCGTGGAGGAAAGCCTCAAGGGACAGCTGGTGGATATCGTGAGGGACATGCAACAGAAGTTGTTTACAGACTTTAGGAGGCTGCAAGGCGAGGGAGCCCCTCGGAGGGAGGAGGCCACGGGTGATGAGGAACTGGGAACGGAGAATGGTGGTGACGTGAAGGGTAAGGGAAGAGCTACAGCGTTAGAGTCGCCCGAAGACCTGGTCATGGACGCTTCAACCTCCGGTGCTTCCTTCGACGATCCCGCCCACGAAACACCGCCTATCACCGCTGGTTGGGCCACCACTCAGCCTATCGATGTGTACCGGCAGCAACAGCCGTTCTTGGACGGTGTGACCAGGTTCGACGGGGTGATTTTTGACATGGGCGGTGACTGGAGCTGGGCCGACTCGGGATACATGACGGCTGTGATGTCGGCGGCGAGCAGCAAGATTATGGCGGATGACGACGGCATGCTCTGTGACGACGGGACAATTTGCGGGCAATTCGGTCATGCTGGCATGTTTGGGGAATATCGAGACGATTGGGCATGAAGCCACAGACAGACAAATGGAGCGACTGGAGCTCTGGGATCGATCATATCTAATCCGTCCAAATCTGAAAACGCGGGCCTCAGACTCACTGCCTGTGTTTTCAAGACGAAGTCTCAATCACCTGTCAATCATTGCTCACTTGATTCATCCTTGCCCAGGGGCCCAAAACAGGGGCTCATTTGATCTCTTCCGCCAGCGCCTGCTCGAACGACTTCCCAGTGAGCCTCTGGAAGACCTCCTTGTACTTCTGCAACGTGCCCTCCCTGATATCCTCGGCCAGCACGACGCCCTGCTTGCCCTTGAGCCCCTCGCGCGTGAGCCAGTTGCGGATGATCTGCTTGTCAAAGCTCTCTTGGTCCCTGCCGATCTCGTACTTGTCGGCGGGCCACATGCGGCTCGAGTCGGGCGTCAGGCACTCGTCGATGAGTATGACCTCGCCCGTCTCCTCGTCGAGGCCGAACTCGAACTTTGTGTCGGCGATGAGGATCCCCCGCTCGGCGGCGTAGTCCCGCCCCGCCTTGTACACGGCCAGCGCCAGCTCCTCGACGCGGGCGGCGAGCTTGGGGTCGCCGATGATGGCGGCGGCGCGCTCCGGGCTGATGTTCTCGTCGTGCTGGCCCAGCTCCGCCTTGGTCGAGGGCGTGTAGATGGGGCCCTGGGGGAAGGCCTCGCACTGGCGCAGCCCCGCGGGCATGGCGAGCCCGCACACGGTGCCACTCTGCTGGTACTCGACCCACGCCGACCCCGTGATGTAGCCGCGCACGATGGCCTCGACGGGGAAGACCTTGAACTTGCGCACCTGCATGCTGCGGCCGCGCACGAGGGCCGCCTCCTCCGCGGTCAGGCGCCCGGCCGGCGGGTCCAGGGTGACGAAGTGGGTGCGCAGGCCGGGAATCCTCTCCGAAAGCACGCGGAACCAGAAGGCGCTGATCATGGTGAGGATGGCGCCGCGCCCGGGGATGCCGTTGTCCATGACCACGTCGTAGGCCGAGGTGCGGTCCGACGACACGAAGAGCAGCGTCTTCTCGTCGAGGTCAAACAGGTCGCGCACCTTGCCCGATGCGACGCGCGGCAGCGACTTGATGTCGATCTTGAGGACTTGGTCGGCCATTTTGGCTAGGCGTGACTCCCCTTTGCGGCTGTGGTGACTCAGATAGTGGTGGACGAGTCGTCCGTCCGGCAAGTTTTCAAGGTGTTTTCAAGGTGGGGGAGGTATCTGCGGCCTGATTAGCTTCATGGGTTTCAAGTCACAGTGAAGATGTGATGTTAACAGTTTACCTATATGAGGTGTGGACCCTTGAATTGGATGGTAACTGCGATGCGTAGGGCAATGTGACGAAGCTGGAGTCGGGTGACTCTTTGAGGCTCAGTAACCCTGAAAAGTTTGCGATCTGCAAGGGCGATCGCGGAGACGGCACCGGCTACAACCACAACTCAATAAAAACTTTAGAGCCACTTCCCAGAAGCTGTGACTGCCACAAGTAGAAAAAGCCTTGGGTCTTCAAAACGGGCTGATCATTACACTGTCGAAGGTGTTTTGGTTTTGTGACCGGTGCACCACAAAATGCAGCCATTGGAAAGGGTTCACTGCAGGTGGTGTGCCACAACCCATTTTGCTCAACAACATCTCCAGCCTCGGGCAATGCCCCTCGACCAAACTTTTCGCAGAACTTCATGTTACGAATTCCTTTCTTCTAAGATGGGATATAAAGGTCAGAAGAGGCTGGTTGAATTGCATTTAAGTGAAATCTCTGTGAATCGCGACAGGGCTTGCACGTTGCATTGTCTTTGCGCAAGGGCGGCTGTAGTCGCTCACGACTTATACGGTTTCCACCTCGTTTTCTTACACGTGGTTGGCCCAAAATCGAAGAGCTGCAGGGCTGACCTCGCTTTGAGCAGTACATACGTACCATAAGAACCTTTTGATGGATATTGGTTCTACACAAGGCGGAGCAGATTTCTTCAGACTAAATAAGGATATAGAATCTGTGAATCAGCCTCCTACAAGGTGACCTGGGCAGGGCAATGTTCCAGCACGACGTCCGCGAGATGTGCCGCGGAACACAACGTACCGGAACCCGTGTTTTTGCTTGGCTGCGACACAATATAGGCCCGCTATCAAGCCTCGTTTTCAGCTGCGGCTCGGGAGTATTTCAGCGATGCTTGTCTTGTCACTCATGGCGCCACTTCTCGAGTATCATCTTCATTCATGGGCGCCCAGACCTTCCACGCGTACAACTGGTACAACTGTCTTTCCCCTTATGCCGAGCTCTGGGACGCCCATTAATAAGCCGAGATGCTCTGTAAACCAGCGGTGATAGATTCATCGGGATGAGACAATAGGGTAAAATACAGAAAAAGAGAAAGACTAAAACACGCCCAAGGCCAAAACCCTCTCTGATGGCAGGTCGGCCAAGGCTGGCTCGTGGCAAGGTGCTGACAGCCCTACGTAAACGATGGCCCGTCACTGTTGCTAGCCCGGCGCTGTGGCCCGACTTGGCACACTGCAATACTGCTTCTGCATATACCGATAGTGGTTCAAGTGGACCACGGATCTGGATTGTGAACTGCAGGCTGCGCGAGAGCCCTGGGCACCGGACGGCACCGACACAGCAGCCAGGCGCACAGTCTTCCCCGGCCAGGTTGGCTTGCAGAAAGCGAGACATGCGGAACGTTGAACTATTAAAGAACGAGACCTTTTGCACGCGAGCGAAACACGCCCGTTGAAATGAGCAGTCTCGCCCAACAGCGGTAAAATCTACTGGAGAGGCGTCACGCGATGGAACACAACGGCTTGCCCGGGCCAGCGTTGATGTCACGGTCGTGCTCAAGAAAGACTCCGCCCAGCGCCCAGCCCCCGCCCAGGCCAGTGCCAAGGTCTGGGGATGGTCGCACCCGGCCCACCTGATCCAAGCTATTGGCGGTTCGTCAAAGGCCCCCAAAGGACCGCCTGTATGGGGCAGCGCGGCTAGCAACAGCCTTTTGTGTGGCGGGCTCGTGACGGTGACCGAACGGGAAAGAGGGCCTTCTCGCTCTGGAGACACGTTGTGACGTCGGGCGAGTCTTGAGGAAGAGGGCAGGGGAGGCAGAGACAGAAATCCGCTGCCTGTCGAGCCTGTCGAGCCTGTTTAGGTTCTGCTTGGGCCTGGCCGGGACGGCGGGTAGCCACGCAATCCCGCGTCCCGCTAGGCTGCTTTGACCCAAACACAGCTGCTGCTTTGGACCAACCACACCACAAGTCTGGCGATCATGCATCTCGTCGGCGCCTCTTTCGATTTGCCCATTGCCCGTTGCCGAGAAATCCAGCTGCAGCAGCAAGGCACCCGGGGACATGACGATCACTGTCTGCCCTGCTGCTGCAGCAGCTCTGTTGCATGGGCATGGACATGGACATCGGCACTGGCCATACGAGGAGTCCCATTGCTCTCTTTATCTTGAGTCCTCGCCCGGGACTTATGCGCATCAACTGCCTCCCCACTGCCTTGACTCCATTCTCAGTCTAAGTCTGGACTTGTTGTTTGCCGTAGCCTTGCCGTTGTCACCTCACTACTGCAACCCGGCTTCAGATCGCCGCTGTGACAAAACCTGAACCGCAGGTTACCACCACAGCCCGGGAAAACCACCGCCACCTGTGCAACGCTGTTGGAACACCCAAATTAAATACGTTTTAATACTGACGCCACAGGAGGAACAGGGTGAGGTTGCGTTTGACAATATTAACCAAGAACAGGACAGCTTCCAGCATCTCTACGAGAGACGGCCTTCTCTGCCAACTTCACCGGCCTCCCACCATGAAATCCTACGCAGCACCTGCGCTGCTTGCGCTGCTGCTGGCGGCGACGGCCTCAGCCAGTGTGGTCCGGATACCCGTCGCCAGGAACTCACCCGGGACCACCGTCTCGAGGCGGAACCCGCGCCTGACCAAGCGGGCGTCCTTCACCGAGTCGCTAGTTAACAACATCACTGGCGGTGGATACTACGCCAGCGTCTCTGTTGGCACCCCCGGGCAGGACATAGACATGATCCTG
The DNA here is from genome assembly GCA_038088545.1 of Diaporthe humulicola. Classification (NCBI taxonomy): domain Eukaryota; kingdom Fungi; phylum Ascomycota; class Sordariomycetes; order Diaporthales; family Diaporthaceae; genus Diaporthe; species Diaporthe humulicola. The sequence continues at coordinate 70,026 of JBBWSL010000077.1, read as the reverse complement.
GACACGGGGAGCAGCGATGCCTTCATAGTGGCCAGCGGTGCGGACCTATGCGAGAGTTCGAGTTTGCAGCTTATGTACCAGACGTCGTGTGGGCAAACATGTGAGCTTTTCTATTGTTGATGTTACCCCCTCCCTGGAAGAAGCCTCAGGAAATGGCAGGGTTACATGGCTTTAATGGTCTGAACACCGACCGAGGTTGATGAGTCCACCGATATGTTTCACTGGGCGACGCTTTTTGGTGTTGATAATTCTGTATGTGTGATCTGTAACTGACCATGCATTCAGTCGACTCATCTCAAAGCTCTACATTTGAGGTTACCATACCTGATGGCTTCCAAATACAGTATTTGGATGGGAGCACTGCCTCAGGAGACTACGTCACCGATCACTTCGAGATTGGCGACACAGTCATCGAATCATTGCAGATGGGCCTTGCCAACCGGACGGCTTCTGGTACAGGAGTCCTCGGCATTGGGTTTACTGCAAACGAGGCGGCCGAGACTCTCTATCCGAACCTTGTGGACCAGATGGTTGCACAAGACTTCATTCCCACCAAGGCGTATTCCCTCTACCTTAACGACTACCAGTCCTCCACCGGCAGCATCTTGTTCGGCGGCGTAGACACGGAAAAGTTCATCGGTGGCCTTACAGTCATCCCTATCCTGCCGGATGCACAAACACAGAACTTCACCAGCTTCACGGTGGGGATGACGGCAGTCTCCTTCGGCTTCCCAAACGGGACGACGCACAACGCAAGCTTGCAGGGTGGCAGTCTTGACGCCGTCCTCGACTCCGGGACCACGCTCTCTTACTTCCCGGATGACCTCGCGACGCCCTTGTTCGACGCCCTGGGCGCCTACACGTACAGCTCACTGGGCTCTGTGGGCCTGACCATGGTCGAGTGCGGCCTCGCCACCGAGGGCCTCGAACTCACCTTCCGCTTCAACGACAGCGTCTCGATCGTGGTGCCGGCCGACGAGGTCGTCATAGACGCCTTCGGCGGTGTGCAGGGCAGTTTCCCGCCCGAGATCCCCCTGGAAAGCCCCTGCCTCTTTGGGATCCAGAACTCGGGCGACTCCCTGCCAAGCGAGGGGGCGCGCTCCATCGACTTTGCCCTGCTCGGAGATACCTTCCTGCGCAGCGCGTACGTCGTGTACGACCTCGACAACAACGAGATCGCCCTGGCGCAGGCAAACCTCAACAGCACCGACACCAACGTCCAGGAGCTGACCGCGACGTCGGACCTGTCGGCGTTCGAGGGGGTGGAGCAGCAGCAGGAGTCGAGCGGCACGTCTGGCGGTGGCAGCTCGGGGACGGGCTCGGGCTCTTCGGGGAGCAGCACGGGTACGTCGTCTGTGAGCGGTGTTACAACAAGCAGCAGTTATCTTAGCAGTGCTTCAGCTACAAGTGTGGGCAGTATCACTTCGAGAAGCACGAGTGCGGGCCTGGGTGCGGGTACGGTCAGCACGGGAAGGGTGGCGACTGCGACGGCCACCGGCGCCAGCGCGAGCTTGAGCTCGAGTGCGGACTCGGCGCCGTCCAGCTACCCTTCTCCCTTGGCCAGTGTCAGCAAGACCGTGCTCAGCAGCAGCTCCGGGGTTCAGCCCGTCTCTGCGACTATTACTAATGGTGTTATAGCTTCTTCCTCGGCCAATGCGGGCTTGCTGGCGGCAACTTCGGGACATGGGGCTCTTTATACAGCTGGGTTGGCGGCATTTTTTGCTATCTCTGGAAGTACATTGTTTTGGTTGTAAGTTTGGGATATTGATGCGGAGTTGGGTATTAGGTTGGGGGGAGAATACATGGAAGTGTCACAATGAAGACAATAGATCTGCATCATCACAATCTTTATCGGGCTATATATGCCCTGTCAATAGCATAATATGTAATATGCTGTCTCCAAGTTCTTGTTTCCGCTCCATCGGTGATGTTTTTGACATTTGCTAGCCTCCATGTTATACTTAATCTCAACACCGTCATTCTTGCGGATCTGTCCCTGGCGCTGGGTTTACCACAGCCCCATGACCCTTTTCCCCGGGTCTCCTCGGCCTCACCACGGGGCCCATTGCCTCAGATACCTGGCCAATCTCCCCATCGGCCTCCGCGCCGTCGCCCCTGAGCTGACTGCTGATGCCCCTTGCCTCGCTTTCTCCCTCAACCCGCTCGCCCACAGCCCCGTCCCTGTTCGCCCTCCACACAGCACTCCGGTCATCCTCAAAGGTCTCGAGCTTCCATATCTCGGCGCGCGCCTTGACCTCCTCCAGGCACTCCTCGCCGGCGCGCCAGGCGGCGGCTCGGTGGGGGCTCGACACGGCGATGAGGATGCTCTCCTCGCCGACGGGCACGACGCCCAGCCGGTGGACGACGGCGACGCCCTTGAGGCCGTGCTTGCGCGCCGCGGCCTCGGCGATGTCGCGCATGGTCCGCAGCGCCAGCGGGGCGTAACTCTGGTACGACAGGTTGAGCACGGATCGCCCGCCGAAGTTGTCGCGCGTCGTGCCCGCGAAGAGCACCGTGGCGCCTGCCTGCGGGCTGCGCACCTTGTCCATTATGGGCTTTGCGTCGAGGGCGTCGTGGGTCAGGGCCACGTAGATGCCTGGCGAGGTGAGCGAGGTTGTGCTGGTGTCTGCGGCCATGGTGGATGGGCGGCGGGTTGTTGAGGTTGGGGGAACTCTTCTCCTCGAGGCCTGGTCAGGCCTAGTCCCTGTGGCCCGATGCGGTCCTGAATGCAGCACGCGGATACAGTAGAAGTGGCGTGAGAAGTCAATTATTATCTGAACGAGTCCACATAAAATGCTCTCCAGCCCATGGACTTCTGATGTTGACGTCAGGATTCTTCAGCCGTCTTTGTCGAGATTTGCCTCTTCTGCAAATGCGTTTCGCCAATTTAATTTGACTGTTATGAATTATCAACAGTGGTGGAAAGCAGGGTTGAAAATGCAGGAAATTCGCAGTCATCACTCTCTTGACGTGGAATCATTTACAGCAGCTAGGCTTGGAGCCGATCCGGAGCAGGTGCCGGCGCTGTGGAGCTCCAGGCCCGGGGCCGTCCTCGGCGATCGGCCAGAGGCCCACTAGTAGGGTCCAGGGTCCCCAGGACGTGAAGCTCAAGCTCTCCCAGCTGCAGCCGCCTTGCGCAACGGATTCGACATCGTCTTTCTCCGGCTCCCACCTTCTCCCGCCCAACCCACGTCCAACTCAACCCATCCAGCCGTCTGTTCTTTTCAGTCCCTTTTCTCTTCTGCTTTTTGTCACTTGTGTTTTCCATTCTTCGTCGCCACAATGTACGACGACGACAGGCAGCGCCACTCCTACAGAGCAAGGTCCCGCGACCGAGACCGCGACCGGGACTACGACCGGGACTACGACCGAGGAAGGAGCAGCTACCGCCGCAGTTCCAGGTCTCCGCGCCGCGAGCGGGACGATGGCGATTATGACTACTATCGCTCGCGGAATGGTAAAGCCGCATTGCCTGGAGGATGAGAAATTCAAGCATGCCTTGTCAATGGGCTGTCGTGTTCGTTAAGGCTAACCCAGGCCCCAAAACAAAGACGACCAGGGCCCTCTGCCCTACGACGACGATCAACCCGACCACCGCAGCAATCGCGAACCTCACCGTGACCGTGACCGTGACCGCCGCCCAGCATCACGGTCGCCGCCAGCCCGTCGATATGCGCCGCCTCCCGCACAGCCATCCCCTACCATCGTCGTCCAAGGCCTGCCTGCCGACGCGACCGAGGACGACATAATAGACGGCTTCGCGAGCGTGTCGCCCGACCTCAAGGTGTTCAACGCAGACAACATCAAGACAGTCAGGCTGCGGAACAACGCGCGTGGGCGGACGATCGGCTTCGTCGAGTTCGCGGACGCCAATGCGGCCGCCCACTTTCTGGAGTTCCATTACCCCTCGCTCGAGTTCCAGCTGGCACATTCGCGCGGCGTCAACTCGGAGCCGGTGAGCGTCGGGATCAATTATAGCTGGAGCCGAGATGACGAGGGTTACGACAGGGTCAGGGAGGACAGGCCCAGGGACACGGAGGATTGGAAGTGCGCCGAGGTGCGTCCCCACGCCGGGAACGTTGAGAGACCCCCAGATGAACATTCTCTGACGAATCATCTCTAGTGTGCCTACATGAACTACGGCTCAAGGACTCGGTGCCACAGGTGTCGCGCTGATAAACCAGGTGAGAGCAGCTCTTCTTCTGGTTGGATGTGGCCGATGGAGATGAGAGGGAAGGCACTACGCCTGAAGGCCTGAACGTCGTCGACCTTACACCTCGTCATCGTCCTGCGTTCCTCTTGGCCCAGTCGCGCTTCAACGTTGAATTTCCGGCATTTTTCGAGATGGAAGGGGGTGGACTGACAGGTTTTGCAGAAGGACATTATCGCAGGAGAGATGAATCTGCGTCATACGGCCCAAAACTCACTGGTGAGACGGATGAGTGCCCACAGCAGCTTCCATCGCAGTACATCGTCATTCGTGGCCTGGAGCCGTCGGTTACAGAGGAGCTCTTCGCGGAAGGCGTGAAGAAGCTCTACATCGAATCGAAGCCAGAGCCGAAGAAAGAGACGCACAACAAGCTAAAGTCTACAGCGCCGACGGCAAGGACGGCCAGCCTGGGCGCGAGACCAGATTCTCTTCGACGTGTGTTCCTCGTGCGGGACAAAAAGACCAACGACGCCATGAGATATGGGTTTGCGGAATTTGCCACGCTTGAAGACGCCCAGGGTGCGATAGAGAAATTCAAGGCATCGCCCAAATTTGCCATTTCCTCGAAACCAGTCACGGCAGCTTTCATCCACACCGGTGTCTTCATACCCCATACCGGCCGTGTCACGGACGAAAACAGCAGCTTTCTCTTCCACCCAATATACAACAAGGACATCTTGCTCAAATACTGGGATAATCGAGTTTACCCAAGCATATTGAGGGTGTCTTACGACTCGAATGCGGCCAGGCAGCACAGCGCTGACAACGCAGGGAAATCTGAAAAGCCTGGCGATGAGGCGGCCAATGCGCAGGACGCTTCAGCAAAGAAGCTCAAGAAATTCAAAATCAACCAGCCTGCGGTAAAGCCTGCCATGGTCATGGGCCCGCAGATGCAGATGTGGGCGAAGAAGAGAGCCGAGCTCGTGGGACAGGCCCAGGCCAAGGCCGAGCTCGATGCCCACAGCGCCGCATCAAGTCCGGCACCGAGTGAGAAGGGGCGTGGCTCCAGCCGCACGCAGGCCAAGGACTCGTACATCTCATACGGTGACACGGACAGTCTGTCCTGTCTATTGTGTCTGAGGAAGTTCTCTTCGCTACTCGCCCTACGCGATCACGAAGCTCTGAACAAGGATCACGTCGCAAATCTCTCAGATGAAGGGAAGCGCGACGCAGCCGCCGAGAGACTCAGGTCCCAGGCGAAACGGCCTCAAGTGGTCACTCTTCGGGTAGCGAATGTGTCGCGGCAGCCAACAGACCTGATATATACGTCCTACGCCGACAGAGACCAGCTGCATTGCCTCATCTGCCAGCGCAAGTTCACCAAATCCGCCATGCTTTCCCTACACGAGCGCGAGAGCGAGATGCATCGCCTGAACTTGGAGGACCAGAGCAACATCGACCGTGCGATATCTCAGCTCGCACGTGTAGGCAAAACACCCCGCAAGATGGTGCCGGCCAAGAACAAGGGGGCCCAGTATCGCGACCGGGCGAAGGAGCGCAGGCAGGCGTTCAAGCAGCCGAACGCACCCCGCAGGAAGGCACCGAAGGAGGACGCGGCGCCCAAGGAGGCGGAGAAGCCTGCGGCGCCTTCCAAGGGTGCCGCTCTGCTCGGCAAGATGGGGTGGTCGGCGGGCGAGGGTCTGGGTGCCGAAGGCAGCGGGAGGACGGAAGCCATCGCCACAGACGTATACGCCTCCGGTGTTGGTCTCGGCGCCGAGGGTGGCAGACTTGGCGATGCGGTGGAAGAGGCGGCAAGGAAGACCAAAGACAATTACACCGACTTTGTGGAGGTGACGAGAAACAAGGCAAGGGAGAGGTATGACAAGTTGGGATAATTGGCAAGGGCACAAGGTCAGCATCAACTGTTGCTACGAGTAGTATTTGCTGCGTGGGATCCGGGATACTAGCCCCATAATTCGAGTGCCGACGATACGGAGCCGAAGAGCCAAGTCGCACATGTGAGCCGTCGAGCACGGCAGATTGCATGGTAAATTACAAATTCTCCTGCGAGCTCCCCAGAAAGCCCAGACAAGATCTCAGGGGACCATTGCCAATGTTGAGAGTCACTGCCGGCGCATTGTAGATCTTTTAACAGCCTGCCAAACTTGGGAGATTGCGTCCCGAGAGACAAGGAAGGCATCACGACATCCCGGCAGCAGTGTTGCGAGCCGAGGGTTACAGGGAAAATGGAAAGGATGGCGCTACACATCCACACTTCGCACAACGCTAACCTCGCTCCAGGGGCGGGCCATCACCTTATCGGCGACATCCCGGTCGCCATGCCATGCATATACTGTACTAAGCATGTACAACCCGCACTTTCGCCCGCGGCGTTGATCACTGGCGGCGGGCGGTCGTGGGGAAGATATCCCCAATCACTGCCGTCAATTCCACCATCCCCTGCTAGCCCCCCTTCAACGCCCGGCATCGTCGATAAATGCCCAGCCTGTTTAGGCAGGTCGGACGGCGAGACACACATGCGCAGCCGTCTTTGGAGTGGCCTCGTCCTCCGCGATAGTCCCTTGGCCGCTATAGTACCACCCGTCGCACACACACACCCACGTTCGTGTGGCCGGATGTCGAGCTGCCATTCTGGACTATGGATTTGTCAAGTGACAGGCAGATAACCCCGTCCAAGCCCGTCTCCCTGCCGTCTGGTGGTTTGGCTACACACGCCCGCCGCGATGGCGTGCCGTGTGTTGAAATACCTATCATTCTTATCCTCTGCTCTCTGATTAGACCATGCTTGAGGCTTCCCCTGCTTTCCCTCCTCTCTTTTCTATCCTCGTCCGGCCGAGGTCCTTCTAATGTTTCCGTCTTCAACTCCCTGCCCCGTCCCGACCTGCAAGCAGTCCTTGCAACACTTGCTTTCGGCGCAGCTTGCGCCGGCGGAGTCGCCCACGCCGTGCCCACTCTGACGAGGCCACCACTAGGAAGGTACTGCGAACCTCTGGCTACCTGGACCAAGGCTTGTGTCCTTTTACCAGGTATACTAGGAGCGGCCCAGCGGATTACTCCTGTGCCAGCGGACGGGAGAACTGGCATGCCCTTGTCAGCCAAGGCTGCCCAAGATGGTATTCGGAATACGACGGCGCCATGAGGCCGAGATGGTGAAATTCGAGGTGGCCGAGACCGCCTCGGAGCGGGAGATCCTGCGGTCGCTGGGTGTGGCCTCGCTGACCCAGTTCGAGAAGATGCACCGGCTCGACCCTAACATGCCCATTGACGAGCTGGAGCAGATCGACGCCGCCATCCGGGAGGGTAACGCCGAGAAAGGCGTCGAGATCGAGCACCTGATCGTCGAGGACAACTCGCCGTATCCCGAGGTAGGCTACTGCCATCACCGCCCTCACGCAGAGAAGGTCTTTGAGAACTCATGTGGTTGGTGGATCTTAGGTCCGCTCGACGGTACGCAACTACGATGTTGATCTGCCGGCAAACACAATACGGGCATGGGTCATCGGCATGGTGCTGTGCACGATAGGGTCTGGTGTGAACATGTTGTTCGCCCTCCGGAACCCCAGCGTTGTTGTGACGACCTACGCTATCCAGCTAGTGGCCTATCCCATGGGACGGGCCTGGGATCTGATCTTCCCGGACCGGACCTTCAGGGTGCTCGGGCTCAGCTTCAACCTGCGGCCGGGCAAGTTCAATTTCAAGGAGCACGTGATTATTACGGTCATGTTCGTCTTGCCTGTGCCTGCTCTGAAATGAACTATCTCGGAGGCTGACACTGTGACAGGTCGAATGCGGCATATGGGGGCGGATCTCTGTATGCGACGGACGTTATCATTGTCCAGCAAATCTGGTACAAGCAATTCTTTGGCTGGGCCTGGCAAATTCTTTTTGGCATTACTACGCTCTGTATGGGCTATGGCCTGGCCGGGCTGTCGCGGCGGTTTCTCGTTTGGCCAGCTGTGAGCATCACCTCTTCTCCTGTTACGGATCCCCATCTTCCATGTTTTGGAAGATTCCTAGAGTGCAACACTTTAGCATCCGCAGCAGGACTAACGTCACGACTTAGTCTATGATTTGGCCGGGAACCCTCGTCAATTGCGCTCTGTTCTACACACTCCACGACCACTCAAAGTCCGATCCTGAGTCTGCCTGTGGCTGGCGGATAGGCCGTTACAAGTGGTTCCTGATCGTGTTCTGCAGCGCCTTCGTGTGGTACTGGTTCCCCGGCTGGATATTCCAAGGGTTGAGCTACTTCTGCTGGGTGACGTGGATCGCGCCCGACAACGTCATCGTCAACCAGCTGTTCGGCGGCGTCTCGGGCTACGGCCTGCTGCCGATTTCCCTCGACTGGACCATCATCTCGGGCTACCTCGGGTCCCCGCTCATCCCGCCCTTCTATGCCATTGCGAATACTATGGTCGGACTCATTGTGTTCTTCATCATAATATCAATGGGCTTGCACTACTCCGGGCACTGGTACGCGGCCTACCTTCCGGTCAGTAGTGCGCAGTCCTTCGACAACACGGGCCATATATACAATGTGTCGGCTATTCTCAATGAGAACTTCCACTTCGACGCCGAGAAGTACTTCTCCTACTCGCCCCTCTACCTCCCCACCCAGTTCGCCCTGGCCTACGGTCTAGCCTTCGCCACCGTGTCCGCTATTGTGGTTCACGTGATACTGTACCACGGCCGCACTATCAAGGCCCAATTCACGCTCGCCCGGAACCAGGAGGATGACAGCCATATGCGCATGATGAAGAAGTACCGGGATGCTGAGGACTGGTGGTATGCGGCTCTGTTCGCCGTCATGGTCGCCCTATCCTTCGTCGTCGTGTGCGGATGGCCGACCGACTTCCCCTGGTGGGCGCTCATCGTCTGCCTCCTCATTCCCATCGTTTTCACCATCCCGATAGGCATCGTGCAGGCGATCACGAATATCCAGCTGGGCCTGAATGTCCTGACTGAGTATGTTGTGGGATATATGCTAGAGGGCCGACCACTCGCAATGATGATGTTCAAGAACTATGGCTATCTGTGCATGGCACAGGCGCTGTCAGTATCACTCCTCTCTTGCAACAGATCCCCGACTTTCATGTTTTGAAGTTCTCGAATGCAACACTTTAGGATCCATATCAGGACTAACAGTTGCTTGTTTAGATTCTTTGCATCGGATATGAAGCTGGGCCATTACATGAAGGTCCCGCCGCGGACAATGTTTTTCGCCCAGCTGACCGCCTCGGTCTGGTCGGCCGTGATCCAGATTGCCGTTATGAACTGGGCGCTCGACAACATCCCGGACGTGTGCACCGACAACCAGCAGCACCAATACACGTGCGCCAACGCCAAGGTCTTCTACACTGCGTCCATAATTTGGGGCGTCATCGGACCCAGGAGGATGTTCAGCGCTGGTGCCCTCTACTCGTCCCTGCAATGGTTCTGGCTGCTCGGCGCCGTCATGCCGGTCCTGACGTGGCTGATGGCGCGCAAGTATCCAATGAGCATGTGGCGCTACATTCATTTTCCAATTATATTTGGAGGGTCGGGATACCTCCCACCGGCGACAGTTTATATATATCTGTGCGTACATTTCCTGTCCTATCTTCACTTCTTCGCTTGACCTGCACACTGACGCCTTTTCCGCAGCTGTTGGGGCATAGTTGGGACCGTGTTCAACTGGTTCATCAAACGGCGCTTGCAAGCCTGGTGGTAAGTCGCTCTCGTGTCCTCTCTCTGGAATCCAGCCTACTTCAGATGGTCCAGTGTGATCCAGGTGCATATTGGCTAGACATACGACGCTTGCATGGACCTTCTGCAACATGTCATAAACATGTACAACATTACTGACAAGTTACGACAGGCTTCGATATAATTATATCACCTCCGCCGCCCTTGATACCGGGCTGATCATTTCGACAATCATTATTTTCTTCAGCCTTTACTTCACGGAAACTTCTGCGCCGCGTTGGTTCGGAAATTTAGGGGCTTTGTCAACGTTGGACATGAGCGAGACAGCTGTGCAGTCTGTATTACCACCTGGGCAGACTTTTGGCCCTAGCACGTGGATATAGGTTGGAAGGTTTCGATTGGACGTATTCCTACGCAGCAAAATGAACATCCTCAAAATTGCAAACAATGACAAATGCTTCTCTCCGAGTCCCCCAAGACAGAGCGAGAACTGACAGAACATGAGTTATTTGACGATGCTGTCGATCGATCCATGATGATGGATGCGTGATATTGAGGGATGAGGTGGATGGAAGTGTTACGGAGCGCTGTGGAGCACCTCCTTCAGCCGTTTATGGCAAGAACTTCTATAGTCGACGACGGGCTTGTAGTACCCTTGACTTCCTTCTCGGGTCGCGGATGCCTAATTCTTGTTGCTTCAAAATTTCGATCATAGAACGTTTCTGAGAAAATTATAGGCACCTTTGAGGATTACCTCAAACTAACAATTCAACTGACTAAATGGAAGATTAATCTATCATTTCACTTAAGAGCGTTATATGTAATCACTTCAGCCTCTCCTCAAACACATCGGCATCTAAGCCTCAGCCTCAGCCTGCTGTTGAAGAAGCCTATGGAAGAAACCTTTTAAATAAACCTCCTGTAGGTCAGGCTCTTGTAGAATAGCCTCGAGTACTCCTATAGGATAATCTCCCGTTGAATGACTTTCCATAGGACAACCTCTTACAGGATAATCTCCTATAGGAAGACCTCCTTTAATATGACCTCTTGCGGGCTATAGGTAAATAGGTAGACAGTACTCAGGAAACCCCGTAATGATGTATCGCGATGTAATGATGTATATGATAGCTGATTCACTGCTGGCTGAACGAACCGAGTACTCTCGACAAGGTAGTGAAAATAATCCAAGAGAGACCATGTCCAGCCAAGGATGAGCCAGCAGAGAGATAAACCCGAGAGGCCCGCGGCTTGCCTGGTCGAAGAGCTCGAAATCTGTCGAGGGCACCGTGGATGTAATCACTTAAGCTGACCGGTGCTCGCTGCTGCCATTTGCAAGAGGAGAGCTTTGGAAATGGTCGATAGGGTTGAATTCATGGCATTGAGTGATATTTCTGGTGTCCACATGCCGAGAGGGCTACTATTTATCTGAAGAAGGTTCATCACAAAACATATCTGACATGCCCAGCTGGCTATGAGTGAACATATGCCATAAGGCCAGGAATCTGTCAAAAGAATGTGTAGCCCAATTGGTCTGCACTTCTGTTTGACTGATTGCTCGGCTTACGGCTTTTTATTTGAGGAAGGCCTATTGCGCGGTAAAGTAGTCCCTGCATTCCTCGAGCTGACTTGCTCACTTGTCCGCAGCAGTTGCCTGTCGGCAGCAGATTGACGACGATGGCCTCCTAAGTTGCCGTGGTGGTTCCTTGCAGAGACGACCCCTCGTCCTGAATACGTTCCGAGCTCACCATGGTCCGGTAGCCGTCGTGAAAGGATTCGCTTGAGTCAATTTAGATGTTTTGTGGGATGCGATAATATCAATACATGGAGTGTAGCAGGATGGCATGAAACTAGAATACATATTTCACGACTTGGAAATGTCTGATCTTTACAGGCTCCCAAAGATCAAGCTAATAGACTACGAAATCGAATCAAGAGATGGCAAAGAATATAAAATTAGAGACTGCCTGCATGTATGGACTCAACCACTCCTGAGTGCCAGAGAATGCACTTACAAACTATTCAACCCTACCTACCAATGCAGTACAGTTGTCGCTACATACATTCCACTAGAGTCGTTTTCGCTGACCCATATATCGATACAGCTGGAAATTGGCTGATCTATATGGCTGTGTCTTGAAGAAGGAGAAACACGCATGAACTGCGCGCTGCCTTTTTGTGAAACAATTCCCAGCCAGCCCAATCAAGGTTCGTGTGTATGTGTGCGTGTATGGCAGACGGGGTCGGCCCAGGTTCGAGGTTCTTGGCACCTTGGTATGAGACCCTCACAATGAGTCCATGTCCAGCGAGTTGAGCAATTATGTGGCCGTTCTGGAAGGTGCCACAAGCTGTGCGATTGTATATTACAGAACGCACGCGAACGAGTGCGCTGAGATGTACGGCTCTTTCGGCAGATCCTTCTGTCATAGCTTCCATCCGAAGGCACCGATGCCACCAGTGACTGGATTACGCGCAAGGCAACCCGGATGCACTTTAATGAGACATATGGCGAAAGTTTTCTCGTCCACTGAACCTAGACCGCTTAGACCTTACTGGTCTTACAAATCAAATGTGCCGGTACATATGCCAATACCGTTTTCGCCGTGCCCCTCTCCCAAACTCCCCCATGCCACAGATCGTTGTGTCATGACAAAGACATCCCAGCCTCCAGTCTCCCCTAAGCCCTGCATAGAATCCACATGAGACCTAGCTGCACGACGTACGAGTAGAAGAACAGGAACTGCGTGCGCTGGCTCCTCCTTTGCTTCGAGTCCGTCTGCATCCCAGCCCTGGGGTCGCCATTGTTCTCCGGCAGAAGGACATATTTGAGCGAGCGCATGAGGAAGAGCGAGTTAGCCAGGAAGGTGTATATGAAGACGCTCCAGCCGACCCAACCGCCAGTGCCCTTGCCACCGTTGGCAATCTCAGCCACGGCGATGGTCACGATAATCCCGACGAACTTGTAGCCTGAGTACGCGACAAGGTCCAGCAGCTGCGACGAGTTGGAGATGCTGAGGATGTAGCACCCGACCTTCAAGCCGGCGATCTCGGCCATGACCACGATCAGGCCGGTCGCGGCTTTCGAGCCGAGCAGTTCGGGCTGGAACTGGCCCCGTAGACCGGCAAGAAGCGTGGAGAGGAGGATGTAGGTCACGATAGACATGACAGGGATGTACATGTCCGGGCTGTTGACGTCGTCACGCGGCGGGAGGTACCATCCCTCCTGGCCGCTGGGGCCGACGGCCTGCTTGCGCGACCATGGCTTGTGCCTCCAAGGGAAGAGGACGAGGAAAAGCTTGTTTATTACGTAGCTGTTGGTGACGTTGAAGTAGTGCTTGAGGGCGGGATAGTTGAAGTAGCGGTTGACCTGTCACGGGGTTGTCAGCAGCGGGTCATCAACACAAGGGGAACCTCGTCCATGTGATGCGCCCGGCTTGCGGCCCACTCACGTTTTGCTCGAGATATTCCTGCCCGTGCTTGAAGGCAGTCTGGCCAAATTGGGCGGCGAACTGGGTGGTGGGGTCGTTCATAAAGTTGCCGTACTGGCCAATGGTGCTGCCGTTGGGCGCCCCTTGTTGGGCCTGGTAGGGGTTGCCATAGTTCTGCGACTGGGGCTGAGAGCCTGTCGGTGGAGGCGGAGGTGGTGATCGCAGCTGGGGCACGGTCGAGACGTGTTGTGGTACGGGGTGATGGAGCGGCGGCGACTGGCCGTATGCTTGGGGTCGCTGCATCGTGGGCGTGCTGGCGCGTCGTGCCAACGGTGTGGCAGTTGATCAATGTAATGTCAATCACTCGGTACTTGGACGCAACGATAGAAAATGGGCGAGGGCCGGCGGCTGGGCTGGTGGTGGTGGCGCAAATGTTGTCAAGACGTGGTCAGGACAAGACGCCAGCTATGCTATGCGGTTCGAAAGTTGGCCTGTGGTCCGAGTAGCTTCTGAGCGCCTTGGACAGACAAAGCTCGACCCCTGAAAGGCGGACGGCCAAGGCTGCGAAAGCGCATGCTGTCATTTACGTTGCAGCGCGCTTACATAACAGCACGCCAGGCTGCTACGGCACCGTACCTAGGTGGACTACGGAGTAGCTGACTAGGGGCTGTCTGCGGGCCAAAGGTGGACACCATGTGCCAAGACTAAATCGAGGTCGGTCGACCAGGATTTCGATAAGGATGCGCCGCCTTATCAAGCCGCAGACGGACAGTCCGAAGCCAGCGCCCCAATTGACAGCGCCAGCACATCAAATGCCTCTTTTGTCCGACACCTTCAAGTTTGCCTCTTCCTTTCACTTCGCTCTCGACTAGACTCGACTCGACCGCATTCTCTCGGCAGCAAGCTTTCGAACTCGCTCCTGACCTGCTCGACCAACCTGACGCTGCTGCCAACTGTCCCTTTCTATCCGAGCGAAGTGCTGCCCCCGACCCGACAATGCTGGATACATTCGAGATCGTCACTACCGCCGGCGTGGTGATATGGTCCCGCAAGTGGGCGCCAGTCAAGCCTTCGGTCATCAACAGCTTCATAACGGATGTGTTTGTTGAAGAGAAGGGTTCGTCTAGCTTTGTCAAGGCAAACAACTCCGCCGCTACCAATGCGCCCTACAAGACCGAGCAGCACACGCTGCGGTGGGCCATGGTCAAGGAGCTCGGCATCATCTTCGTCGCTGTGTACAGATCCTTGCTCCATCTGTCCTGGATAGACAAGCTTGTCGACAACATCAAGACCATCTTCGTCCAGCTGTACGGCGACCAATTGACGAAACCGAACACCACCCAAGTCGAGTGCTCCCAGTTCGACAAGTACTTCGACCAGCAGATCCAAGAGCTCGAGCAACTCGGCGAGAAGCGTCCCGTCCAGGCCCAGCCGGCCAGGGCTACCAGAGAGAAGGATGTTGTGTCTGGGAAGGAGGGCGACGACCCTCCATCACCCGAGATCGCCCCTTCCGTCGAGTCCACACCTGTGACCTCTCGGCCTGGGACCCCTGCGAACAATCCCGCGCTCGGTGGCGACGCAAGTCCAGCAGCCAAACTATCGAGACGGGCCCGCAAGGCGGTCAACCGCACCAACTCTGCCCCTGCGTCCGGAGACGAGACTGCATCGCGCAAGAACAAGGGAGCGGCAAAGCAGGCCAAGAAGGGTCGCAAGTGGGACGACGACGGACTGCCGCTGGAGGACGACCCCAGCGTCAAGCTCGATTACTCCGGTGACACGGGTGACGTGGCTGTCGGTCGGTCCTCGGCGCTCGAGGAGGTTGACTCATCGACATGGGGATCGACCAACAAGGGAAAGTTTGTGTTGAGGGACCTTGGTGATGAGGTTCACTCGATCCTCGCCGACGCAGAAGCCAAGAAGTCATCCACCAGCACAGAGACCGCGAATGGTGGTCTGGTTGGTACAGGTCTGAGCGCCATCAGCGGCCTGTTCCGTAACGTTATCGGCGGCAAGAAGCTGACCAAGGAGGACCTGGAAAAGGCGATGAAGGGAATGGAGGATCATTTGCTGCGCAAGAACGTGGCCAGGGAGGCTGCAGTCCGGCTATGCGAAGGCGTCGAGAAGGAGTTGATCGGAGTCACGACTGGAAGCTTCGAAAGCATCAACACACGCATACAGACGGCAATGGAGGCATCGCTTACCAAGATGCTGACCCCCACGTCATCTATGGATCTCTTGCGCGAGATCGACTCCATCACGTCGCCATCTGCGACGTCGATGCGCAAAGCCAGGCCCTACGTCATGTCCATCGTCGGTGTCAACGGCGTGGGCAAGTCCACAAACCTGTCCAAGATCTGCTTCTTCCTGCTGCAGAACAAATACAAGGTGCTCATCGCTGCAGGTGACACCTTCCGGTCTGGGGCTGTCGAGCAGCTGGAGGTGCATGTGCGCAACCTGAAGGAGTTGACGGCACGTGAGGGTGGCGAGGTTGAGCTGTACCAAAAGGGTTACGGCAAGGACGCTGCTACTGTCGCAAGGGATGCCGTGCAATTTGCCAGCCAGCAGGGCTACGATGTCGTGCTGATCGATACCGCCGGACGGCGACACAACGACCAGCGACTGATGTCGTCGCTGGAGAAGTTCGCCAAGTTTGCGCAGCCCGACAAGATCCTTATGGTAGGCGAGGCTCTGGTCGGAACGGATTCTGTCGCCCAGGCTCGCAACTTCAACGCGGCGTTCGGATCGGTACGGACTCTTGACGGATTCATCATCTCCAAGTGCGACACCGTGGGAGACATGGTTGGCACATTGGTGAGCTTGGTATTTGCTACCAACGTACCTGTTTTGTTCGTTGGAGTGGGACAGCACTATTCGGATCTTCGGAACTTCAGTGTCCGGTGGGCCGTGGAAAAACTCCTGAGTGGAAACTAAATCAATCCCAATCTTGGTGTCTTTGCTTTGGTAGCAGCCACAGCTCACCTTGCGCTGTTTACTCTGCCAAAGGCACTGACATACTGTTTATTTCACGTCCCAATTGCACTCGGCCCATGACCACCATACCACGACTGTACACCTGCATAATTCATTCATTGAACTGTGATTCTCATTTCATCGAAAGCTTCCCATTGGCTTGTTCACAAGGCAGTGCTTGAGATCGCGAGCCTTGTGTTCAGATTATCAGCTTCCCAGTAATTTGTTAGGCTCTTATCACTCCTCTCTTCTTCATCGAGAGACTCCCATTCTCTATTTACTCACCCCATTGTTGCCAAAAAAATACAGTCCCAGAAGACAGTCCCAGCTCCCTCAAACCGTGTTTAAGACCTGCTGTGCTCCCTACTGGGTCATCGCTCCTCTCACCTCCATCGCCAAAATGCCATCCAAGACACACCCCTCTTCGATGACCTACCCCTCTGCACCTGGCTCCGACGTTCACCGCAGCGCGAGCTTCTGGTCGCTCCCCAGCTTGGCCTCGACGCCCGCCTGCTCCGAACACTCTGTCCAGACCCAGCGCAGCAAAGATAACCAGGGCCGACTGAAAGTCCTCTTGGACTACCCAGCACACTCGAAACACACCCGCGTGCTGGAAGAGGCAGACATTTGGCGGGCTGAGAAGCTTCGTGTCAAGTTCTCCGCAATGGCCCAGGCCTGTCGCGCGTGGGAGAAAGCGCTGGCGAAGAGCGCTCTGGTGAGCAGCTACGTTAGAGAAATCTCTTTGTGCCCAATACTGACGCGAATCCGCCGCAGGAGGACCACACTCCACCCGAGGCTGCCCCTGTGGCTGCCCATGTGGCTGCCGACGAGGCTTTAATTCTGCAGGAAGGCCAGGATGCGGCACTCCAGGCTGCCGCGGAGGCGAGTAAGTGCGCCCGAAAGATTTTGTTCCCTTTCTGCAAGATTCAAGGCGCTTTTTCTCAGCAATTGACTGACTTCTTCCTAAACAGTCTCTGCTACCATGAAGGAGCATGCTCTGACCTTCGACATCGTTGTTTCCGAGAGTGATACTTGCGAATGGACCTTGTTCATGAGCGGCCTCTTGGTTGGCAAAGGCCAGGAGGACTCCCCTAATGAGCTGTTTACAGCTCGCTTCTATGAGAATGAGATGAAGAGCGTCAAAACCAGCAGGTACTACTGGGAGAAATACTGCCAGTGAGCACAGTGGCGATATCAGCGAACTACTGATCGAGTCTATTCGATGCCTTCCCTTTGGTGTTTTTTTGGTTTTTTGAAAAGTACATGAGGGAACTGCCCCGGTGGTTAACAGATGAAATTGGTTTGAATTTTGGTATTTACCAGGTACCAACGCGAACGAGTTCTGGATTTCGCTTGGTCAGTGACGAGCTGTGCCTCTCTTGCTGTCTTGGGTCTTAAGCAAATAATACGAAAACAGAACTAGACAAATAAATTCTCCACTATTCCGTTCCACCTTTATAGTACATAGAGGTGATGTGAAGTCTCGAAGTTATTCGACGTTCAGACTCATCACATTTCCTATTGGCTTGTTTGAGGGATTAGACTACAAACACAGGCCTCTATAGAGTACGTCCGCCTCCTCTCCAATTCTGTTCGTGGACTTGGTATGCGCTGCTGGGATTAAAAAAGGAAAATCCAACTTTGGCCGGGGGCGATGAGAGCCAGCATAGGCCAGAAGGAGGTTTTCTGATATCGCTGCTAGAGAAAATCGTGCGTTGCAGAACGGACGCTCTTCACGTTATCCTCCTGACTGCTCGGTCGGGCCCAGGCCATGCCAAATGATCGATATGTAATGGTCACAAGGGAAACTCATAGCCTGTGTCCCTATGCTATGGATGATATTGCAGGAGGATGGCCAGCAGCCTTCAGAAGCCCACAACAAACCAGACGTGCGCGGACAGATGTCGAAATCTTCGCTCAGGATGAGGAGTGCCTTCAGAGTTCTTTTCACAGCCTTCTTACGCAATGGTATCATCCTGGGTAGTAATCACAAAAGAGGCCGGGATATAGTATCCGCTGCCTGGCTCCCGCTGTTCGAGGTCCTGAAAGACCCAGCACGCAATTCTCAGGACGGTAACTCGGTAGAAAGGCGATGAACTCGCAGGTACGAGTTGAGGATGCCATCATGGCTTTGGAACAAAGCGGCTCGGCTCAGTCGAAAGATCAAATAGTTCGCATCACACACAAATCGAGGCGCAGAAACGACCTCCCTCCCTGCACATCCAACCGGAAGGACAATGATACAATCCGAAGTCTTCCCTGTTAAGCTTGGCCACTTAATGCTGCATAAAGTACAGGCACGCACTTCGCACACGGGCCCGTTCATTCCGTCTTGCCCGTCTTCCTGCCTGTCCTCGCGCCCCTTTCCACACTCTCGCCCAAGTAACTGGATGGCGAGGCATCAGACGGGCGCACAGTCCACATGGTCTTAGCGGACAGCGGCCCTCCGTCCTCCCCAGCCGACACCGAGGGGCCGCTCGCATCGTGCCCCAGCGGCGGCAAGGCCAGCGGCGCAGGCATCAACGAGTCCCAGTCGTCCTCCCACGGCGTCCTGGCCCCGTCCCCGGCGCCCGGCGGCGGTGCCTCCTGGGCCGCCCGCGAGCCCCCGCCTCCTCCGAAGGCGATGCTGCCGTCGCTGTACCGGTACCCCGGCGGGGGGACCGGTGCCGAGAGGCGCCTTCTATGCCATGCCCTTTCGCCAAGCCCCGGGTTTTGCGCGACGCTCTCGGGTTGCTGCACTAGTATGGTGGGTGTGTTGGGGATATCGTCCCAGTCGTCGTTACGGGCCCCATTCGTCGCCAGCTTCGGCGCTGCCTCCTCGGCGGCTCGCGGTGTTCCAGGGTTGGCCGTCCTCCAATCTGCGCCAGTCGATGCGGCGATGATCTCCTTTGGCCGCGCCGCGTTCGAAGCACGCGTGTCAACGCCCATTGGCGCGAAGTCCCTCACGATGGGATCGGCTCCCCTCAGGTCGACTCGGTTCGTCTTGGCGCTACTCGCAAATGGCGTGTCGCTCGCATCGTCTCCGTCCCTCAAGCTCGACCTGTGTTCGTCGCCACAGCTTGCCTGCCGTTGCCTCCTCCTCTTGTATATCCTGGCACCGTAGAAGATGAGGAACAGAAGCAGCCCGAACCCGGAGATGGTCCCTAGCGCGATGCCTGCCGTCACGCCCGGCCTTCCCTTGCTACCTGTGTTATCCTCGTAGGGCCCATCGCCTTGCCTTCCCCCAGGTCCGACCCATGTCGACAGCTTGTAGACTAGCATGTAGCCGTTCCCTCCACATGCTATGGTGTTGTTGCCGGCGCATGGCAGCGTGCAGTTTGTGGGCTCGACCTCTTTGGCGGTTACGTCGAGCGAACCTCCGCAATAGCAAGCTCTGTGGACGTGGCCGGGTGATCAGTTCTGCTGTCTGTTTGATACTCCAATGATGTGACGAGAAACAATATTGAAACTTACTCTCCGTCCGATAGACCAACGTACAAGGAGAGACTCTGTTCCTCTCTTGGTTTATTCCCAGGTGACGCCGGCGACTTGCAAAAGTCCATGCACATCGACAGTGACATTCCATTTTTCCCGGCCGCGTTTCGAACAGTGACATTTGCGCCCAACATGGTCCCAACGTCCTTCGCATCATCCTGTCCGTAGCATCCCTGGAGAATGTAGATTTCCCCCTTCTGCATCTTCTCACTCTGTAGGGCGGTTGGAGTATGGGCCTGTATCGTAACTGTCCGCGTTAAAGACAAAGTCGTCGTTGATGTGCCGTGGGCTGTCGTCAAGTCTTCCCCCTGCGCCTGACATTGCGCAATCCCGAACAGAGAAAGAGCGACGGCCATGCGCAATGACATGAACCGCCGCCGTGTCGTGCCTTCTTTTTTGGATGCCATCTCCATCTCGCAGCATCAGGGCATTGGAAGTCATCCTGGATTCAAAAGTCGGGCTCGACATCTTGAGGCTCTTCTCTTGGTCAAGGTTAAGATAGAGTGCCAGTGTAGACAAAGCAGTTCGTTCAGTTGGGAGCCGACACGACAAAGGACAGCATTCGAAAACGGCCACACTCATGGCTGTATTCAATACCTACTCGGAACATGTTATGTCGCTTGAGAGGATATCGATCCCAGGGATGGGGCAAAGTTCTCCATGGGCAACAGGCCGAGCATTCTGTCTCAGTCTCGTCTAGGCCCACAGCAGACCGTGGTCGTGGTCAGGACAGGATGCAAAGACCGCATCTGTACCGAAAAGAAAAAGGAAGAAAGATCATGAATGGAATAATGGAGTATAGATATGCAAACACATCTTATGTGAGCCTGGGCGAGTCACGCAAACACATGCATCATCCGGGCAAGCGATAACGACATCCAAGAGTTGCCCACTGGCAAAGATAACAAGCGTGCAATGAGAGCCTCGCAAATGGGTGTGGCCAGACTGCATTGGCAAGCACTCGCACTGAGACATTCCAGCTGTGCCGGAAGCACATACAAACCGATCAGCATCGCTGAGCTGTGAAGTGAACGGGGAGCACGACAGAACGGGCTGCTGCTTGTGTTGCCTCGAAGATGCCGCCGCCCTATTATTTCCAGCAACGGCGTCCGGGTTTCCACTGCGATACGTAGTGTCTGCAAGTCTGACACCTGATGGCAATCTGGAAATAAAAAGCAAGGATCTTAGTGACCGGTGAGATAAGAACAGAAAGGGCTGGAGATAAGGAAATTCAAGGGGAGAAAGAGCAGCAACTCGATGAGGACGATGGCAGCTGGACCTGGATGAGCCATGGGCGCTCTTAAGTGTCTGTTGATCTGTGTACCTTGGTGGTTCCGTTCGAGTCTTAAATGCATCGATTGCTCGAGTAGGAGCTGGAACCGGAGCCTAGACTAGCCATTGGAGGCCCGTAGAGCAATCTGAGTGAGGTAATATTTCAAAGACATTATCGAGTAATCCAGGGAGGAAGGACGTGCACGTGTGTAGGGAGCTGGTTGCCCGCGGAGAAGAGCCAACAATGTCTATTCGGGGTTGATCAGGCATTAGGCACCTCGAATCAGAAGGTGCCGATAACTGGAAATGGTCATCCGTAAAGCTCATATCTCGCGAACAAGAGATTGGCTACTACTCTGGCCCTCACGGACTTGGAAACTTTAGAAGGGGTCAAGGGGGGTGCTGCTCGGCAACAATTAGAAGGACAAACAGAGGCTGGACTGGTCATCCCCTTTACCAGACCAATTCGGAAGGTCAGAGTCACCGTTCGTCTATCAATCCTCAAATCTGGAATAGGACGTGGCAAGCGTCTCGTGGTATCTTGCGCATCAGTACCAAAGCCAATTGCACAATCTTGCAAATTTCTTCTCTTTGCGAGCAGAAGCAAGGTGACCTGCCGGATCGGCGCTGGGTTGTGCTGTTCACCTGTGGAGCTATACGTTGAGAGGAAGGCTCTGTTCGCCAGAGATAAGGAACCTTGGCCCCCGGGGTTCCATGGGCTGGGTGAGGTTAGGGAACACAAGTCATTCCTGATCTCTGGCGTGCATATAAGCTGGCCTCTGCCTCTCGCCCCAGTTGCGCAAAGACTGGCTGGGTTCTATACCCTGGGAGGAGGAGCAGTGCAGACAGCCAGGCTCAAAACCTGTTGAGCTTCAACGTCACAAATACGGCGGCCTTCAAGCATCGGACTTGGCGAACCTTGTCGACGACCTGGAATGCAACGTCGACCAACTCGACTGCAGAATCGTGCCAGGAGCACCACCCGACGCCCAGCCAGAAGTCGCGGAACTATGCCCTGACCGGTCCAGGATTCCCTCGGCCGTGTCTTGTGCAACACAATCTCGCCACATCCAAGGTGTTCGACTTGCGTGGGCGAATGTCTGGGGAATAGGATCACCATTCCGGGAAAGGAATCGATAATTCCGGGGCCGAACGAACATCTTTACGACGAAAGGCCAAATGTCCGCCATTTTGCAGGCCGCTGAAACGATGGCCTGCGGACGACTCCAGTCATTACGCCTCCCATATTTACCAGCGAGATCCATCGACGACAACCAGCCTCTGAAAATCGCGGAGGACGGGCGATCGCTCCGACAATTTGACATTCAGAGGTGAGCGAGGGGTTCCTGCAAGCCAGCTGCGGACCCCCACGCCTGGATTCAACTTCGATTGGCCCATCCAAATTTGGCACGTCGTGACCACTGCTTGCTGCCAACCACTTGTGTTCGTTGGTACGGTGTTCCCGGACCTGGCGTCAATGAGGTTGGGAATTTGCTGCAGAGTGCTACCGACGGAGTGTTGTTTCTCGACATGCCCAAACATCCAACTCTGACAGCAGTGCAGACCACATCCAGACTCGGCAAATTGTCTGCTTCCATCGCAAAAGTGTAACCGCCGGGTCGAGCGGGCCAGGAAACAAGGACCGGGCGAGTCAGCCCCATTCTCGGTATGCCGATTGAAGGAGCCCGGCCCAGGTAAGTTCCGCCCTGGCTTAAATTGCGGGTAAACGACGGAGTTGTGGTCCGAAGAACCAAGTGCCACAGAAAATCGCTGCGCTTCAGGCGGCTCAATGCAGGTCAGGATGAACAAGTAATCTGCCGCAAGCTTTCACCGCCTGCTCCTCCAAGAGGGGATGGACGGTGAGACTTAAGAGGGGGTTCCTTGACAGATCCGGAATGCACGAGGATCATCCCTACGGTTCCTAAGGGTTGATCGTTCTTTGCTCAGCGGTGCCCAGAGAAAGAGCCGCCAAAATCCACTTAGAATAGCCCTATCCCTTCGCAACAAAGGCACCCGGGCTGGATTACTGCCGCGCAAGCTTAGCAGTCACATGTAAATTGGTTCAACGAGCGCTTCACGACGCCCCTATGGGGCGCACTTGGACCCTGCACGGCAGAGTAAACTAACAGTCAGTCTTGCACGAACCAGCGCTCAGCTCGGACGAACCTGTCTCTATTGCATTTTGTGAGCGTGTATAGCTGTGGCTTGTTTTCGCCCGACTTGAATCTATCAAGATGTCCGTCATCTCATGTTCATTGCGGGCCGCAGACGCTCTTCTTCGAAGCCCAGGCCAATGGAGACGTTGCCTACCAGCGTCAGAAAGCGGCCGCGGCCCAGGCAATTGGTGGAGCCTCTGTCCGTGTTATTCAGGGTCCGTGTCGGGAGCCACTTGTTTTCAGCTAGTGGCGGCACCGATGCTGCAGCCAAAGGGGCACTGACGAATGACTACCCTGAAGAAGTAAATTGCGCCGTGGACAGGTTCGCGTCGCATGCGACTTGGTCTGGCAGTTTGCCAGTGCAAATGTGGCCTAATCAACTCGCTAGGACACGACGCCATGCCAGTGTTACAGGAGGGTAAGTCGCTGCATTCATAGATTGCGGAACAATACCCAACTGGAAATCTGCCACGCAGTTGTGGGCAACCGTCCTGGAGTCTTCTTACAAATAGACTAGACCCGAGAGGTTGGCATGGCACCCGTCGGACGACACCCTGCCCCGGGCGCTCGGTCGACCAGTGAAAATGGAGACGAGATGCGAGCCCAGCGGGTCGAATCTCAGACGCTGCGGTGCAGGGTTGATCTGTGCTGCAGCTTGAGAGCTCCATACAGCATGTCGTATCAGGCGCCGCGTTCAAGCAACGACTTCTCCCGTAGCGGTTTACCTCAATGCTGTAAACAGGTACTTGATCCAGCTGACGGACACCATCTCCTCAAGGGCGACAGTCAGGGAGTTCGATGAGAGGAGGACTGTGGAGACGGCCGGCCGTCTTAGGGATCGGGGCGTCGTGTGCGCTGGCCACCGGCTAGCCGAACACAATGGCTGCCGGCCCCCTTGGTTAGAGGCTGCGCGAGAAAATTTGTTTATGCGTGGGGTGGGCGGCTTCACATGCTTGCTTGCCAGATATCGACGTTCCTGTTAAACGATGCAGCAGAGTCGCACGGCGCCATTACTCCCATGCCGGCCGCGTTTCCATTCCATTGCTACTTTTGCCAGGTCAGGTCCTGCTCAGGTTCTGCACACCTGAAGCCACTATGCAACCAGTCTGCCAGTCCATCCTGATGGCTGGTTGACTTGCCTGGTTGCTTTGCCTGCCCGGGCACAGAGAGCTGCTCTCGGCCAATCTCACGAGACTCCGACGGCCATTGTCCAATCAAGGTTTGAGGCGCCCGGTCGCTGAAGCCGAAGCTGGGGAGTGCCGGCAAGAACAAGCCCACCGCCTGCAGGAATAGATCGGGATGACTCGGAGCCAGATGCGACGGGAAAATCCAAAGCCAAGGGACGCTGAGTTCTGGAACGCTTGTAGAATGTCAAGACAGGAGTCAGCTGCGCATCATGTCGCAGGCGGCCAGGCAGCGCCGGACCACGGAGGAAGAGATGGCTGTCGTCCCGGTGCTGTTACAGTGTGGTTTTATGATCTCTCATTCACAGGCTTGCTGCTGTGCTGCTGTGCTGCTGTGGGGGTTCGCACATGTGCCATAGCACAGCACCCTGGCTGACGTATAGGTGCACACACACATTGTGTAGGGTGCAAGAAGGGCAATTTAGACCCCTGTCGGCGAAGGTGGGTGCAGCTGGGTATCCGGTACATTGGGGGTCGTCTTAGCGACGGCAGGGCCTCGACTGAAATGGTCACAGCGCCCACTCGATTCCGGATGGCTGGGCTGGCAGGCTGGCAGGACGGTCAAGGCAGAACAAGCCGGGCCAGGCCTGAAAGTCAGGTTGGAAAGCAACCCACGCGGCGGGCGCCAGCTGGATGGAGCTAGAGTGTGGCATGTTAAGGTGCGTCAGAACATTTTGTCGAGGCAGTCCAGCCGGATATCTCGTGGCTCTTGATTTGCCGACCAGGGGCGACCATGACGCTGTCACCTGGATCTGGTGCACTCATCGAGGATGGGCTCGAAGCAGGTGAAAGGGGAGTGCGTGTCAGCGCGTGCGTGTGGTGTGACATGGACAGACCAGAGGCAGAGGCAGGTAGGAGGAGGATGAGCACCTGTCAGCGCCCGCGCGGGATGGTGAGGCTGGTCTCGACACGACGGGCGCGGGCGGGAGTTCGTTGGGAGGCCCAGTGACCACTATGCCACACTGTCAGTGTAAGCTCATTTTGTCCAAGAGCGAGCGAGTCCAATGGAATGGATGCGGATGTGGGTGTTGGCGTGGGTGGTGAGTGGGTGGTGAGTGGGTGCGAAGCATGGGTGCGAAGCATGGGTGCGGTGCGGGCTGTGGGCGGTGGAGGGGTGTGGGGTTTCGAGCACAGACGAACACCCACCTGCCTGTCTGCCTGTCTGCCTGCCTGTGTGGTCCCACAGACGCTGAATGCTGTCCACCACTGTTACCACGATACAGTCCTGCCTGCCCATCGTCCATCACCAGTTTCTCAGCCGCAATGCTGTACCATTTCCCAAACTCCCATGACGGCCAGGACGACAGGACGGAGGCGACGGGCCCACAGGATAGTGGATCGCTTTCACGACCATCATCTTGGTGCACGAAACTCAACAACGTCCACCAATCTTACACAGGATCCAGTGCTCTGTTTTCTCAAGACTCAAAATTGACAGCATATGCGCAACACCACAACACAGCAGCCCAGGGACCCCACGGCCGCCGGTTAAACATTTACACGATTACCGTAGTGTGTAAAGCCGTGATTAAAAGTACCTGTCCCAGAGCAGCCACAGGACTGACTACAGATTGCCGTGCCGAGGAAGCCCCGCCGACGTCCTCGGACCATGTCATCCCACAACGCCATCCTGCCAGGCTGAGTAATTGTCATGGGAAGAAGGGAAGATATCTTGTGTGTAGGGCCTCCTCGTCACGGACTACCTAATATACCGACAGCCGCGAGTATTTGTGCATTCTACTGTGGTAAGCGCCCGCAACGCACTATCTGGGCATCGCTGGGGCCACCGAACCCCTCGTGGCTACCTACTTAGCAATTACCCAGTCAACAGTCAACAGGTTTGGACCAGAATCTCTCCGATCGAGGAGGGGTAGTGTGAGGAGAACCAGAACATCTACTTTTGTGCACTCCTACAGCGCTAAACATACGCTACGCTCCGGTCGGACTGCCGCGGAAGCAACGTCGACATCCGTATTCCCGTTTATGATGAACATATGGTCTACACTATGTGGACGCCACATCGGCAGCCCACATTTGCTCGTTGCCGCACCTGACCTGACGTCAACCACGGCATGTCCCAGGCAGCCAAGGAGCCTGAGGTGAAGCGACAGCCAAGGGCCTTCTGGCAATCTGCCTCCGGCTGATCTGGGAGTATGTATTGTTATACGTATGTCTTGAGTCGACAGCGCCGTTGCGCCGTTCCCACCAGACGCCGCATCACCGGCCAACTTCCGTGGATCTGCGGCAAGAGAACTCAGCCGCACCAGACCAGCCGTGCCTCTCTTGTCTCGCTCCAGGACCTCATCTCGAGTGTTGCCCATACGAATCGTCCTGGTGGAGGCAGTTCGCCGCCCAGAGACCTCGGAACCCGGGAATCTCGTGGGTATAAGGCAGAATGCCACCTATTCCCAGTTTTTTCTCCCAATTCCCAGGCCAGGCAGGGACCAACAGTTGGCCCCACAGTCTTACTTGGTATCAAATGACAACCATAAACAAGTCATCCGCAGAGATGTTGTTGTACTCTACGTGCACGATCCATCGGCTTAGATCTTACCCTCCATAACGTCTCAATCGCTTCAGAGGTGCCGGGTGAGCCCACGCGGGCACGCCGGCACTCAGCCTTGCTGGACGGATGACCTTGTCCTTGACTACGGCTATACTCTGAACTGGCCGGGTTGGAAGGGGCCGATCCACGCCGCAACGCCGATGGGTGACCAGCCACAGCAGCCGCACGCAAAGCTGTACATGGTAGCGTTGCCGTCGCAGCTCCTCACGCGGAGCAAGCCATCCTTGCCGATCACGGCCCAGCTACTCGCGCGTATCCTTGCCCGGTACCGACTACATTCGACCTCCTTCATCCGTGCTTGCAGGAGGAAACCCCACGCTGCCAACCCTGTCTGCATCACTAGCTCCAAAGCCTCACACCATGTCCAGCATGTCCGCTTCTGCACGTCCTTAACACCGAGGGACTGACTCTCCGTGCACGAGGGTCTCCCACTGCAGCTGAGCAAGCATGCCTCGCATCGCACCCTGACATGGGCTCCTGCTGTGTGCCAGGATATGCAACCTCGAGTCTAGACTGCACAGGTTATTTTATGTACATGTCACAAAGTCGGGATGGCCATCGGGTGCTCGACTGCCCCCACACGAGCTCGGTGTCGCAGGCGTGACGGGATGTTCTCCTCCTAGCTCCCTGGATGCAAGCAAGCATGCCCCGAAATCCGCCTTCGGGTTTTGGGGGGGGGAGGGGACGTGCCTGGATCTTCCAGCGGCTGTCGTGTGCAATAATCTCGCCTGAACTTTGCCTGTCCCGGTCTCCACATGGAAAGATGGTTGACGATTTCAAGGCCGACACTACGGTTTTCAGACAGGGAAGAAGCCTTGTTTCCAGACACTAGCATCACTGGGCCGCTCAGAAGGAAGATTTCGGAAAGGGGTCGGGTGGCATAATTAATGACTGGACAGTCCATGCCAATCCTCTCTCACGTCCCGGGAAAACTAAGAAGCCCCTAGCGTGCCAGGGACCGACCGAGATGCGTCACCAATCCACTGGGCCGGTGGTGCTACCAGAGGAGACATTTGTGTGCGTCACGGAAGTTGGCGATGCCCTCGCAATGGCTTGTTCCTGTCGGTCTTCCGATTTCGTTCTGGAAAAAAAGCCCAGCCAGATCCTAAAGGGCTTCTCATGTGACCGCTCCGCTGCAAGCATTGAGTCTTACAAGACAAGAATCCAAAGAGTAGGAGTGGATGGCCGCAATGCGATGTCTGGCAAGGACATCTCGAGGACCCTTAAAAAACGGCGTGAACAGGGACCCTGTTGTGGATGATCAACTGCACCGTTGTGCGTCAGGCTGCAGACGATTGACCAGCCCGCCAGCCAGCCCGCCAGCCAGCCATCCGACGCCTACTTCAGGCAAAATGTCTCGTTCTCGTTCTTCTGCATCCCAAGCGGCCCCGCCCACCTTCGCGTGCGCAGGGACCCACCCGCGTAGGAGGATCCACCCCTGGTCCTGCGCTTTTGCAGGTTAAGCCGAAAGAAAGGCCTGCGACTGCTGCAAGATGCTGGCGTTGCTGGGATCAGAGTGGCCGAGCGAGATGCTAGAGGCCAGCAGGTGGAGCAGCCTTCATCAGACGCTCCGATGGGCATCCACAACCAACACCACCACCACCGCTTCCGCAACTCGGTTTTGCGCCGTGCCCTGTTGATGCGCATGCACATTTATCTGTAGCCGTGTGTCTCTCGACGGGCGTAATAGCAACAGTAATGGAATCCGGGACTGGACCTCGTGTGTGCGTACGCACCTACATTACGTGCGGGTGAAGAGGGCAGGACTGGGAGGAGACGACAGGAGCGCATATTTGTACAAGTGCAGAGGGATCGGTCAGATCGTGTCCGGCTCGTGTCGTGTCGTGTCGTGTCATGCTCTGCTCTGCTGTCAGTCGTATGGCACTTCGATCATTTCAAAGTCGTCCCCTGCCTGCAAGCCCCGACCGAGTTCAGCCTGAGCCTGACTCTTGAATCGCACCTTGGTTCCGACAACTCTATTATTACCGCTCTTGGTTGGCCAGGGCCTGCAATATTCCACTTTCTACGGACCAGGTTGCTGCTTGGACCTGGGTGACCGCTGCTCGGCTTGTGCGCACTGTCGGCTCTGGTAGCAGCAGCAAGGGGAAAAAAAAGAAGAGGCACGCCATCACCCGCCGGACCAAAGACGAGACCAGACCAGATCCAGACCACACAATACCACGGACTGACTGCCAGGGCCACCAAAGGACCGCCAGTCCAACCCAGCCTGTGCGTGTGCTTGTAGGGGTGTGTGTGTGTGTGTGTGTGTGTGCGTGTTAGTGAGTGAGAGAGAAAGAGCGTGTGGGTGCAGGTGCGACCAGCCGAACGTGGGGTAGAGCCTCCCGGGATCCTCTCTTGGTCTCTTTCTGGTTGCTGCTTGGACTGTACAAGTCCCAAGAATTCCCCCCATTCTGGCCGAAGTCCTCCCGCTTCCCTCTCTTCACCACCCCATCCCCCCCAGAAGCAACGTTCACAGCCGATTCGACTCGTCCGTACGACATGGCCGCCATATCGACGTCGAGTCCTCTGACCTCAATGAGCCCTACCTCAACAGAGCACGACTTCCGATTCCCACGAAGGCCCGCCGACTGCGGCCCCGGCGACATCAAGCCGGAGCAATCAGCGCGCTCCGCTTCCGCCAGGACTAACAGGAGTACCGGTACCGCCTCACTTATCGCCAACCCCAACCGGGGCCCCAGCACCGCCCACAGGACCAACACCAACACCAACATCAACAAGCCCAAGAACACCGCAGAGATGCGCGGCAGCCTGAAGGAAGTCCGCTTTGATCTCTCAAAGACATTCGACAATGCACGAGGCACCTTGTCCAAGACGGACGCTTTCGCCGGTTTCCAGGATGGCATCGCAGGGATGAGTGCTAGCCCGGCCGAGTTGGGCGACGAGGACCCGCTGGCCGCCCAGGTCTGGCGCTTCTTCAGCAAGACGAAGCAGAGCTTGCCCAACCAGGAGCGCATGGAGAACCTCACATGGCGCATGATGCACGCCAGTTTGCGCAAGCAGCGGCTCGCCAATGACGAGTCTTCCAGGTACGGTTGTCTGGCCTGGTACCTGCGCGACGCCAGCAATGGGTCACCTCGATGCCTTGCCTTGCCATGCCATGCGAAGGAACGATAAGGTGCTAACCTGTCATTTTCTTACAAAGGTCCGGTGGGAATGCCCCCAGCGGCATCGCCCAGTTGCGAAAATCATCTGAGCAGACTATCTCGACCTCTGACCCCATGAACCTCGACGACTTCCTCGTCGCTGACAACATCGCGACTCCCGCCGGCACGGCCGGTAGCCCTTCACCCCAGCTCTCGAAGCGAGGCGAAGATAAGCCGCTGCGCTCTCACATCACGGCCATTCCCATCAAGCATCGCCAGGCCTCGCTCCCGCACTTCGTTCCTCAGTCTGTCCCTGTCCCTACTCACGCGCCCAATGTTCAGCACGAGTTTGGTTATGTTACAAGGCACCACAGGAAGACAAGCATTGACGAAAGACGGGTAAGCAATTTCATCTTGAAAATCGAGATCAAAGAGGCAGGCTTGTCTGTCCTGACTCGGCCCTGGCTCGATCTCTTCTGCGCAACTTTCTGATCACAACTGACAAGTCCCAGACTCGCAAGCGGCCAGCCGACTTCTCGCCCCACGTGTCCGGTATTGGGGGTCTCGAAGGGGACAGTGACTTCCATGAATACACGCTCGACCATCCCAACACCTCCGGTATGGGCCACGGGCCCACCCACCCCAGCGTGCCATTCCCGCTGGACACCTTCCAGATGGAGAGCGACTCCATCATCACTTCCGCGGGGCCTTTCCAACAGAACTTCGCCTTTTCCCCAGGCACTTCACCGATGGCGCACCATGGAACGTTCGCCAACATGTACAACAACCAGTCCATGCCCTCCTCCGCCGTCCAGAACACGGAATTCTATTCACCGCCTGGGTCGGCCTACCAATCCGCCGTTTCCACACCCCATCCCATCAACGAGGAACCCTTCTACTTTGGCTCCATGGACGTCCGTCATCAACGGCCGCACCCATTCCGGCCGGCCCCATCGAACATGGCCAACTCGATGCCTAATCAGTTCATGTACAACCCGTCCAATGGCAACCCCATGTTCCCCACCACCTCTGGTGCAGATCCTACCTCTGCTTTCGCCGCGAGCAGTTCATTCGGTCACATTGACCCCAGTCAGGTATTTGCGGACCACTCTGTCCGGTCTCCCGGCGTGAGTATAATGCCAGACAGCAATGGCATGTTCAGCTTTGGGCCAGATTCGGATGACGGGGAGGATGACGTTGGTGCTTTCGCCGACCGCAACATGACGATGCCACACGATTTCTCCTCGACCGAATTCGACGCTGAGGGAATGCCATCGCACGGCAACGCGATGCAATGGGATGCGTCCTTGCCTGGCCAGTTCAGCACCCAGGCTGCACGTTACCCGGGTGGGCCGCCTGCTGCCAAGCGGGTCACCATAGGGGGGACGACAACAGATTATGTGGAGTCCAACGATTGGGAAGGCGGCAGTCTCGGCCGAAGTCAGTCTCAGTCATTCCGACATGGCGGGGACCGCCGGCAGAAAGTGCCACGAACTGCATCGACCCCAGCGGTGAACCGAGGCAATGCCTTTGATCGCCTCTCGCGATCCAATCCCAACTCTCCGCCGGCAGATGGGGCTGGTCACGCCTCTGGATACTCGTCTGTGAACCCCAGCAGACCATCGTCGCCTCCGGGTTCAAAGAACGGCTCGTCGACGAACCTGCAGGCTGCTAACAACTCGTCAACCGACGGGACCGCTCCCACCACATGCACAAACTGCTTCACCCAGACCACGCCTCTTTGGCGCCGCAACCCTGAGGGTCAGCCACTCTGTAATGCGTGTGGTCTGTTCTTGAAGCTCCACGGTGTTGTCAGGCCGCTTAGTCTGAAGACGGATGTCATCAAGAAGCGCAACCGCGGATCTGGCAACAGCTTGCCAGTGGGCGGAACGAGTACACGGTCGGGAAAGAAAAATGCCAGCGTGAATGCTTCGCACAATAATTCCGGGACCAATACTCGCAAAAACTCGTCTCTCGCCATTTCCTCGTCGGCCAGCAACATTGTTAGCCAGGCCTCGACGCCTCCGGCGACCAACCGTGCCAGTAGCGTCAATGCCAGCGATTCCCCAGTCAGTGGTGGCCCGTCTGGCGGAAACACTGCTGGGAGCAGCCCAACAAGTTTCCACGGGAACGCTGGCACAGCGAATGGTGCAGTCGGTGGGAAGGGTGTAGTGCCTATTGCAGCGGCCCCACCAAAGTCCACCCCTGGGCCTGGGGCTTCCGCACTGCCGCGGACGGTTGCAGTATCTGCCAAGCGACAGCGGAGGCACAGCAAGAGCGCAGCTGACAGCGCTGGAATGGACATTGACAGCCCTGAGAACTCGACCGGGTCCAACGAGACAGCCCGTTCAATTGGTTCGAGCAGTGGCTTCGGTACCATGTCGAATTCAGCCAGCCTTGGCCTTGCCAACGGCTTCGGCATGACGCAGCGGCCCATGGTTGGCTCCGGCATGATGACGGGCATGCCCGCCGGTCAGCCGCCCGTGACGGTTGCGCCCAATGGCACCGGCACTGGGCCTCAGGAATGGGAGTGGTTGACCATGAGTCTCTAAATGCCCTGGCGCGACAGACCTGCATATTCGAAAGGCGTTTACGGTTGCTGCATTGATACGCACCACTTAGTCGCGTTATCAGCTATTTCACATAAACTCGATGATATCACTCCAGTCGATGGGGCTAGGCAGAGGTTGCTTCGCTTCACACTCGCAGCATGGCCTGGACTGCCGGGGCGCGGCGGTCGACAGCTTCTTCCACCACTATTCTGGAATATTGGCATCAGCTTGGCGCGTTCTGATTTTTTGACGTGGGGTGGGTCACACGAATCTTATGCTTTGCAATGTTTTATACTCTTTACCGAACCAAAGCACTTGAGTGTTCGGCCCAGTAATCATTATTCTCGGCGGCGGCGACGACAATTCCTTCCGATCGATCGACCAACTCGATAAACAACTGTCGGCGCGGCTGTTTTGCAACAGGATCCGTTCGGATCTGTCCGGATTGTCCGGAAACTTTGCTCCTCCGATCCTGAGCAGCGCCACGAGTCTTGCGGAAGGAGGTGCGATGGGGAGGTCATGTCGAGGAATAGGCCGGGTCTGAAGCGCTGCGTTGACACCCAAGGCTGTTTCTGAACGCGACTTTGCTGCATTTTGTTCTGATTGCACCGTTACGAGAGGGTACTTTATGGGGTCTTTTTTTGATCAAGCGAGCGTGAGCGGTTCTGGCGATTTTATAACACCCTTCCTCCGACCAATTGGTTTCTGGCCGGGGCTTTTGGGCACCTGAGGGTATCGACTACTGTTTTTTCTGCGCTAGATATGACGATTCCGAGATGGCTGTATATTTTGTGGGACAGGGCTAGCCAGAGCGTGGGCTTTTATTATCATTTGCGCCTGTTGTGCGCCTGTGTTGTGTAGAGATTTGGTGGATACCCCGCGGATTGCGTGTAAGTTGCGACAAGAGATGGTGGTTTGGCAGTGGTACACCCGAGTATTATTTGTGAGCGATTTTGATCCTCCGAAGACTGGCAACATTCACACGGAGATATGGGAGTTCTCTGAGAGGATTCTACTACTTTGCTCCTCGGTAGAATGCATGTGACTTTCGAGCTAAATCAGCAGAAAGAATGAAACCAACATCTGAATTATTTTGGCTGTCTATCCCTGTGATACCAATGCGAGGACATCAAGCATGTCTTATCCCGCGGAGGCTGGAGAGCTACGCAATTCGTACCTGATCTTGAACTTGGCGGGCATGGTCGCGTCGACAGATCGATCACTCATAATGGCCAAAGCAGGTACATAGAAGTAGAAATCCCACCTCAAGGACAGTGAAGAATTACAACACTTCACAGTCACCTTGTGCCTTTGTTGCCATTTGACGTGAAGTCCATCTCATTTACTACAGCAATACTGTGATAATTGGATATGTGTAACCCTTGATCTTTCTAGCAATAGATTAAGATGTCTGCTTGTTTCTACTAGCCTGTCTGATAGGTCGGCTAGGCCTAGGTAGCTATATCATGGGCCGTAGTGCAAAGGTTTTGTGGTCATCACCATCGTTATCCGCGGACTCTTTGACCTGAGCTGCTAGGTTGGCTTCTGCTTGTGGCTTCTTCTTGAGAGTAGGGGTATTATCCTGGGTCTTGTTGGACTACCGTGAAAGACTCCTTGATACTCGACCTAGGTGGCTGTGTCATGGGCTGTAGTGCAAAGGGTTCGTTCTCATCACCATCGTCCATCTGCATCTGCAGGTTGTGTCCCTTCCACCGGAGCCGATGCATTGACTTCTAGTTGTGGCCTCTTCTTCGGAGTGGAGACCTGAGCCGATGGGTTGGCTTCCGCTCGTGGCCTCTTCTTGAGAGTAGAGAGAGGCGTGTACTGGGTCTTGCCGGACCGCCATAAACAATTCCTTGATACCAAGAACTGCTCTAAACACAAGGTGGTTATCAACCTAGTTGCGGAAACTTGGCCAAGTGTAAAACCTGTCTATCCAGTCGGAGTCCTTTCTGCATAGGCTGCAGTATTTAGTACTTTTCCCCAATATAAACCCCCTCTGCTTTCCACAGCCTCTAGGGCAGTCGTTATCATTGAGCGTTTATGTATCCAGCCACTGCCGGAATTCAAGTGGACTAGTACATAGTAAATATTTCGTACCCATCTCAGTTGTGCCAGACACGTTCCTGGCTACTTGAATCGAACTTCCTGTAACAAGTGAAACACCGAGCTTTGCCGTCGACTTTGGAGATTCTGCGCGTCCGAGTCTCATCCCCGTCGTCTAGGGTCTGGCCGCAGTTATGATAATCCAGAACGGTACCCACTGCTTCTAGTACTCTTACAGCGAGATGACCTTGGCGTCTTATCTCCAATTCCGGGGGCCACGCTTTGCCTATTTGCAAGGCATATATCTAGCAGACAATACAGATCTTATCCCATGATTCTAAGAGCCCGGCCTTATCTCTAGCTACACCGCATACTATACATAGTAGCCGCGCCAGCCACTCGGGGTCCGAGCTCCTCAGCTTATTCGCACATCGGAGGCAGCGGGCTCCCAGCCAGGAATTCGCCATAGGGTAGTCCTTCCGTTTGAGACCACAGTCAACACAAGGGCCACGGGAAAGGATTACCTCTATTTAAGAAAAGTAAGTTCTACACAAACGGTCACTATAAGGGCCCCCCTAAATAGATACGAATAACCGCAATAGTGGAGACTTGTTATCGCAGCTATCAACTACCTACACAGTATAAGAGGCGTGAATCATACCCGTATATGGACGCTATATTCTCGTAGAACGAGAAAGACTAGTTAAAGCCGTTACTTTAAAAATCAGGGAGCGGCCGGCCAAGCTCCTTTTCGACAAAATAATGAAAGTTGGTAGAAAACTTGTCGACAGCAGCGGAGGTCCGCTTAAATCTTGGGTCAAGTTGGACAGCCAAAGATAATCATATTAAAGCATGCTTAACAACGCCCTCTAGCGCTTGGTGGATTTTTGAGATCGACTGGTCCGGGGAGCTTAAGCTGTAGGCCCGGAAGTCCGATATGGAGTCCGATCGTGGTTCCCATGGCCCATTCTTCTCGACGTCCCAGTCGCGAGGCTGGGCATCAGCACATCCCACCTCGCAATGGTAATAACTAGTATAATCGTCCTGCCTGGGTCGAATGCAGGTTGTAATTTCGGATTTTTGCAGAGCTGCGCCAGAATCCTGGACGCGACTGAATGTGTCAGGCACGAGTGCTTCATTATGGCTAGAAGGAGATACTTGGGGATGGCTGGTAAAAACGAATGGGCGTTCTGTCGCTATCTGTTTATGTGTTTGGAATCTAATCATAACTTAAAACATTAATTCGATTCATGAGTTCTCGTGGGCCGCAGAAAGTATAAGCCCCAGTGTACCGTGGCATATTGCCAGATCCCCACACATTGTCGCCTATATCCCCCACACATACCAAGTCTTCTCCCCCCGTGAGAGTGAAGGGTACCCTATCTTAGCCAGTTCCCATTGCCCACGCCCTACAGCACAGCCATCACACCGACCAGGCCGCCCAAGACAGCACCAGCAGCAACAACGCCCCGGTCCACCTTCGCACCGGCCCCGGCGCCCGAGGTCGACCCAGAGGCGGTCGAGCTGGCCGAAGACGCGGTGGCAGTGGCGTCGCTCCCGGTCAGGGTCGTGGTACTGGTCACGTCACCGCTGACAGCCTCGGCGACCTGTGCCAGGCCGGTCGAGACGATAACGCTCCCGTCCGTGGCCGTCACCGTCTCGGTGACGGTGGCGCTGTGCGTGCTCCAGGTCCAGCCGTGGCCCCAGGCGCCCCAGCCCCCCCAGCCCGCGTCGTCGCCATCGCCGCCAGGGCCTATCCAAGGGCTGCCGTCCCAAGGACACCCGGTCACAGTGACCACGCTGGCCGTGTAGCTGGACGTCCAGCCGCCCCACCCGCCGCCCCCGCCGCCGCCGTTACCGCCCTTGCCCCCGAACCCGCCGCGGCCGGAGCTGCTCCAGCCGTCGCCGCCTGCGCTTCCGCCTCCGCCTGGGCCCCAGCCACCCGAGGGGCCGGGCCAGGAGACAGTATACACGCCAGTTGAGCCGACGCTGCTGCACGATGACCAGGCGGAACAGATGCTGGACGACGCGGACGAGTACGAGGACCACGCGGTCGGCGTCGCGGAGCACGCGCTGGACAAGCACGAGCCGACTGAGTTGGTATCGGCGGTGCAGTACGCCGTCGGTTCCGGCCAGGCCGATCCCGATCCCGTCTGGGATGACCACTGAGAGGAAAGGCAGGAGTGCTATATCGGGGTGTCAGTTATCTTCTTCTGTCTGGAGGCGGACGAAGAGCGGTGGAGAGATAGAGGACGAAAGGAGACAGGGTGGTGGGTGGACCTACAGCACAGTCAGGGGCTCCTCCCCACCATTGTGCGGTTGCTCCGCTGGCGAGAGCTGCGAGAGTGGCTGTCTTCATACTGGGCGGTGTTCTGCGGAGCTTCTCCTCTTTGCAGGTATGCGTAGCGTTTTGTTAATCTGAAGTGGTCTAAGAAAGCTTATATGCGGGAACTGTTCTGATCCTCCAAGAAGTATCTCAGGCCAGACCAGAACGAGGAAGAACAAGCCCGTTTATAAACATGCGGGCTCCTCAGCAACACATGCACGCGCCCCGTCCGCCTATGTCATAGGCAGAAGGGCGGAAAGACAGCCTCACAACCACAAGGCTCGTTCAGCCCCATCCTTGCGACCGAGATTCGTCAGCTCCCCTCGTTGTGACCATCAGCCCCACTGTCGGGACCGAGACAGACACAGAGATGGGAATAGCACGGCCAAACAGGGCAGGCAGCATGGTGTGACTGCGGC
Organism: Diaporthe humulicola; assembly: GCA_038088545.1. NCBI lineage: Eukaryota > Fungi > Ascomycota > Sordariomycetes > Diaporthales > Diaporthaceae > Diaporthe > Diaporthe humulicola. Next base: position 32,676 of record JBBWSL010000077.1, on the reverse strand, counting down.
GGCGTGAGATGCAGTGTAAAAGACACAAAGGCCCAAAGGAGGATAGTCGGGTCCGGCATATGGGCCATGCTACTGCACTTTTCTCTCGGCCCGCCAGTTGGCGGGTTAAGAAACAGGCATGGTGGCAGAGGGAGGCAAGGAGGGAGCGCAGTGACAAAGATCGGCGCGCCTGATCGCAGCCGCTAGTCGGCCGGACAGAAGCGAGAAGCCGCACGATGGGGACGTCGAAGCTTGCGCGGCAGCGCCAGCTCGTGCATGGCCCTCCGTCTCAGGTAGAGTAGCCGTCAGCATTTAGGCAAGCTGAGATAGAGCTACACCAGCCATTGCCGCGGCCATGTGGCCTGCGTTGGGCCAGCCGTCGCACGATAGAGTTCGGAGGGGGCAGAGAGAGGGAGAGGAAGAGCGGTGACGATTCGACCAACAGAACCGCAGTGTCGAACACTGCCACCCGTTCGAGCCAGTCAGACGCGCCCGACACCACTCCGCCCGCTCTGTCGAGGGAAAAAAAAAAAAAAGAAGGAAGCCTTGGGACGCAAAGGCAATTCGTGTGGAGTCGACGCTATGGCTGTCACGTCGGGACCGAGATGGCGTCGGCGGTCGGGGAGGACACAGGTTGGGGAATGTCCGAAGCAGGTCATACATGTAAGTGGCCTTTGCCCCCCAAAGTATACCTATGAATATATAGGGCCCCGGCTGTGTCAGCAATTGGGCTGCCGGAGTGGATGGATCATACGTCAACATCTGACGAGTACCTCTGAGCGCAAGAAGCGAGTTCTGCTCATCTGCCGCGGCCTCGACAGCTTCCTTCAGCCGCCTTCCACTCCGGATTTGTTTCATGCTCAAGTTTGGTTCGGGTCAGTGCCAAGGCTGGCTTTAAGGTTACTTCGGAAGTCGGCGACATGGGTGTGTGGGTGCGGAGATCCGCGAGATTAGATTAGATCCCTGGATGTGATTGGCGTCTTCCACCGTGTAAGTGATGGCCCTGGCTCCGCTGGTTTGACGATGGGTGGTGAAGCCTCCTCACATAATTACCGAGCAATTCTTCCGAGTCGGCGAGAGTAATGGCTTGTGTTTTATTCTCCAGATTTGGGGCTTATTACACTTGAAGGCGTCTGTTCTCCTCAAACAACTGCGTACCTGGGCAATACCCAGGGCAGAGGAAGACTAACAATGGGCGATGAGCTCGCCCTAGCACTCCGGCCTTCATGATATCCTATCATTATTACCACCCAAGAATTCCGACAAGCAAAGCTTCCTACCAATTGCCTGCCATTCCAACGCTGGCCTGCAATTCTATTCTGCCAGTTACCCTGAACTCCTCGAACCGATGCGTCATATGAAACTACACGGTCCAATCGGACCAAAACCGCAAGCGGTACAATGAGAAGGAAAGAACTTTGCTTCGTATACACAGAAACGTCATCGATATCAGCATCAACCATTGGCCTGCCCAACGTACGTTTTCACCGGCGATGCCTTGGTGGGTGAGATCTTCATCGGCACCCGCAGGGCCCGCTGCCCGCCCTACAGCATTGTGCCAAACGTGTTGTCCGTGACCGGCTTCCTTGCGCTGCCGGCCTCATCGGTCTTACGATGACGGAACGTGAATCCGACAAACAGCGACTTGCCCATGTCATCATCACGATCAGCCATGTTCTCCAAGGCCGACTGCTTATCATGCACCTCCTTGTACTTGGCCATGTCCGACTCGTTGGTGAAGTCATCAAAGTAACCAGCATCCGTCTCAGAGTCCAGCTCGGGCACAAATGGCGCCTTGGTGTCACGCAGCGTCTCCCAGTTGACCTCGGCGAAGTACTGGTGGGCATAGATGTCCTTCATGTTGGAGAAGCGCTTGGACCGGGAGTTGATGCAGGTTGTGATGAAGCTCCAGGTGCGGTTGCTCAGGAAGTAGTTCGGGTCCTCCCATACCGGCCGCTTGAGGACGTCCTTCCAATGCTTCAGGTTGCGCCAGGTCTCGTCAGCATTTGATCCGGCGAATGGCGGGAATCCAGTCAAGGCCTCAAAAAGCATGCAACCCAGACTCCAGTAGTCGACAGTGAAGTCGTACTCTTCCCCGCGGAGGACCTCGGGGGCCATGTAATCGGGAGAGCCGACGATGGACTTGGCATAATTCGCGTCGTTGTTGCGCATCGACCGGTACCCGTCCCTTCGCTCTGCCACGGTTCTCTGGTCCATCGGCTTGCCAAAGGGCACCGAGGTCTCTGATGCCTGCTCCAGACGGAGCCGCATTGACTCGATCTTCGCAGGCGCGAGCATGCCAGCTGCCAACCCGAAATCGGTCAGCTTGACGTGGCCAGACGAGTCGACGAGGAAGTTCTCAGGCTTAAGGTCGCGATGGATGTAGCCAAGCTGGTGAAGAGCGTCTACGGAACAGAACATCTCGGCAATGTAGAATCGAGCATGCCTGTTGGACAGGACGCCGGTGTTGTTCAAGAGGGTGCGGAAGTCGCCTCCAGGTACGTATTCCTACGCCATGTCAGTCGGGCCGCGTAGAGCACAGGATGGAAATACGCACCATTGCAAGGTAAATGTTCTTGTCGTCCTGGAACGAGTACAACAGGCGGACAAGCCATTGGCTTTTGGCAGTTGTCAGGATGTCTCTCTCGGTCAAGACGTGGCGCACCTCGTCCAGCTTGAACAACAGCTTCTTGCTCATGACCTTCAGGGCGCACACCTCCTTCGTATCCTTCTTCTGGGCCAAGAATACTTGACCGTAGCCACCTTGCCCGACCTGCGTGAGGATCTGAAAGTCACCCTGTCGAAGTCGTACACGCCGTTTTCGCAGATTGGCCCGCTCACGACCGGTGTACTTGCTCCACATGTGCTTCCAGGTCTCCTCGTCGGTCTCGGGAGGATCAGGGTATTCGGCGCGGAAAGCATTGAGGCGGCCCTGGCGATTGCCAGCATAGTTCAGCAGATCAAAGTAGTAGTCAAGAAAGTCTGGCCAAGAAACTCTTGTTAGCTATTTGTTGGGATCAAATATCATGGAGAAGAAACCCACAAAGCTGAGTGACGTTGACCAGACGCCTCACGTTGGGCTTCTCTAGAATGGCTCGCTCCTCGTCGGTGAGGCCGCGGGACGTGTCAAACTTCTTGCCCGGAGGAGGCGCGCGCGGACTACTGTATAACTCCTGTCTCGACTGAGCGGCATGGTTGTGGGAGATGGGTATCTTGGAGGCGGTGGGAGGCGTGTTCTCCTGGCCCTGGTGCTTGAGCGGGGTGGAAGGGGGCCCTCTTTGAAGAATGCTGTCGTCGACAAGGTTGTTTGAGGTGGAGTCGGCGTCAAATGGGTCATGGGACTGGGCGTTGCTCAGCTTGGTGGGAGACAGCGGGGTGATGACGGATTGAGGACGGCCGAGCTTGATGGGGCTGTCGAGAGTGGTGGCGGCGTTGAGCTTGAGGTGGCTTTCAAAGGCCTGTGGCAGTTCTCGGGCACCAGGCGGAGCGGTCCTCTTGCTGGGGCTGCCCTTGGGGGTGTTGGCCGGCTCGATGAAGCTGTTCCTAATGGGCGTCGAGGGCCGACCGAGGTCCAGCCTACTGCTACTGGCGTTGGCATTGGTGTTGTTACCATCCTTGCCTCCGACGGAGAGCATGTTGGACATGAAGCTGGCCATGTTTGTGTGGTCGTGGCGCGTTGGTGTCGCGGAGGTTGGTGACGGTGGGGGGAGGGGCGCGTTGGATGCGCCTGAGATGCGCAAAAGTGGCGGGCCTGCGATGCGACCTGTCGAACTGAAGGGGAAAGCCACAAAGGCAAGACTGACTGGTCGATTCCCTCAGACGAGACAGAGAGATGATAGTCTAAGTCTGCTGGGGGGGCTGAGAATGGGAGCGAGTGAGAGAAGGGGTTGAGAGAATGTGTTGCAGCCCAAGCCCGAGCCTGAAAAGTCAAGATAAACAGAGACGCACAAGAGGCGGACACGCGCGGCTACGGCAACAACAACATGTGAAGAAGGCTCAGCCGCACCAAGGTGGGGGGGAGAGATTGCGACTGATGCAATGCAAATCCGATGCGATCAAATGCAAGAAAGAGCAGGGGAGAAGAATCCCGGGACGATGCCCACTTATTTATCCAGGTCTTGTTGCGCAACTCAAGTGGAAGTGGCACTGGCACTGGCAGTGGCACTGGTAGTGAGGCAGGCGGAGGTGGAGGGGGAGGAGGAGGGGAAAGGAGCACCTGGGAGGATCAAGCAGTCAGCGACCAGTCACCGAGGCGTCATTGGCCCCACCCAGAATCAAAACATCCGTTCGCGGGTTGGTCAAGCAACAACAAGACAACGCGACTGGCAGCCACGCTAAAAACCATGAAACAAGACAAAATGCATCTCAACGTTCCCATTCCCATTCCAGCCAAAACCATGTTCCTTGTACCGTGGCACCGTGGTTATGCTGCACCCATGCAACACGCTCTGGCTTGCCATCAGCTGCAGGCCTGGGGACTCCCTGCAGTGAACGGTGGTCGTGTTCAATGAATTACTTGGCACACAAACACAAAATTGCCTTTCTGTTTAATGTTTAAGAACTGCTGGTAGCCCAAGTTACTGTGCCCATGCCCTTTCTACCCAATGTTCCCACTGACCGTCCTCACCTTTGACAGTACAAAAATGTGGACACAGAATGGTCACCTCAAGGAAGGTATCCAATCAGAGGTAATCCTATGGAAGCTTATTTCACAGGAGGATATCCCACAGGTGACCCTTCTTAGGTCTTCCCACAACAGGTTATCAACCGGATGCTATTTGCTAGAGCTTCATTCCCATACAGGTTGACCCAAAGTGGTTGTCCATACAATTCGCCCTTCACCTTTGACGCTACTACTACAGCAGTGCCGGAACCATCAAGACGAAGGCTTACCAACGCTGGCTCCGATTGCTTGATATTTGGTTCTCAGTACTGAGCCTGCTATACATCTCACCGTCATCCGTATCTCCGTGCTCGTATTTCCCCTGCTCCACGCGCCAGTTTTCAAGCCGGCGCAGGCCAATAGGTCTGTAAGTCTGGTTACGTAGTCTCGCGTGTGTTGTCTCTCGACCTGCTTGACACCAAAGAGCTAGCCTCGCTACTCTTTGTTTTGGGCAGTTGGTGTACAGAGAGGCAACAACTATTCTTGACGACGTACCTCCAGGGAGGCAGCTTTCACTAGGACCATCGCCCCTTGTGTGTTTGGGTCACCAATTTAACTGGTGTGTAGTCGTTGATATCGCTGCCAAGGGGGAAGGAGGTCCAGAAGGCATGGACATTCGTCGCAGTAGCAAGAGATGGACCATGCAAACGTTGTGACGACACATACGGCGGTTGAGGATCATGCGTTGTGTCTGGCGCTAGTAGGACAAGGCATCGCTTGATAGCCGCGTTCTTCCATGCTCCTCACATCATAGTCGAGGGGAAAAGAGTGCTCCGTGGTGGTCCGAATGATAGCCTTGACACATGATGGGCTGGTTGTGCTCTGCCATCCAAAGACCACCTGGACGCGAATCCAGGAGAGCATGGTGACCTGCCAACTTCCTATATGTGGGTGATCAGCTCCCCAGTCACTCTGTGACACTATTGGAGACTTTGAGATGATGGCCAGACTTGCGTTTGGTCAGCATGACGCGATGGTTATCAGCTAGAAAATTGCTGAGCATCCCATCCCGATGGGGAGGTATTACGACGGAGCAGTCGTGTCTCGAAACCCGACGATACTGTCCGACCTGCAGAGGCACAGCGGTGAACAGATATGTTCTCACTTATTGCTTGAGCCGTCGTCGTATCGTGTAGCTCCACGCTGTCCATCATTGCCCGTCGGCACAAAGCAGCGGAGGGCAGAAAGAGACTTCCCCTACGGGATCACCTCCGAAGATGTGTAAGGCAGCGGATAATGTAGTCAAGAGAAGTCGCGTGCACAACATCGAGAAGCCATTCCGCCAGCGCCAGACTGGCTTCATCGTCACTGAAAGGTGCAACACAAGGCGCGCAAAATGCTGGTGACCAGACAAATCGATCGGATTTCTCTAATCGTTTTCGAGGACTCGAGATGTGGCGTCCTCGGGCTCCGGATTGCGGAGGACCGGTGCGCCTAAACTCGGTAGAAACACAGATGCAATTCCATCATGCAGAAGAGTCCCTGAGTAGACCGTAGTGGCCGAAGTCGCCGTGGGTGTGTACTCTGGTCATATGAGACCCCATTCGTCCCTTCATTCCCGGCAGCCGCCCGCCATCCTCTCTAGCCCTCTAGTCCTGTCGTTCCGAAAGTTGCGTCACCGTTCATCCCAGAAAAGCAAAGAGGCGAGCTTAGGTGGTTGGGTTGGGGTTCATCTGTTGCCGTGTCAGCGTCCATTACCAGCTGTGACGGAGGTTGCAGATGGGAGCCGTGATGAGGGTGTCGCGCCCATCAGGCCTCGGCATCGAAACGCACCTTCCTCTTGCCACCGGTGAGCTGCACGTTCACGAAGCGGCGAGTGTATGTGAGTCTCTTCTTTGCGCGGCCCTTACTGTGTGGTTGTTAGCGTTGAGGTTTCGGGTCACTCGGGGTGAGGTCGTCATCGGTATCGCATGATCGGGGGAGTTCATCAGACATACGGGGTCTTCTTCTTCTCTGTTATCGAAATTTGGTCAGCACTTCCGCATGCATCACAGGAGCATCAAAAATTTGCAGTGGTACGCACCCTGCTTCTCAACCTTGGGGGTCTGAGACTTGACCTTGCCGGCACGGGCGCTGTGGACAATTTTGTTAGAATTTTGTTCTTCCCGCTCGCGGCTTTGCGCATCGGCCGCCCCAGGTGTCGCAGTCCTTACAGAGATCCGTGAACCTTTCCCATTTTCGATGATGTTCTGATCGACTGACGAAGGTTCGTTGATGGATTGTTTGATGAAAGTCGGTGGGTTTCGACGGGCGCTGGGTGATGAGTCGTAGACGGGCAAGACGGATTCTGTGGAATTGCACTGCGTTTTTCGCCGCGCCACAGCGGGGCCAGAATCGGGCGACCTCCACCTAGTGGCGTCAGCACGTGACATTTTCGGCGTTAAGATATAAGACTGCGCTGATAAGCGCATTCGAGCCGTCCGTACGCCTTGCATCAGAAGCCTCGAAAGTCTGGCAGTGCCTGTACTGGTAACAGGTCCATTAATTGGGCCCTTCTACATAAGATTCTCTTTGGTACCTCGCTTGTCCTCCCAGTCCACCCCCACTCTTGCGCAGCATGCCAAAGGAACGCAACTTCAACCCCGTGCAGGCCCAGCGCAAGGCCGACAAGGCCAAGGCCATCAAGAAGGGCAAAGCAGACGTAACCGCCAAGCGCAACGAGCGACTCGCCAAGCGGAACCCAGTACACGTACAAAAACAGATCGACGACCTCAAAGCCGTGACTGCCGGCGGCGGAAAGCTCAGCCACCACGAAGAGCAGGTCCTCGAGGGCCTGGAGAAAGAACTCAAGGCTGTGCAGAAGGCGCGGGAGACACTCGGCGACGCGGCACCTCAGTTCCGAAGCAGCGGCCCCCGCCGGGATGGCGACAACGACAGGGGAGCGCTGGGGAAGAGACGGAGGGACTACGACGAGGTCGAACTGAGCAGCGACAGCGATGTGCCAGAGGACGTGCAGAGCATCCCGATGCCGAGAGACACGCCGCCGCCAATTCCCAAAGAGGTTTTGGACCGGTGGTGGGCCAAGAGGAGGGCCAAGATGAACGAGAACAGGAACGAGAACAGGAACGCGAACCTTGAGCCATTAGGCAGCGGCAACGACAGGGGCGGCAGGGGCGAGAGGCAACCGTCGACGTCCACGCCTGTGCCAGAAGCAAAGACGGTATACGAGTCAAAACCTATAGTGCGAGACCTTCGGAAGGAGGCGGCCGCATTTATCCCCAGCGTGGTGAGGCAAAAATTGGACAAGACCCAGGGCAAGGGCGGTCTCATGGAGCCTGAAGAGGCAGATAGGTTGGAGAAGGAGGGCTACCTGCAGAAGTCACATCACGGCGTCGAGGAGCCACAGTCGACAGAGCCCGGCCAAGCCTCGACAACGGCACCTCGACAAGTCACGATGGAGGAAGTCGAGGACGACGAAGATTGAAGCCTTGGACGCTGGACAATGACCGTAGATTCGAAGAGAGAAGACTGCGCCTTCGGATTCCCCCAGGGACTGCTGTCAAACAAGGCACGCCAGGACCAAGGGGGAAAGCGCAAGAAGGGACATTCCCCCCCACAACGCCAACCTCCTTGCAGCTCTTCCGATTTACAATGCCCCAAGCAACCCTCCTCGGCGTGTTACCAGCGGGCCCGTAATGTTTTACGGCTATTCACCCGGTGTGATAGCGAAGCAGCCCGGAGAAAGTCTCCAGCCAGGAGACATATGGTTACTGTGAGCATACGGTCTGCAAAGCAGTACTAGACGTCAGGTGCGCAGATGCGCAAAATGATACCCGTTACAATGACAACCTTTGTAGAACATACAGCCGATCGCCGCTAACGTATGAGTCCCAGGTGGGCGCTAAAATGAGCTCTCACCGAGTATAAATGCCACTGATGAAATCCTTACATAATAAAATCGAGCAATGCACAACTGCGGTATGCGATAGTCATGACCAACCCTTTCCGGGCCAAGCATTGCCTGGGACCCCTCTTCCGAGAGCGGATGTGTGTAAAAACCCGGCAAATTCGCTCACTGGTAATTTGGACTGCAGTGAATGATCGATTATTTCAGACTTTTGTTTGTGGTTTTGGTCTGGCTTGTTGGCGACAAGGACCCACACGACTCGGGAGCCTTACACCGTTCAGTTGTGAACCCGTCTTTATACCTACAATAGGTAGTGAGACAGTCTCAAAATGGCAGAGCCTAAAGGCTCACTGGACAATGGTCATGCACCTGACTCGGCGACCGAAAAGGCTCCGGCCAACGACAACAACAGCAACAACAACAGCGGCGACAATAATTATCATAACCCCAGCAGCAGCACCAATGCCATTCCGCCGCCTTTATTCGTTGTCCCCAGCAACGCGGACCATGGATCGGGTAGAGACGCAGCCTCATCGGCCGGCGACGGCGAATCTTATCCGGAAGGGGGCCTGCGGGCATGGCTCGTCGTCTTGGGCGCCTGGCTGGCGCTTGTATCGTCACTCGGCCTCATGAACACCCTCGCAACCTTCCAGACCTATGTGACAACACACCAGCTGAAAGACTATGATGAGGGCACGGTCGGCTGGATTTTCTCTATCTACACGTTCGTCGTCTTCTTCGGGGGCCTATTTATTGGCCCCCTGTTCGACAAGTATGGACCGAGATGGCTGGTCCTGACAGGCACCGTGTCCGTCGGTGCCAGCATGATGCTGTTCAGCATCTCCACAGGTGAGCAACAGCAACCCTCTTCGAGCCACCGAGAAAGCTTCTCAAACACATCTGCTGATACGAACGCGCACTCAGAACTATGGCACTTCATCCTCTCCTTTGGCGTCTTCTGCGGCCTTGGCTGCTCCCTGCTCTTCACCCCGTCCCTCGCGGCCGTGGGCCACTTCTTCCTGACGCGGCGGGGCCTCGCCACGGGGATCGCCTCCACGGGCGGCAGCATCGGCGGCATCGTGTTCCCGCTGATGCTGCAGTCGCTGTTCCCACGCCTGGGCTGGGGCTGGTCCATTCGTGCCCTGGGCTTTATTGTGCTCGCCATCTGCTGCTGTGCAAACTTCCTCATCCGCTCGCGCCTGCCGCCCGCCCACGGCGCCAGCGCCTGGCCGGACTTCAACATCTTTCGCAACCGCGCCTTCACGCTGACCACGCTGGGAATGTTCCTGCTCGAGTTTGCGCTCTTCATCCCACTTACGTACATCTCGTCATATGCCCGCTCCAAGGGCTTCTCCGAGGCCTTCTCCTTCCAGATCCTGCCCATCCTCAACGCTGCTTCCGCCTTTGGCCGCGCCCTGCCGGGTTACTGGGGGGATAAGATCGGCCCTTTCAATATCAATTTGATCATGATCATCATGTCGATAGTCTCGTGCCTCGCGATTTGGCTGCCTGCTGGTTCCTACACCGCCGGTCTGATATTGTTCGCGGTGACATTTGGTTTCGCCAGTGGCAGCAATGTCAGTATCACACCTGTGTGCATAGGTATGTTATGCAAGACGCAGAACTATGGCCGGTACTACGCTACATGCTACACTGTCGTTAGCTTCGCTTGTCTGGTGGGTGTGCCTATCGGCGGCAATATTCTAACATCGAATGGAGGTGATTACTGGGGGGTTATTGTCTTCACTGGACTTGTGTATCTAGGTGCTCTCATATCTCTGTACCTTGCGAAAGTGTGCAAGGTCGGCTGGAGGCCATGGGTCATTTTCTGAAGCAGAGTAGAATGATAAGCACCCTCATCACTCTCTATGCCACTCCCTTGGAAGGCAGGTAATACGGACCCTCCATGTGATTAATGGCCCATAGGTCCAATTCGATCATTCTTTACGCAACACAATCAATACAACGGGATGCGTCCATATTGAAGCATCATGTAAAACCCCTGAAAGGCTAATATGTATCCTTAATCGGCCAAATTCTGCACGTCTTCAGCCATGTTCAGTATAAGCACCCGTATGTCTTTGGGCAGATTAACTTTCACAAACAGCAAGGTACTTTGCAGATATACCAAAAAAAAAAAAACACGCTCAAAACAACATACGCTAGGCTGAACATCTACGTATAAGTCTATCTACTGTGGACCCAACTGGTTGCCCTTTTTAGTACCTCTTTGTTGTTCACTAGAGGTCCAGCCTCCAGGCCGTTAGAAGTATGAACAACCACGTGTCTTCCAGAGGCCCTCAATTCTTCTTTCCCTCGCGGAGCAACTAATACATATACTGTGATCATCAAAAGTCCTCAACCTTAGGCACCAAAACAGCCCTTCTCCGCGATATTCCGTGCCAGCTCCATGATCGACGCGGCACCAATGACCTCCATATCGCTGACCTTCACGCCTGTGTTCTTAAAGACCCAGCTGCGGAAGGATGACGTGACGAGGGAGTCGACACCGTAAGCTGTGAGAGACTTGTCCACGTCCATGTCATTCGGAGACATGCTCAGGGAGGAGGAGAGGTACTCCACGAAGCCCAATAGGGCGATGCGGGCAGCCTCATCCAGGGAGTCAGCTGACTTGAGCGCCGCGATCAGGGCCTTGCCGCTGTTTTGCGAGGAGATGCTCGTGGGGATTGAGGAGCTGGATATCGTATTCCCGAAGGCGTCACAATGCAGTTCCGGAAGGTCGAGCTCATTAAGGACCTCGAACATCTTGGTCTCGGCCCAGAAGGGGTCAGCGACCTCGTTTTGGCGGATCAGGCCGCCGGTGCCCACGCCAGTGACGACCTGTGCGGGCAACCGGAGAGCGTCGCTGGCGCAGCCGGCCATGGCCCGCTCCACGAGGAACAGGAAGTTTTCCAGGGAGACCGTGAAGAAACCGCTGGCCTTGAGAATAGCCAAGGTCTTCTCGTCCTCCTCCAACATTCCAGCACCCATGACAGGGCCAAGGTCGAGGGAGACGGAGTTTTTGAGGCCCAGGGATGCGCGGTGGCGGGCCAAGGCGTCCTGAAAACAGTTACCAGCTGCGTAATTCGCCTGGCCTCGGTTGCCGATCACGCCGGATGCCGAAGACAAAAAGATTAGGAAGTCCATATCATCAGGCAGGACGTTGTGGAGATTCCACGAGCCGATGGTCTTGGGGCGAGTAGCAGCTGTCCAGTCCTCGTACGACATGCTCTCCCACACCGCATCAGCCACCACTGCAGCGCATTGAACGGCACCTCTGATAGGCGGTATCACGGTGCTTGAAAGGGCTCGTCGAAGCTCGTCTTCGTCACAGACATCGACAGGCAGAGACAGGGCTTTGACACCGCGTCGTGACAAGGAGTATAGAAACCGACGGTCTTCGAGCGTCTGCGCGCCTGAGCGAGAAACAAAAAGTAGGTGTCGTGCCCCCCGGTCGGCCATCAAGCCAGCCACGCACTTGCCTAGGCCGCCTAGGCCGCCAACAAGGACGTAGGTCGCATCCGGGTGCAGGACCACAGGAGTAATGGGGTTCGTGCCGACTCGGATATGAGATCCGGAAACGAAGTGAAGCGTGTTCAGGTGTCGGCCAGGATTTGCGGCCATGGAATGCCAAAGTCGATCAAGATTCTCAAGTGGCTCCTCGCGGATGAGATTAGGAGACGGAGCACCAAGGTAACCCTTTAGGACAAGCTTTAGGACATCCTTCCATGCCTTTGCGATGACCCTGGTTCGCTTCTTTGCGACTTCAAAGAGGTCAAATTTGTGGATCGAGACATTTTCATACTGAGGGGTAATAGACACCTTGGACAAAGTGTTGTTACAGACAAGGAAAATGTGGCCATTGTCTCCAACGCACTGAGCGCTCTCGTCTAAGTGGTCAGTCGTCGGCGAGAATACGCAGTCCACACCGTTTCCTTCTGTGAGCTGCATGAGCTGCTCAGACAGGGCATTCTTGCTCACATCAACGATGTGCTCCAGCGGCAGGCCGTAGTGCTGGTTCAGGTCGGATCGCTCTTCAGCATTACACACCCCCGCGAAAACAGTTGCCCCGAGATGTTGAGCCACGCGGACCGCGGCCTCGCCGTATGGGCCTGCAGCACAATGTATGAAGACGCTATCTCCGGATGAAAGGCCGGCGATATTATTGAAGCGATGATATGCGCAGGTCAAAGCCGTTGGACTCAAGCCTCGGATCTTGGACTGGCTGTGAAGTTGGTGAACGAATATCTGATCGACAGTGACCACTGACTGAACCGTGTCGCTGGCCAGAGCAACTACTAGGCTGCCAGCCGTGATTCTGGTGACACTCTGCCCCACCCGTTCCACCGTGCCAATAACATCAACACCTAAGCTGCTCTCGCTGCTTCGACCCAAGATCGTGTCCAAGTCAACTTGGTAGAGGTTTGTGCTGTGAACGGTGATGCGAACATCATAGGGACCAAGGGGCTGATTGGCAGCGTCGTTAACCTCAAAGTACGTGTTTGTTATATCTGTATTCGGCGAGAACTTGAGCTTCAGCGGTTGATTGAATGATTCAATAGCCGAGATCTCTACGCGCACTGCTTGATCGTGACCGTTCTCGATCACCGAATTGATGGCTCCAAGTGGATGGAGTCTGGCAGCGAAGAGCTTGCTGTCCCGAAGAGAGTATTCGACTTCGGGTACCTCAACCTTGGCAACCTCTAAGAAAGAATTGTTGAAGATAGTTTGGATGGCAGATATGGCCACAGCTGTATCAAATTCGTTCTGAATGACACCGAGATCCAGGTTAACAATGCGTTTCGAAGAATCTTCGGAGCGAACGGTCCTGGCCAAGCCTTGGAAAGGGGCGAGTAGGGGCATCTCTGTAGTCTTCTGAGCACCAGTTGTAACCCAAAGGAGTCCAAGCGTGGCCTTCAGGAGCAGCTTGATTTGATCGAAAGCTGGGCGGGACATGTCGAATACAAGGACATGATCGACTTCGACAAGAGAGATGCAGTGGTTGCTCGCTTGCTGTGGAGTTAGTTGAGACAGCCGAACACGCTCGACGTTGGGAAGAGTAAGGGCCTGGGACAGGCGGCTGGTCGCTTCAGATAGATCACCGTCTGGAAGTAGAATGATCAGAGGGACACCGTTGTGGATTCGCAATTCATGCCTGCCAGGCAAGACAGGATACAGTTCCTGCCAAAGGAGCTCGCTGCAAAGGTGCCGGTTGCTCGGCAGGAATCCGGACGCTCCTGAAGAGGCCAATTTTATGGATTCCATGCCATTCACAACAACCATGGGCTTGCTGAAGATAGCATCCGACATCACAATGTCTGCCACGGCTCCACGGAAACCCTTGCGCTGAGCGATGGCGTATCCATGAAACTCTGCACCAGCCCCCTTCAACATGTCGGGCGAAAAGTAGATCTGTCGGATGCAAGACGGGACCATCGTCTCATCGCCAACAGCGAAGACTGTCTGGAACATTGCATCGAGAGTAGCAGGGTGAATGAGGTGATCATACTCGAACTGCGCTGGCATTTTAGCCTTGGTGTCGGCAACCCGAACGATGCTGGTGCAGGAGTGCTGGCTCCTCGCCAGGGAGACGATGTTCTGGAACAGTGGTCCATAGTTCATTCCAATGCCATCTAGCCTCTCGTACAAGGAGTGGGCGCTGATTTCCTGCGTGCACTCGGAGCGCAGTCTCCAGTATGTGTTTCGGTGAACTTGACACCGAGCGTTCTCAGCCGAAGCTTCATCCGCCGGTTTGCCGCCGTAGGAGATATTTATCAGACCCTTTGCGTTCTCCTGCCAAGGCCCGTGCTCCGTCTTCGTCTCAATCGAGAAGGAGTACACCGCGATACCGTTGGCGGTATCCGGTGGCGGAATCTTCAATGCCTGCATGTTCATCATGTGCTCCATGCCGTGCTGGCTTGCTGGAATAATGACTGGCTTGAGGATGATGAAGCTGGAAATTTGATATGAATCCACTCGCAGCAAAGGGTCACTACATTGCCTCGCAGCCTCCAAAGCCATCGTGATTAGACCGGCAGCTGGGTAGACGATGACCTTCTGAACTTTGTGATCAGTCAACCACGGATTCTCGTCCAGTCTCAGATAGCCACGCCAACGAGAGCACTGAGGAGTGGATTCAGCCAATGGAGCACCGATCAGGTCCTCACGACCATGCTTCCTCTGACGGAGGGCGACGCCTAGGTGTGATTCAAACCAATAATTCTTGGAGTGATTGAAGGGGTATGGAGGGAGATCAACAAGAAGCTGTGGCAAGAGGCCCTCTTTGCTTCTACACACCCACGAAAAGTCGGCGGGGTAACCGCGCGCCCATAGATCGCCCAAAGCCGTCAGAGCGGTGACAGAAGCGTGCTCATTTCGCTTTAGAAACGGAATGTGAGGGAGCTCCGTGGTAGCCTTGCCCGGAGTGAGGGCAGTGACAATCTCCTGAATGGGCTTGGCCAGCGTGACAGTAGGACTGACCTCGAGCACGACCTTCGGCTTCACAGCTTCGTACATGGTGGAGAAGGCCTGGCTGAAGAGCACAGGGGACGTCAGGTTCTTGGACCAGTATTCAGCGCCGACTTGCGACGCAAAAGTTTCTTCACCGGTGACGGATGAGAACATTCGTGGACCTTGCGTGATGTTGATTGGCCTCACTTCATCTAGAGACTGCTGGTAGCTCTGTGCGATGAAGTGCATGTGGTGGGAGTGGTAGGCCGTCGAGACCACTAGTACTCGGTGAGAGATTCCATCCTCATCCATCTCCTGTGCAAGATAGAGGATTTGTTCCTCGTCGCCGGAAAGGGTGACGGAGACCGGGCTGTTCTCACAAGCAACGGCGACAGTGCCAAGCGGGACTCGGCGGACGTACTCTTGTACGTGTGAAGCGGACAGGCCGACAGCCATCATGAGCCCCTTGGCATTCGGATGGGAGTATTGAAGCGACTGAGCGTACTCTCCGCGGCGAAAAGCGATGAGCCAGGCGTCCTCTCTGGTCAAGAATCCAGCTGCGTATGCTGCGGCGATCTCCCCAGATGAGTGACCGACCACTGCTGTGGGCAGCATGCCGGACGCCTTGAGCAAGTCAACGAGGGCAATCTGAACCGCAGTGGTCGCTGGCTGTGCAATTCTGGGCTCGTTGATGTGGCCCATGGAAGGAACATCGTGCATAAGCTCCTGCAGAAGATCGAAATCACTAGCCACGATCTTGGACAGATACTTGGAGGCCCCAAGCACGCTGCTGCTGAAGGGCTCAAATTCCATCAGCTCGCGGCCCATGGCGTACCACTGAGCGCCCTGGCCACAAAAGACCGAAGCAAAAGTAGGAGCTGCATCGTCAGAAGGGAGGAAGCGTTGGATACTGATACGTTCTAGTGCGGCGAGCTGTTGCTGGAGGTCAGTCGCAGATCGTGCAACGAAGCAGGCCTTGAACTCGAGGGCCGAACGACGTGACGTCGTGTAAGCGTAGTTTGCCAGCAAGTTTGGATCCGAGGCGTGATCTGCAACGTAGGACGCGTGCCCTGAAGCAATTTTGGCAATTCCATCTCTCTCGTGGGACGAGACGAGGATCAGCTGAGTAGGATTAAAGGTCTTCTGCCTCTTGGCACGACCAGCCGAAACCGTGGTGGGCAGAGAACGGTGGTTGCCGGGCAAAGACCGTTCAGCGAGATACGAGCCTGCATCGTCGAGGATGACGTGGGCATTGGTGCCTCCAAATCCAAAGCAATTGACCCCTGCACGTCGAAGACCGTCCACCGGCCAGTCGGTGAGTGAAGTCGGGACCTGAGAATGGGAGGAGAGAGGTCAGCCTCGCACATGCGTTACATACCTGGCCAGGGGCTGGCACGGCAACAACACACACGACATCATCTAGAGCCATCTCTCTTGAAGGTCACAGCATTCGATAAAGTACATACCTTGATCTTCCACTCGTCGAACTTTATATCTGGGTTCCCAATCAAGGGGTCGAAATACAGGTTCTTTGGTATCTGCCCTCGCTCAACAGCCAGCACTGCCTTGATGAGACCAGCTATGCCCGCCGCACCCTCGAGGTGGCCTATGTTGGGCTTGATCGAGCCAATAAGAATAGGCTTGTCGGCGTCACGACTCCCACAGAGAGCCCTGGAAACGGCGAAGCATTCTTTAGGGTCACCCGCCGGGGTCCCAGTGCCGTGGCATTCAACATAGGCAGTCTGGTCGACGTCCAGCCCCGCCTCCTTGTATACCGCCTCGATGTTGGAGAGCTGTGCGTCGGAGCTGGGCATGGTGATACCTGGAGTCCTTCCGTCCTGGTTGACTCGGGACCCGCGGATGACCGCGCGGATGGTGTCATTGTCGCGTATCGCATCATCGAGGCGCTTCAGTACGACCACGCCGATGCCCTCACCGCGGCCGTAGCCCTCGGCCTTGTTCGTGAACGTGAAGCACTTCCCGCTCTTCCCCAGGAAGTTGAGCGCTGTCATGGGCATCATGGTAGCAGGGGTCAGGATCAAGCCAACTCCCGCAGCGATAGCCATACGGGCTCGTCCATTCCTGAGGTCTTGACAGCAATTATGCACGGCAACCAGCCCCGCGCTGCATCCTGTGTCCACAGTCTGGCTGGGCCCTCGAAGGCCGAATTGGTACGAGATGCGGTTGGAAAGCATCGCCGCGCCGGTCCCGGTTGCCGCATACTGAGGTGCCCAATCTGGGTCTCGCAGGATGATTTGCTCGTAGTCTGCAGATTAAAGAGTTGGCCTCCAAACTTTAATGACAGCAAACGGCCAGGGGACCGACTTACCCTTCACAAATGTTCCTACATTGACTGAGGTCTCACTCAGGTCAAGGGACTCCTTTGAATAGCCGGCTTTGTGAACAATTAGCCAAAAGGAAATTCTTGCGGGATCAGGAGGGCTGGAGTACCATTCTCGAGTGCCTGATACGTGACCTCAAGCAAGATGCGCTGCTGCGGGTCGATCGCATGTGCTTCAGCTTGAGAAATATTGAAGAACTGTTTTCATTGATAGTCAGTCTCTTCCTTGAGTGCGAAGACATTTGTGTGGACGTGGACTTTTTTCACATACAGCCGCATCAAAGGCTTTGATGTTATCCCTGAGGAAGTGAGCTCCCCTGAAACCAATCGAACCTTGACGTTGGCCGCTTGGGTGATAAAAGCCATCAATGTTGAGACGGTCCTGAGGGAACTCTGACCAGGCATCGCCGCCTTCTTTAAGCATATTCAATAGCGACTCGACGTTATAGCCATCTCCAGGGAAACGACATGCTGTACCGACGATTGCGACAGGCACAACAGCATCGTCGTCTGGAATGAGCGCCTCACCCATTGTTCCTTGATGAAACAAGCCTGTGCTGATTGAAAGATGAAAGCGATGAGGGGCTGTCTCGTTTGGGAGGGGTGGATATGTTTGCGATGGATTCGGGAGACGCCTATTGAAGCGAGAGGCCCAACTTCAAGGCTGCGAAAAGGACAAATCTGCCCAAATAAGGCCCAAAGCTGTCAGAAACTGAGGCAATAGAAAGTTGACGAGCTTTTGGAGATGTTCCACATATAGATAACGAGGGGCGATTGAGGTGCCAGTTTCTATAGTGACGGTTCAGTGCTTGCTCCTTGAAGGCAAGGTGCAAGGTCGAGAGAGGTGTTCTGGACAAGATCCCAGATGATTGTGTGGCTTAAGTTTTATCACCCTGTTTTGGCTGCAGTTCACTAGCTCTGTGAATGGTGTCGTGAAAGCTGAATCGACCCAAGTGAATAAGGCCTTTGAAGATTGCGCGTACTTCTGAGCTTCAGTTGAAATGTCCCGAGGCAGCATCACTCCTTATCATAGATCCTTGGGGGCGGGGCCAGGTGGCGATGATGGTGATCAGGCCTGCCCGAGTACCTAGACAGCTCCACGTATTGTTGTCTCCGAGTCGATGAGGCTCACTATTTCCCTGTCGCTGCTAACGGTGACACATAGCTCATCCTCCTTGGACTCTGAACCTGGACCATGACCACCAATGACGAGACGGATATAACAGTTAACACCAAAGAAGGATTGGACGGATTGGTAGCACGAGTCTCATTAGACAAGTGTGTAAAAAGGGGAGAATCTGCAAATAGGAGACGTTGTTCCAAAGATGGCAACAGCAGACATTTCCCAACACCTTGTTTGAGAAAATCTTTCACCGAATCACCCCATAAATCCCTTCTCGCACCATGCCCGACAAGCCATCACAACCTGCCTGCATGCATGAGGCACATGCATTGCCATGAACACCCAACGGATCGGGGCAGGATAGCAAGAGTCACAAGGGGCGGGCCGAGCTGCGAGATGCGGTACCTCCATCGGATGCAAGTCCACTCGTACACATGAGAGATGACAGGGGTCGAAGACCAGGAGATTTAAAAGAAAAAGAAATGCATAGTAGGCAGTAGGCCTCAAGTAGGAGACTAGACCATTACCTCCTACCTGTACTTCGTCAGACACATATCATGCCCGACTATGAGATTGCTTCCCCCGGCTCCAGAACACACTTGTGTCGCCGCAGTGCGTCTTTGACTTGAGACGGAGTGTCCGTTGGTGGTGGAGAAAATGGTACACAGTGTATCTCTTCCAAAACCTGCCTCCTTGGACATCATGGTCTCTGGGCTGCGGTGCCCAAGCCCCCGGTCGCAGATATTCCCCTATTCTCAATTAGCTGAGCAGTGAGTACGCCGGTCAGCGCTAAGCATCAGCTGACAGATGTCACCTGAACCATGAGAAACATTAGTCCTGAAAAACCAATGCACCTTCTCGTCGGGTGAACGACCGTTTGTGGGGGAAAGGGCCGGACCCGAGCTGGTGATGTTTGAGGACTTCTCCCAGAGCAGCTCTTTTGGGCCGTGATGGCGCCCGAACGTAGCCCTTGCATTTCAATAGGTCTGTCTCCCTTTGGAAAAGAAGAAACAATGTTCCGTCCAATAACGTGCATGAGCGCACTGCATTTGAGCAAGACCCTGCTTGCTAAACTGATGTGGAAATGTTGCAGGATGGCCTCGAACGACTTGTTCGGGTGGATCGGGGGGTGACTGATGGTGGAAAGCCTCGGGAATCTGTTTTTCTTTTCCTAAAGGGCTCGGCGGCGTTCGTCGCGACTGTGGATTGAGCTAGAGAAGTTGACTTGTCCATAACGGACACAATCTTGCCAGTCGCGGGCGACTGGGAGCTCGCACCCTGAGGCGTAAGTAGACATGCGCTTGGTAATGTCGCCCCAAGTTCATGATCTGATGGGCACGATGGATAATCGATTGTTGCCCGCGGCTCAGAGGTCTTCAGACAAGTCTGACCAACAAGCCGATCAGTTTTCAGGACCGGTCAGAACGGGCGCTTACAGAGGAGAACCAGACGACGGCAAATCCAGGGGGCGGCTATCCTGGCGGTGAGAGACCATTTCGTGACGTAGAGCCCCAAAGAGATCGTATTGAATATCCAAGGATACGAGACAGTGTCATCCGGAAGACGGGAGGGTAAGGAAATAGAAAGAGTACGAGATAGATCCAGGAGAGGACGGTTTGCATCAGAAGTCGTCGTGGTCCGGCCGTTGTATCCGAACGGCTTGGTACGCTGGTGCGAAACCTGACAACTGACAGCCCGAGTCGATGTGCAAGATCCTGCAAGCTGCCGTCGGTCTGTTCTTCATCCCCCCTGGGCCTAGTGTCAGTATCGGCCTGGCAGGTTCTGATGCAGCCTGCCCTGTCTGACTGACTGTAGGACGGACGTCCTCCTGGGAAGGGCGAAAAGCCCACCGTGCCTTATCGTAGTGAGAACATAATGCTGTACCACGGTAACAGACGAGAGAACTTTGTCACCGTCACAGGGACCGCGCGGTTCGGGGAGGATCAGGATGGATCTGGCCCCATCTGGACCAAGAGGACTTCGAGTACTTGAGGTGCGGCACTGAGAGGACATTGAGACGAGAAGCAACCTGCTGCTATTCATTGCAAGGGCCATGAAAGATCCATACCCAGCTTGAGTAGGACTTGCCAGCTTCAGAAGCCAAATCTTCCTGGCCTCTCTCGCAGGGCTGACATCGGCTGAAGATGGACCGTTGCCTCCTGCGCAGCCAAAACAGAATGCAACAAATTTCATGGGCGAGATTAGTGGTGAGAAAATAATATGTCGACATCAAAACCGAGAGAACACCCAGATGGGCTGCGAGACTGATGGCGAGCAAGTAGGCATAGGGTATATTCAAGAGCAACTGGGCTTTAGCCAGGGAAGGCGCCTTCCAAGAGTTCATTTGCCGTATTGAGATGCTAGTATCACTCCGCTCCTCAACATTTACTCTCCGTTGGAGCCACAGATGAGTAAGAAGGGTCATCAAGTCATTCTCACATCGAATCGAGCTGAACAGCCCCATTTGACTTAACTTACGTATACAGTTATTAGTTCCCTGCATGTAGCCCTGGAAGCCGCAGTGCAAACCCCATTTCTGACATTGATTTGACCCGTTTGAAGTTGGAGGGCTTGTCGTCCGCCTGTAGCCATTTGCTGTCCACATCGCCATATTTGGTAAGTAGTCGGCAACGCCAGGCACAATCCCACGGTTCGGACTTCGGCGAGCCCGCGCATCCTCTGTCATTTTTTTTTGTGGCGGCTGCGGCCGTTGTCAATACAGTTCCCAATATGGCTCCGAGCTAGGCGCCGATATCAACGGATGTAACAACAGTCCACGGCCCGCTTTCCTGGCAGGATGAACCCGAATTGAGAATGTCCAGGCTCACCCGCTGGCTCGACCAATCTACGGGTTGCAGCCTGCCATTATCAGTCGCTATGCCTTGTATGCGGGCTGTGCAATGTCTTGGTGAATCGATCGTGCATTGGGTGTCAACGCAAGCCAAACGGACCTGGCATGATGCTGTCCGACCGAAACAGAATCCCACAGCGATTACGAGGACTGTCTCGCCCACAAGACAATTTCTGACCACCCTTGGGGTCGCTTGGGCTTGCGAGTCTCAACAGTCGGCTGCGACAACAAGGTGCGGTGTGGAGGCGGACGGGAGGACTCATTACCCCCTCCCACTCGACACTAAGCCAGACGGGCGAAAGTCTTGACGTTCTGTCACACAGACCAAGACACCCAGACACTCCCCTATGCTGCGCTAGGGAAGAGCCGAGCAGCCGAGGTTTCTCCACGACGTTCAATCCAGCCTTCTTGATATCAGATCACTCTGGTCCTCGCGCTGGCCCATATCCAAGGAATTGCGAGCAGGAGACAGGAGACAGGAGACAGCATCTAAGGTGGCTCTTGCAGCAGCCAAAGGGTGTACGGCATACGGGGGAGGGCCACAGATCCTGTACTGCAAGCCCATTTCACGCCCAGCCATGTCTCACTCGTACCGCCAAAAGTGTCTGGCAGGAGGGTCACACAGGACGGAGTTCTGCATTGGTTACCATTAGCGACCCAGATTAGCACGCCGACTAGACTGATCCGCATGCATGTATTCATATCGATCAAGTGTTTGTCGGTGTCGCCTGGTGCCACCTCAGCAAGCTTGGAAAGTGGGAAAACCGGATCGAGTGACAAGTACGGCCTTAACCGCAATTACAAGCCCAGTGGCTCGTTGGATACCCGGTATTCGCCTCGTCGGCTCAAAATAGCGGGTATCTTGGGGACTGTGTATGTTTCTGCTTGAGCCTGTCTCGGGCTGGACGGCCTCGACTCTCCAGCTAAAGTGAATACCCAGAAACTGCGGTTCTGGTCTTGGTTTGTGCCACAAACAGAGCTTGCGCACACCTTGATCCTCACAAGTGACTCATCCTGTTTTCAGAAAAGGATCGGATTCGATTCGGCCGCTCGACGGTCTTTCAACAAGACTCGGACGACGGAACTGCGAAACACTGACTCGGCCCATGCTTGGCCACTGGTTCGTGACATCACACAAGGCGGCGACTTTCACGTGTGCTCAATGGAATGATAGACAGGGGAACACTCGGGCAGTGGACTGTGTACGTGTGTATGGTTGGCCTTGCTCTCAGCAGGCTCAGTCCCATGTGACCTCATTGAGACACTGAACATGGGTTCCTGAGCCACTCGAGCTCTGAATCCAGGCACAGAACAAGTGTCACGTTGCACGGTATCCGTCAACTTCTGGCTGCGGTCTGGTGGCGCTGTTAGAAGGATATTACCCATGCCGACACACAGTGAGTTCATTAAGGTCGGAACTCTCCCAGACATGGGCCTTGCCTGGGCAGCTGCAGCCCCTCCTCCGATCTCCCTCCTGCCTGTACTTCCTGGCCCATCTTAAAAGCGGTTGGACGAGATTGGCACCTCGCCTCGGACCAAAGACAGCTGCAAGTGAGAGGTCATGAAGCTCTGCGCAGGTGTTGTCTTCGGTTGCATTCTCGAAGATTAAGCGAGCCCATCATTGATTGATTGACGACCCGGCTCTCTGGGTAGTGGTAAATGTGGACTTGTTGTGGCACGGAGATAAAAGCCCTTGGCCCTTCACATCCAGGATTAGGAACAACATCAAGTGAATGTTGTTTGCTTCCTGCTTCAGAGGACCCAATGTTCTCTAACCTCCAGCGAATTGGAGAAGCACCTAGAATCGATGGCTTCAATGGAAGGCCACAGTGACCAAGTGTTGGCGAACAGGAAGTGGGTCCACAGACGACCGTATACCTCGATCCCTTCCAAAGAAAACCTCAGCGCTGAGGCACACTATACAACCATGTCACCGCCGCCACCACCACTACCACCACTACCACCATCCGCCTCAGCATCTCCTTGGAATTTCAAAGTTGGCCTGCAAACAACCCAACCACGGCCGGTGTTCTCTCCCCACAGCTCCTACAAGCGTCATTTACCCGAGTCGGCGTGTGAGATTTACCTGCCACCATCGAACAGCGACCTATCCATGGGCTCGATGAATTCGAGGGGTCAAAATTCAATGACCACTCCGCTCAAGGATCCTCTTGAGGATTGCCTCCCACCTCCGCCCCCGCAGGTCGATGGCGCACGTCTTGGTTTTATTATCATGTTGTGAGCACAGATATACACCGTTTGCGTTCTTTAGCTTGGAAAACTGATTGGCTATCAGCATGCTCGGCGGTCTCTTGTTTTCTGTAATAGACACCACGATCGTCTCTACGGCTCTTATCATTATCGCCACAAACCTTCAGAACTTCAAGGATATGTATTGGGTGGTTCTTGCGTACCTGCTGTCATACTTGGGTAATCGGCCTGTCGCCGAAATCTGGAAAAGATAATGAACTGACCACAGCCCCTCAGGTTGCGCAATCGGGTTCGCCAAACTCGCCGACCATTTTGGCCGTCTCCCGATCTTCCTGTTCTCCTGGCTCATATTCTCGAGCTGTTCGCTTGGATGCGGTCTAGCTACGGATATGCCACAGCTGTAGGGCCTCTTGCCCTGAACCAAAAACCCATCAAAGAGATCCCTCAGCTGACCAACTGTTTCCTACAGCATCATCTTCAGAGCTCTGCAGGGAGTCGGCGGCTCGGGGCTCTATAGCCTGTCACAGATATCTCTTGCAGAGATTGCGCCCCACGGAAAGAACGCGTTGATCGGCATGCTCATCGGGATCACACTCGCGACTTCATTTGTGCTCGGACCTCTTCTTGGAGGCGCCATCTCTGGAGGCAACTGGCGATGGATATTCTACATGAAGTAAGGCACCAAATTGATGAAGGCAAGACAGATTTTGCCTGGTATTGACTCGCATCTAGTATCCCTGCTGGCTTCGTCTGCATGTTTGGTCTCGTCGTCCTTTGGCCTCGAGACTTTGGCAGGCCCATCCATCCTTGGCGCGAGTTCTGGAGGATTGATTTCATTGGCAACATATTCATTCTCGCTGCCTGTGTTCTCATGGTGTACAGTTTGCAGCAGGCCGGTG
Source organism: Diaporthe humulicola (assembly GCA_038088545.1). Lineage (NCBI taxonomy): Eukaryota > Fungi > Ascomycota > Sordariomycetes > Diaporthales > Diaporthaceae > Diaporthe > Diaporthe humulicola. Next base: position 8,312 of record JBBWSL010000077.1, on the reverse strand, counting down.
CCATGATATTTTCGTGGACGAGTGTCGAATTTATTGCTACATTTGTAGTGTCGGTTGTATGCTGGGCCTTATTCTGGGCTTGGCAGCTCATTCTCAAGCATCTCCCAATCCATGTCGAGCCAGTCTTTCCCGTTCGACTTGTTTACAACCGTGTGTACGTTGCTGCTGTGGTGTAAGTATCCTCTCCTATGTTTCTGCATCCAGTTCTGTTTCACCTTCTTTGTACTTTCATATCTACGTGGAAAAGATGGTGACTGATGAAAAGAAAAACCAGTGCAATGTTCCTTTCAGGCTACTGCTATTTGGCAATAGTTATTACTCTTCCAGAACGATTCCAGATTGTCAATGAAGACTCAGCGCTCATGGCAGGGGTTCATCTGATCCCCATGCTCGGAGCTACTTCCCTGGGGTCCATTATTGCTGGAGCCTTGTCGAAGAGGAAGAACAACACCTCAAGGACCTTAGTAGCGGCCTCTTGTCTTCAGGTCATCGGACTCGGACTCCTAACCACTTTTGATGCTCCGTCATCGCCTACCAACCCTCAGTTCGGGTATCAAGCAATTTTCGGTCTTGGCGTAGGTCTGACCTTCTCCTCCGCCACGATCCTTACAAAGATACAAGCGTCCGGCAGAGACCACGCTGTTGCCCAAGGGGTCATGGCGCAAGTAAGGGTCCTTGGCGGTGCCTTAGGCCTGGTGGTCTGCAATGTGATCTTCAACATTCACCTCGAGTCTCTGGAGGCCAAGCTCTCCGGCGCGGAAAAGGACGCCCTCCACCGTTCCCCCATGGCGCTGATAGAAATGGGTGGGAATGTAGACGAAGGAGTTGCAAAAGACGTGAAGGAAGTGTTCTCGACTTCGTTCCAGAGCATGGTCTGGGTCATGTTCTGGGTCGCTGTCGCCGAGGTGGTCGCAAGTCTTTGCACTTGGGAGATGAAACCGACCTCTCTAGACGAAATTGATGCGGCGGCCCTAGCTCGCGCACATGGCAGCCATAAGCAGGGGTGCAGCCGAGGAGGAAGTGATACGGAGCTTGAGGACTTGTCATCTAGCTTCCGTGCAACCTCGCATTCGAGCACCGGACGGAGGCGGCCTCCGACACCATCCACACGTGGATATCCAAGTCGGGTTTGACATGTCATGCGGGCGAACTTTTAGCCCAGTCACAGCGAAATTCTTTGGAGAGGGTAGGTACTATCTATAGGAGTCTGCACCGAAAGGAGTCTTGCTGGTCAATCAAAATTCTATCGGTTCATTGAGCGAAAAGAGCTCTTCATTCAATATAACCGTGGTCCGATCCCAATGCAGTGTTGAGGTAGAATGAGTGTAGCTGAGTCCGCCCATTCCATTACATATCTGTTCTTTGCCAGTGATCCATGGATATGCACAGACATCATTGAAAACATCCTACGGTTGACATATGTGGAATAGAAAACTTCCCCTCCTGAGAACATTCTTTGGTCGTTGTTCTATGCCTTGGAAATACACATCAACTTCAGAAAACACTTGTCTACAGTTCACAATGTATTGGGAGGACTTGCAAATTTTGAGATTGAGTAATCCCCAGCCTCTGGTTTAACATGGAGGAAGAGGTTTTCACTTGGACCACAGACCAAAAAAGGGAATACATCCATCGCTGACCCCGACTTACCCTGGGAGGATGTCATCGGGGCCTGGGCGCCCGGGGTCTTCATGCACTGTCAGTGCACTAATTGGTGGTCACTTTTGTTCCACATCACATGCGGGCAGATGAGGAAAACATGGTCTCGAATCAACAATTTCCTATTTCCACTATGCCGAGAGTACCCTGTCCTTCACGAGGGTGGTCAGCGGTTGCAGTCTCCGTAGAAAATGACCTAGTTTTGAAGGATCATGTGATACCTAATTCTGTGCTCATCTTTGAGTTGTTGCGCCTGCACTGCCGTTTAGAAGGCGCCACATGCTGAAAACAGGAATTTTCCGCCTTGGGCTCCTTGAGGATTCTGGGCACGTGCATCGCGGCTGACTACGACAGCAGGAATCGCGGACAACCCCGTTGGCATCCTAGCAGGAGGTGACTTTCGATATTGCCTAAGGCTGGCTGACTTCCATTGCACAAGAACTGCAGATCCAGCCGAAATGGTTTAGAGCTTACCTACAATAGGTAGATATGTTGGAGTTGCAATCGTTCCGTGCAACAGACCCCGAATGGCTCACTTGCACTGCCGAGTTCTTGCCACCTGGGCATGCACCTTGCGGTTGCCCCCGCTTCTGGGGGATTATTCTCAGCTCGAACAAGATATAATTTTCAGGGGACTCGTGATAAATACACAGTTGCCTTGCCGTCTGACAATTGTTATTCTTCCGGTCGCCGGCTTCTTCCTCTCATTTCCTGCGCTGCTAGGTACTATGGGGAAACTATCGCAACTTGCTTCTGGCTTCTGGCTGCTGGTCGGGGCTTCTGCCACGGTTCAGTTCAGCAGTGTCACACCCGACGCCGCTAATTGCGTACGTATCTACACTCTCAACAGGATTTATCCTCAGTTGGGTTTGGAACATGGGATTATAGTCTAATACATGGGTACCAGTGTGCCGCTCTATCTCAGCTCGCCGAGCTCAGAGAGCGTATTGTCTATCCCAACACCACCCTCTACCAAGAGCGCCTTGAGTCTTACTATTCTGCTAATGCAGCATTGGCACCATTCTGTATGCTACTGCCCGAAACAACAAAGGACGTCTCACGATTCATGGATGTGATATCCAGCAACTACTGCCCTTTTGGGATCCGTAGCGGCGGACACTCCGCGTTTCGAGGCGCGAACAGCGTAGACGATGGGATTACCATTGACTTTAGTCAGTTACAGGCTTCCTGAAGTATCTTGCACAGGTTGACACTGACATTGAGCCAGGTTACATGAACCAGACTACCTACGATGCTGACACGACCATCGCGTCCGTTCAACCAGGGGCCAGGTGGGGTGCTGTTTACGAGGCCCTCGACCCTTATGGTGTGACAGCTGCAGGAGGCAGAGCTGATGTTGTAGGCGTCGGCGGCTTTGTCACTGGAGGTGGCTACTCATTCTATGCCGGAACAATGGGCTGGGCATGCGACGCTGTTCACAACTTTGAGGTGGTGCTTGCTAATGGTTCCGTGGTCAATGTGAACGGGAACGAGCACGCGGACCTTTTCCAAGCTCTGAAGGGAAGCTCAGGGAACCTTGGTCTTGTCACGCGGGTGGATCTATGTGAGTTGCTGGGAAGTCTGAACGTATTTTCCGGGCAATGATGCTGACACTTTCAGACACAACCGATTCTACCCAGATCTGGGGCGGCTACCTCACATACGACTGGGCCGACCGTGCTGCCGTCTTTGATGCATACTATCATTTTACCGAGGACTTTGACAGTGACCCGACGAGCGAGGCTCTTGTTGCATTTGGTTATGCAGAAGGCAATCTTACCCTGCAGGCGCTCCTAAGCAACACACAAGCTCAAGTGGCCCCGCCTGCTTTCGACAAGTTTACCGCCATCAGAAATCTGTCGGATACTTCGATTGTCACTTCTATTGCCGAACTGGTGCCTGCGTTCACCGGGGCGACCCCACTTGGAGTATATCCGAATTGGTTCAGCGGCTCCGTTGCCAATGCCGCCGTTACCGAGTTCTTGGAGTTTTATTATCAAACTTTGAAAGAATACACCGGAAAGATGGAAGCAGCTGTAGCCCACAATTCATCGCTAAGTATCGTCGCCTCCATGCAACCAATACCTCGCGCGTTCGTAGATATCAGCAACAAGAGAGGTGGCAACGTTCTCGGATTAGAAGACTTAGTTGCAGACGGGCCGGTCGGATCTTGGCTGTTGGCGGTTACACTGACCAAGGAGGATGATCAGCCGGCAGTCTTGGCCCTAGCAGAAGAGCTCGTATCCAATTTGGAAGCATACGCTGACTCGCTTGATGCCAACAAAGACTGGCATTATTTGAATTACGCCTACAAAACCCAGGATCCTATTACTGGATATGGAGAAGAGGCTGTTGCGAAGATCAAGGCCGCCTCAGCGGCGTACGACCCCCATGGCGTGTTTCAGGAACTAAGACACTCGGGATTCAAAATACCTGCTTAGGGATCGGACAGCTAGTTTAAAACTGAGAAGTATGTAGTGAGAGCATTTGTCATTTAAGAAAACTATCGGGTTGGTAGTTTTCTCCTACTACATGGCAACGAAATTGGCTATGGGATTTGATCAATCTCATTGCTGCATGTGAAGATATATTTGGGCTTGGCCAATGCCCAAGTAAGTTTTTATATAATACCATCTATGCTTTACTGCCTCAATATCAGAGTTCCGGTATCATCTTGGGGAACTTTGTAACGTCCTGGCGAACTGATGAACATAAGACAAGAGAACCTGCAAAGGCTACAGACAGGAGCGCGTGATTGAGAATATCATGTTCTAATTCCAATGCATTATTATGACGGGTTGCTGAAAACATTACCGCCCGACCAGCATGACTACCTATCGTCCCTCACCCAACACCCAGCAAAGCCCATCGAAGTTTTTGTAGGATGTGTCCAGTTCCTTGAGTTATCAGTGACGTCGATCAAGAACTGCGAGCAATGATCAGTGTGACCAGGGCTGGCGATCACCGTATCAAAAGCTTTGCGCTCCTCATAGAGCGCCCAAAATTGTTTCCTCCACATCATCGCACAGTGGTTGACATGGTCGCGGAGGGACGTCCAGTAGTGGTCAGCCTCGGACATTTCCTCCACGGACATTCGCTGCGTCATGGCCTCATCGGCGTACCCGCCCCAGCTGTCGTCCTCCTTGTACTCGTCTAGCCATTCCTTGTCGAAGCACGGCTCGGGTACCCAGTTATTCAACAAGAGATCATATTTACAGCCCAGCGCTTTGGCTTCGGAAATGGAGCTCCCGCAAGATAGCCGGTGGGCATTGGTTGTGATGTTGTATCTGCCCGTAGAGCTGGAGCTTGGCTCATGCTCGTCCGCGGTGGTGTTGCTGGTGGCGTTGCCGGCTCTTGGGATGTCGACGAAGAAGAGGATCACCACGGACCAGAGAAGAGAGGTTATGATAGCGACGAAGAGATAAGGCAGAATATTGCCCCTGCGAGTTTGAACACGAACATATCGACGTGCTTCTTCCTTCTCGGGGTCGTCCGCGTACTCCAAGAAGGGCTGTCGAACACTGTCGGTCGACATTTTTAATTAAGAATTGGGACTTGTAATTTGGATTGTTTGTTGTGTTTTGGTTAGATCAGCCAACTTGAGAAGATCAAGGAAGAAATTCGCCATTTGCAGCCCATTTTGTCGAAAATTCGGGCCCCGTGTATGCGGCTGTGCTCTTGTCTTGGCTGAGGCACCGTCTGGTGTTTCAAAACACGTTCGAGCCACCTCCGACTTCGTCTGAACATTATCACCACCTTGAACAGAGCGCCAAGCAATTTCACATGAGACTAGGCCAGCAGTAGTGCGATCTTCTCTGTGTGAGATTTCAATTTTTGTTCATTTAGGATGTGATCAAATTCACTCGAGAAACATTCACTGTAGACAGTATCCTTGAAATGAAGCAAAGTGTTATCGCGATACCGAAGATAGAGGTGACCGACTCTTATTGATACCTTTAGTCGATGCAGGTCTTAAACTTTCACCGACAGTCGAGATGTGATATAGTACCCAACTCGGAACAAACACAATGCCAATCCTCTAATTGGGCTCCCCATAATAAGCAAGAGGTGGCAGGTAACTATGTTAATCTAATCTACTTGCTCAGACGCACCAGCCTCTTGCACGGTGTACTTGGAGCGGCGACGCAGCTGCTCACCATAGACCCGGACACCGATGCAGACAACGCAGAAGACTGCGCTGATGCCTGCAAGCATGCCGCACATCTTCTGTGGCCCCATTGACTTCACCCAGGGTCCACCTGCTGGTGTGAGTGCGCCAGCAAGAAAGTCCCTAGCGAACCCGTTCCCTCCTGTCGCCGAAGCAGCGTAGAAGCCGTAAGCTGCGACCATATAGTCGATGGTGGAGGCATAGATGGTGTAGTTGGCTATGCCGATTAGGAGAACGCCAAACATAGTGCCAATCCATGCGAGATGCCCATACGACGGGTTAGCTGTTGCTGCAAAGATGATCAGTCCGAGCGGGAGGCATGGTGCGGTGTAGACGAGAACGTCCATCCGGCCTTCGTACTGCGCATCCTGGCTGTTCGGGTCAGCGGCGCGAGACTTCTTGCTACGTCGGTTGAAGAACAGCTGGATGAGGTATCCTGCGGTGTCTACATCGAGTTAACTTGTCAGTTTTAGGAGGCGACAGAAGCAGGCTCAGTCGGCGGAGTTACTTACAACCTATAGCAAGGGGAATGAACATAAGGCCTGTCGACCCTTTGTCGAAACCAAATTGCTCTCCGTAGATGTGTCCGAAAACTTCCATAAATAGAAAGACAATTGCATCGCCACAAGCTGAGAGTGCAGAGAGGCAGTAGACAATCGGCTCAGTCTGGAGGAACGGACATTAGTCTTGCACGCTGCCTGAAGTGCGAACATTTTCACTTACAAAGAGAAACTTGAAGGGCCGGCACACCGTTTGGCCAAATTCCTTGAGCTCAAAGCGGTCGCGAATGGAGATTCCCTCAGTTGGCCCGTACAAATTCAAGTCCAAAGACTCGTTACCTTCCCGTCGAGCGGTTTCACGACGCTTCTTAGCATATTTGTCGAGGGCTATCTTGTATGTCGTCTCGGGGACAATCACAAGGTGCAAGAGCAGGACGAGTGTGCCAAATAAGGCGATAAGCCAAAAACACCACTTCCAACCTATCGCACCGAGGTGCAGTTCCATAAAGCCGCCGGCAATGGGCGGCAAAGCGGATCCCAGCATACTGCCCCCTAGTGCGTGTTAGTCACCTGCTAGGGATCTTAGAGCGAGGGGTTCTGGGATATTCCAAAATGTGAAAGATGGGGGTCTGTAAAGGGAGAAGAATAGTACGAACAAGCAATAAAGGCAACTGCGTGCTGTTGCTGGTGAGGCTTGTACATATCGGCAGCAACACCGAGAGTCAAGGACCCACCGGCAGTAGCAAAACCTGTGAGAATGCGCAAGGCCAGGACGGTGGCAAAATTTGGCGAGCACGGGATCAGAGCTGTGAACAAAATGACTAGAGCCATTGATGCCTGCATCAGCCATTTACGGCCCAACTCCTCAGACCAGGGCGCCCAGAGCTCGCAGCCAAACGCGTAGGCCATGAGGAAGGCCATGTTGCCGTATGTCGTCTGCTGGACGGATACGTTGAAGAAGTCTGCCATGCTAACTTGTGTGTTGGCGTATAGCGATCCATTCATGTTCATTGCGACTTGCACCTAGTATTTTGTGAGTAAGATGTTCTCTTTTGGGTAACCAGAATATGAGTTGATCAAGAAGGTCGTCGACTGTCGTTTTTTCCGAGTCTCACTTGAATGCGGTGAGTGTTCTACGACAGGACTTACCATCCAAAGGGCAACCAGAATCCACCATTTGAGACTTGTTTTGTAGGCAAACGCCGTATGCTCTTTCGCCTCCTCTTCGGTGACGATGCGGCGCCCTATTCCGTTTTGATCGCCATTTTGTGAGAGTTGATCAGTAAGCGGCTGAATCACAATAGCTGGATGGGCGGAATCAAGTTCAATCTCCTCGAAATCCTTTCCCATTTCTTGTGAGTCCGTCTTGGACAGTTTAGACAATTTTGTTGTCATTATGAACTTTTCAGGCCGAGGACGTCGGACAACTTATAAAATGGCAGACCTAGCTCTCTGTGATTGATGAAAAGAACGTTCAATTGTTTCAGTTGTCTGCTGACCGGGGAAATAAGGATGAGATTTTGGAAGTGTTGGAGTTGCGCAGGTAATCGGATTCAAAAGATCAGTGGGATGTCTGAAGGGACGCCGTTCTTGTATGAGTTTGCGATCTGGCCATTTTCTTAAATTAATGCAATTCTCAACCTTAATGGCTGTCTGAGAGTCCGGACGGCCAGTAGTCCACAGAGCCAAAGTTAAGCCTAGGGACGCCGTCAACATACTAGAGGCTCAAAGAACCCGGCCAATGCACTACTGATCTATCTAGCTACCTAGGTACCTAGTTAGGAAGCGTATCAAGAGTATGAACTTACTCTTTGATCGTGGTTTAGATTTACCTGGTCATTAGTACTCAGCATTTATGCGGTAATTCAGCTCTCAGCTGATGATTTAATACTTGCGGTACACAGCTACATTCTTTATGGGGGGGGGGGGGGGCGCCCGGCGCCCCCCCCATGGACGGATCAAAGAGATGATGTCGATGGCACATT
>JBBWSL010000076.1:0-226413 GCA_038088545.1 Diaporthe humulicola | reverse complement strand
ATCCTTTTATAAATTAATTAATAAAATATAATAAAGGTAAAAAAATAAATAAAAAAGGTATTTAAAAGTAACTTAAAATAATAGGTATAAAAAGAGTTATAAAATTAGCTATTAAAGAGATTAAAAGTTAAAGTTAAAAGGGAAAAAATTTTAAAAATAATTAAAAAAGTAAAATATTTAAATTATAATACCCTTAGCCTATATATTAATAAAGAGCCTATAAAGTAATTTAAAAAGGCTAGTAATTTATTAAAAATAGTAAATTAAAAGATAATATAAAAGGATATTAAATAGCCTAAGAATAGGCCTTTAAAAGGGAAGGTATAATTATAATACCTAAGTAAAAACTATATTAAAGCCTAGCTATATAGCTATTATATAGCTATTAATATAAGTAATTCTAAAGCCCCTATATTTAAGTATAATAAAAGGTAAAAATTAGTTTTATACTATACCTATACTTAATATATAAGACTGCCTTTAGTAATCTCCTATCTATTATGCCTAGTATAGAGCCCATTATAGTATGTGTATTTAACTTTTATTATAGAAACTTTATAGTTCTTCTATAAAATAATATATTATGCCCTTTTACTTTAAGATATAAGTACCCTTTCATTTTACATACTCGTAAACTATTCTTTAATAGGGCTACTGCTATTGCTAAAGCCACTGTATTAGGTTTGGTGGGTAGGCGTCCTTAGGCACCGCTACTCTGATGTTGAATCCCCCGTGGATGAGTTTATTAAGCCAGAAAGATGTGACTATAACACAGGTCCAATTCTAAAAGTTACTATGAATCACCAGTAAGGCTAAAGGTTATTGGACATAGTCTAATTCATACATCCCTTCTAAACTTGTGATTATTATAGTTATCCATGTAGTAGGTAATACTAAAAATACCACTAAATTGTATCTCTGCTGTCTAAGCACTGGAAATAAACTATTTTATTCCACCAGATATTCTCCCGTGTGATGACGTGTACAAATTTAAGCCCTAGTTTCTTCCGTATTGTAAAGCTAGCACAGCCCCCGGTTGCGCCGACTATTCACCAAATCTCTCACCTCTAGAAACAACAATTATCCAGATCGAACACTTAATTTATCTGCTTGGGCTGTCCAAAATCCGTTCTAATCCATGTTGACTCAGCCCCAGTACCATCCAACAGCCCTCCTGAGTATAAGTTTATATAGTCATGGTTTCAAAACGACAACGGTATCATGAGGCCTTTCGCCTTTCGTAATAAATCGGCCGCTCCATTTCCGGCAAACGCCTTGATTTAGCCTTAGTTCTCAACCAAAATCAGCCTTTTCCAGACATTGGTTTCTATGAGTTGCCTTCAAAGCAGGGAGATATTGGGGGAACATTCTTGTGCATTCGATAGTAAGTTGTAATATTTATCTGCCAGCGAGTATCTTGATTTCGGACCGGATAGAGCTGGGATCATCTTTGGGCTTATCGGACTTTCTTTCGGTTTATATCCGTATTGCGCCCGTTTCGTCTGACCAGTCATCTTTTTCGGGGCTCCGGATCCCTGGCCTGACACCTCAGGCCAACAAGTCATTGCACATCTAATATTCTCCGCAACCTTCGCTTTTGTCTCCAGACGAACGTCAAAATCCTCCAGATGTCCTCTTAGCTGCCACTACAACAGCTCTTCTAATAACCGGCTTCACCTCAGCATGTCACCACCAGCACACCCACGACTCATCTTTGGCGGGTCCACCATCGGCGACCACTACTCCACGCCGCAGGAGGTCACCGACCTCCTTCAGCTGCTGAAAGGGGCGGGCGTCAAAGAAATCGACACTGCAGCCCGGTATCCTGCCATCAAGTTTGGCGCTTCCGAGAAGCTGCTGGGCGAGGTAGGCGCCGCCGCTCAGGGCTTCGCTATCGACACCAAGATCCTCCTCCTAAGCGCCGACGGCAATGGCAGTCTCGAACCGGCAAAGATCCAGGACTCGGTCAGCAAGAGCCGTGAGGCACTGCAGATGAGAGAGGATAAGCTGAATGTCCTCTATTGCCATGCACCAGACTTCGAGACGCCCCTAGAAGACCAGGCTGCCACGCTGAACGCTCTGTACAAGAAGGGCACGTTCGATAAGGTGACCATTTGGCCGACCGAATCCCGAGCTCCAAGTTGTTGAATCTAGTTCCAACTAATTGTGTATAGCTCGGCGTTTCCAACTGGCCCGAGGACATGTTGGATCAATTCATTGCCATCTGCGATCGCGAAGGCTATGTGAAGCCTACTGTCTACCAAGGTCTCTACAACCTGGTCTGCAGGGGACATGACTCTCTATTCCCAGCTCTTCGAAAGCACGGCCTTGTTTACAATGCCTACAGGTACGCAATCCCCCTTGTACTGGTTCGCCCGAAGACCTTACCCTGACTGGACCTACAGCCCCCTTGGCGGAGGCTTCCTCTCGGGCAAGCTCACCTCCGGCAAGATCGAGGGCACTCGATTCGCTAGGGACAACATCGTCGCACACTATGCCAAGCTACAATATGACAAGCAGGAACTGCACGATGCGGTCAATACACTCGACGAAATACTTCAGTCAGTCAATATCTCGAAGATTGAAGCGGCTCTGCGCTGGGTCTCCTACCACTCATCGCTCGGCCCGGAGGACGGTATCATTCTCGGGGCTAGCAAGCCGCAATATCTTGAGCAAAACATTGCAGCAATACAGAAAGGGCCGCTGCCGGCGGAGGTTGCATCTAGCATGGGCGGGCTATGGGGTCCACTGTCGGGACAGCAGTAAGAGCAGGACGCAGGGGATTGCCTAGAATCGATAGACAAGACCAATGACCAGATTTCTCTAAGCCGTGCCACCACAGAGAAATCCGAATAACAAATGACAGATGAGAACGCATTCAACATACTAAGCAGCTTAGTCATGTCTTTGAGCCCCCATGAGCGGGCATGATCGTTCGTCCCTAGAAGCATTGAGTCGATGCATAATTACTCGCCGGTTGATTAGTTGTAAGTGCCCCTGGCTGCTGTGCTTTATGGTGTTGCTGGATTTGAGAACTTAGCTTTAGTTGGTGCGCTGGATGTTCCGGGTATTGGGAACTTAACTACTTGATTGAGCGTCTGCCTTTATAACAGCCATAATTGGTGGTTATTGAAAAATCTTCTTCTACTGCGTAAATACACACTGTTCTATAACCGCGAAGACTGAATATACTGGGTCACCACTTCACCACATACATTGTTACATAAGTGGTTGGGGCCATGTTCTACTGCAACCCTTTTTACTCGAGTGATCAACAATTAAGCGTTGATGTGTGCATAAGATAACTACTATTCTGTTTTGCTCACATTCCTAATTAGAACCATTTGTTGAGTTCACCAGTCCAGCCTCGGTGAATTTATAGCGCTCCTCCTCGTCCTACAAATTGGTTAGCTGACTCTCATCCGCAATGCTGGAACAGGAGCCAGTGCTCACCCAGTATTTGTTGAACCCAACGCCCTTGCATACTTCACTATACGACAGGATCATGGGCGGCGCTCCGACCGTCATGCTTTTCTTCAGACCTTCAAGAGCCTCACGGATGCTTTTGAGCTTAGCAGCCACCAACGTCCAAGGGTAAGCGACCGCGCAGAATCCCAGCTCGGCCAGGTCCTTTGCGGACAGGTTCTCTGTCTTGCCGCCCTCGATGACTGCAAGTTTCCCTCGTCAGCACACTGCAGCCATAGCGAATGACAACTACCTAGGGTGGGGTTTTGATAACAATGGTAGCAACTCACTGTTTGCGAAAACAGGCATGTCCAGCTCCTTCACGCAGCGCTGCATAGACTCCCGGTCGGGCAACGCCTCGACGAAGACGGCGTCGACCCCGATGCGCTTGAACTCAAGCGCCCGCGCCAGGGCCTCCTCCCACCCGTGGATGAGTGCGTCGGTGCGCGCCAGCACGAAGATGTCCTTGCCCTCGTTCCGGGCGTCGCAGGCCGCCTGGATGCGGGCGTATGCCTCGCCCCTTGAGACGACTGCCTTGCCCTTGGTGTGGCCGCATCCTGTTACGAGTGTTTGTAAGCCAGTAGGACGTTCTGAAACCACGAAACCATCATGAATAGGATCTCCTTACTCTTCGGCCATGTCTGATCCTCGATCATGACTCCCGCCGCGCCAGCCTCGGCGAAGCTCTGCACTGCCCTCTTGACATTCATGGGGCTGCCGTACCCCGTGTCCCCGTCCGCGAAGACAGGAACGCTGACTTGCCGCACCGTCTCCTGGATCTTGTCACACACTTCTTGCAGCGCGATGTAGCCGGTGTCAGGGAGGCCGTAGGCGCTGGCCACGGCGTAACCAGCGAGGAACACGATAGGGAAGCCGGCTTCTTCCACCAGGCGGGACGACAGTCCGTCGTACGAGCAGGCGTGGGCGATGATCTTGGTCGGGTCTTTCGAGGCTTCGAGCATCATAGACCGAAGTCGAGATGCCTGGAGGGAGGGGATCTTGCCCCGGATGCTCAACGACAAATGGACATCCTTGAGCTGGCCAGGCTTGCCGCTCTCGGTGATCTGAGGAGTGTCGAACTTGAAGGGGTACGGGACGCTGTTGACGATGGATTCGGACATGGTTGTGATTTGGGGCCAGGTACTCGGTAAGGTTTCGTCTGGAATGTGCAGTCGGTAGTGTATGATCTCCGTTCTAGTTGGATCTTGAAATGATACAAGATATTATCCCAGAGTGAAGCCATCCACGGCAACCTTGGCGCCTTTTAATATTTGCGGAAACAATGTCAATGTCTCCTTTGTCGCTACTTACCGGTCGGTTCGGATATCTCAGGAACGTCGCGGATAGATCGACATCAGTCGGCAAACTGCATCAGGATTAGTCGCGGAACTTCCTGAAATCTGGGGTACAGCATCAATGCGGGGTTTCGGATGAGCCTCAATTGTCATTCACTTTCTTAAAAAGTTATAAAAATGGGGCCAGCCTGTGTTTCAATACACGTGTGCGACGGCAGATCGCTGCGTGATTCCAGCTATTGGAGCTGCTTAACGCTTCTTGACAACCCATCCTTGCTTAGAACAGCTTCTAATAAATACCTAGTCAGATCATACCGTCTTAAATTCCTGCCGGGCAACTTGGGGTTTCATCTGAATTGTACACCTACTAGTGCCGGCCACGTCCCTTATGAGCATCATGAACAACAGCCCTGACATGAAAATCGCTCAAGAGCTGGAATTTGTTCCCAGCACTTTATCGACGCTGGATGTCGCTCGCATAGCCAACGACCCCAATGCATCTCGGTCACCCATACTCGTCAATGATCAGGGACAGGCGCGCATCGTCAGAAAGGTTAGTAGGATCCGACCAAACGGTGACCTCGAGGCTCGGCATGCCCATTTGGTTTCCGCGATGTGCTCACAAGATTGGCAACTAGTTCGACAGGCATATGCTTCCCATTGTCTGTATCCTTTACGTCCTTTCGTATCTCGACCGCGGCAATATTGGAAATGCAAAAACTGCTGGTATCCAGGAAGAGCTGAGTCTGAACGATCAGGATTGGACGTGGGTCCTGCAGGGATTCTATATCTCCTATGTCCTCTTCGAGTGGACCCAACTATTTTGGAAGCTATTCCCGGCCCACGTCTATGTCGCCTTATTGTGCTTCCTGTAAGTTGCCTTGTTTGGTTTCCCTTTTTCACTCTTAAGCCCCCTGAAATTAAAATTGGGTTGCTCTTTTCCAGCCCCCGCGCTGACGAAACAATGGTCGCACAGCTGGGGCGTAGCAGCCATGGTATCCGGTGCCACACACAACATGGCGAGTCTGGTTGCTGTTCGTGTTCTGCTTGGCATATTTGAGGCTTCCTTCGGCGCTGGCGCTCCATACTTCTTGTCGCTATTCTACCAGAGGCAGGAGCTGGGAAAGCGAGTCTCATTCCTTCTTGGGATGTCACCCCTGGCAAATTGCTTTGCGTCCGCTCTTGCGTACGGTATAGTGCAGATACGCAGCTCCGTATCATCCTGGCGATTGTTGTTCATCATCGGTTAGTTAAACATCCCAGCTGATCAAGGGTTCCATCCCAGCTGACTTCTTCTGTGTTTGAAGAGGGTGCCCCGACTGTTGCGTTCTCTGCCGTCGTCTACTTCTTCCTTTGCGATTCTCCCGACACAGCCAAGTTCCTGTCGGTGGAAGAGAGAGAAGATTCTATCACAAGATTGGAGACCAGAGACCGGACCGCCAAAGCGAAAGTGAATTGGAGCCAGATTGCCGCCGGACTCACGGATTACCAAAACTACGTTCACGCTCTAATCCATTTCAGCTGTAACTACTCGTTCGCGGGTCTCTCGAACTTCGCTCCCACAATCGTCAGAGATATGGGCTACGACCACATCTCGGCTCAAGGCCTCGTTGCGCCTGCTTACTTTGCCTCTTTCCTTTGCTGCATTCTCGCTGCCTGGCTCTCGGACAGGTACAGCAGGAGAGGCTGGATAGTGGCCGCTTTCTCTTCCATGGGAGCTGTTGGCTATCTACTCCTCGCTGCCGTACAAGACGAGACCAACACTGGCGTGCGCTACGCAGGGCTCTGGCTTGCTGCCTGTGGTATCTTTCCCGCTCTGTGTATTAATATGACCTGGCTTCTAAATAACCAGGGCGGTGACTCCAAGAGAGGTGCTGGCCTGGGAATCTTGGCCACTTTTGGCCAGACCTCGTCTTTCGTGAGCAGTGCTCTGTTCCCCAGCACCGAGGGGTGAGTTAACAGATATTTTCCTTTCCCCAAGCCCATGTCATCCAAGCTCTCCATCCCCTACCTCCTTTCCCCACGAATGAGCATGAACACTGACTTTGAAAAGGCCATTCTATGTACGAGGCACAGCTACGGGATGCGGACTCAGTGGCATGATCACACTCCTTGCTATTGGCTTGCACTTCAGACTGGCACACGAGAACAAGACACGTGATCAATTGTACGGACCTGTCGATAAGAACACCCGTGTAGATGTCACAAGCGGGGGAGACAGCAACACGTCATTTCGATATTTCACATAATAGTCTTCTTACTTGTATCGGGCATAAAACGGGATACTTATTGGGACCACGAAACTTTTGCATGTGCAGGTTCACATTTTGGTTGCGGCGTTAGAGCAGTGTAAAACTTCGCAAATGTCATTCATCCGGCGAGTACAAAACATTAAATTCCAATTTCGTAAGAACATCAATTATGTCGATATCAACAATAGAACAGTTATTCAACAAATATACAAGGACGAAACCGCGATATCGCTAGAGCAGCATATGATTTCACTAGTATTTTGCTAGAATTTCTTAATTTTAATGAAATATCAATATTATTGTCCTAGTGGTATGGACCATGTGATCTGAACAACTACCCCATCCCCCTCGTAGGTTCAGACATTCTGATTGATGGGAACTTCAGGAGCCTGACAGGAGGCAACTCCTTGTAACGCGACTTGCCAAGAAATAGTCAGGAATGAGTTCCAATGCGACTGTGGGGAAAACGCCACAAAGGCGCCAAGCTCTCCGAAGGTTTCCGACACTTGCCGGTGTCCCCCATCCGCACTGCAATCCAAATCGTGGTTTCGGAGGTTCTCTTTTTGTTCGCCTGTGCGACTTTTACGACACTTGGTGCGTGGTGCCTCTGTGATTGGCGCTACCAACATCTCGCAAAGCCGACGACCGACGTAGAAGAACATCACCATTAAGTGACCGGCAATCCAGTCCAAGGCAGTCTTCCCACGAGGTTCACAGACATACAATACAATTTGAAGTACCGCTGCCACACAGGCTCCGGCCCAATTCCGGACACGTCCTGTTCACAATGCCACAAACGGATAACGTCGCCTCTTCCCGGCCGAGTGACGGCACGGCGTCCGCATCGGCTTTCCAACGGGCTTACAAAGGCAAGTTTGCGTGTGAGCCCCAGTCCAGTATCGTCACCTGGTTGGTTCGCGGTTGACACATAACCCGAAGCATGTATCCCATGTAGGAAGCGCAAGACGAAGTGCAATATCAGCGCGGAAGAGTACTCCTCCGGCTCGCCATGCGCGCGCTGCCGCCGTGAGATGCGCGAATGTGTCTTCCCTGCTCAGCGTCATAGTAGGAGACATTCGGTCGGAGGCATTCGACGTGAGTACATGCTATTCTCTCACCCGTGGATTCTAATGCAAGCTCAGATGTAGGTATGGTATCGACCGTGATCTTCTGACAATTCTCCACAGCCAGGGAAACGCCTCGGCGACCATGTTCAGGAGAAAACCAGCATCTCGTATCAGATGCTACCGAACAAAATGATTTTGTGGGATACGCATCGCCGCCTCCAACGACACGCCTCTCAATATCGTCTGCGGCCAAGCAGCCGGGCCACGGCACTCCTCCTGATGGACTTCAACAAGGTGTCCAGCCATCTTCTGACCACGTGGTGGCTGACTCGGTAATGCGGACGGTGGTATCAAACGGGCATGACGCCCTCAACCTGCTCTTCCAAGCGGCCAATGAAGAAAGTCAGCGCGACGGCCAAAGCCCGTTTTCGCGGCACCCGTTCAATGCCGGCCGTACGCCGCAATCGAGCGTCGGAAACCTCTCCGCAGCTGCCACCACGAGTAGCCCTGCCATTTCAGTGCCCATGGGTATGAATGCGAATTCGGAAGTCACACAACCTAACCAAAATGCGGACACATTGGAGCTTTGGAATGCATTTCGATTTGTGAGGATGGGATGGCTGTCCGCGCTGGAGGCAGTGACCCTTGTTGATTTGTGAGTGTTGAATCTCTCCGTTGGTCCCTTTCCATCAAAAACGATAGCTGAAACATCCAAAACCACAGGTTCTATCAAAACATATCTCCCTTATCGCCCGTGCTGGATGACTTCTACGCTGACCACGCCAACCACTTTGACCTGGTCACGCGTGAGCCACTACTGGGGTGCATGATTCTGACAATCTCGTCTCGATATCACGCCTTGCCGACAAGCGGGGGCCAGTCCAGGGGCCACCTGCTCCACCAGCGGCTTTGGGATCACTGCCAGCATATAATGATGCGGATACTACTGGGCCAGGAGAAGGCCTCCAAAGCCAAGACGCGCACCCTTGGCTCCATAGAGGCGCTGATACTCCTGACCGAGTGGCACCCGCGGGCGTTGCACGTACCCCCAGTCTCGGACGGCTGGGACTCCGACCTGATCTTGACATTTCCAGATGTGCGCGACCAGAACGGTGCGGCTGCCGACAATCCCTCCCGCGACAGATGGCTCGAGGACGTGATCCAGCCCGCACAGCGGTCAGACAGGATGTCCCGGACAATATTGGGCATGGCCATGACCCTTGCCAACGAGCTCGGGGTATTTGACCAAACCGAGGACCTGGACCAATGGAAAATGTCCCAGTATGAGATCCGGCAGTACCACAGGCGCCAATCCCTGGCCAAGCTGTTGTTCCTGTATCAGGAGCAGCTGTCGTCAAGGCTTGGTTGCAAGTCACTGATGCCCGAGAGCGTGAGCCATGGGATCACGTCTTCAAGCACGTCGAGGATGCCGTTTATCAAGCGCGGCGAGGACTGGAACTCGTTCATAATTGCCTGGACGGAGCTAACGAAGATGGTAAGGTCCATATCTGACGTGTTGTTTCCGTCCCAGGCCATTACGAGCCAGCTGCTCCGGAGCGGACGTTACATCGGCATAATTGAGCATTTCAGGCTTCTGCTCTCCGGATGGGAAGAGAAGCATCTGAAAAGTCTGGGTGGGTGTACTTTGATGCCGTCTTCACCATGACTGAAATCTAGAACTAACAGAATTCATCATCAGCGACGAAGACAAACTTCCACGACCTCCTGACAGTGGAGTACCAGAACACACAGGTCTATGCAAACTCCCTAGGCCTCCAAGCCGTAGTCCAGCGCACCCTAGCTGGCTCAGAAGGAAGCTCGGCCGCGGGCCAGATCGAGATCAGCCCGACCGACTACACCTTCATCCAGGCGGTCGTCGACGGCTGCCTCGAGACACTCAGGACCGCATCATCACTCGCTGAGAGGAACATACTCAAGTACGCGCCCGTGGGCATGTTCCTGCGGATCACCACGGCCTCCGTGTTCCTGCTGAAAGCACTGGCCGTCGGCGTCAGCGCCACCCGGCTCCGCCGCTCGCTCGACACGCTGACGCGCGCGATATCCGCCCTGCGCGGCAGCGCGCCCGACGACCTGCACCTGTGCGGCCGCTACGCCACGCTCCTCGAGACGAGCCTCAACCGCCTCCACGACAGCTTCGTCCCCTCGTCGCGGCCCCCGAGTTTTGCCACGCGTCCGCCGTCTGCGGACCGAGCAGGAGAGGATGCCACCAGCACGGTTCCAGATGGGGCTCTCGAGGGCGACCCTGACGGCGGCGGCTTGGCCTTGCAGGGCGAGATGGGTCAGCTGCCTGGGTTGGATTGTGAGGCTATGGGGGGAATGTTGGCCGACGGGGATGATAGCTGGCTTTCACTCCCCCTGGACCCGTCAATGGTTCCGTTTGGCATGGATGCTTCCAATGGGTTCCAGTGGCTTGGGGATGACTCCTTAGATTTCATCTTCTCCCTCGCTGACCGCAAAGGTTGACAAAATCTCGGCAATTGCCCTGTCAGTCCCAAAGCATCACCTCCCTGGCTCTGGGAGCCTTACCACGCTTCAAAGCCAGCTCAAAAGCTCCAGCGCACCTATCGGAGACACAGTATTGACTGATATATGCGGCCATAGTCACAACAGCTTCTACAATAACGGAATCAACGACAAGGTCGACAGCCACCAAGACAGAAGGATTCGACATGCTCTCGCCTCTCTCCCACGCCGGACCGAATGCACCCCGTATAACCCGGGAAAAACAGCATATAACATCATATAACCCGACCAATTCACCTGATATGTCGAATTCTACATGTGGCAATCCGGTCTCGAGCAAAATGGGACGGCAAGCCAAGCAGGACGAGCCCAACGCTTTTGGCCAACAATCCGGATCCAATACATCTTCACAGACCATTGACACGCCGTCAAGCCCAACAATTCAAACAAGTATCGGAACAGTGGTGCATGTTAGCGTTGGGAGCTACTTCGTCAATGTGTTCATGCCTGTCCTGCTTAGAACCCTCCTTCACATTCCCGTCCACATCCTCAGCGAGAACGTCAAGCTGTTCCAGCCGCTGCACGAGATGACACAACGTGAAGGTGCGCCGGCGCGAAACTCACTCCTCTTCAGTACATTCAGCTGGAGGTACCGTGCTGCCTCAATACGTCTACCCGGTCGTCGACGCAGGAGTATGTTGCCGCTTCTTACGCTCGCGCTTGGCATAGCTGCCAACATTTCTACGGCCCTCTCCGCAACTGCCGTCGGCTTCCAACTCAGGGGCGGTTGTCTTTATCCTCTTCCCTTTCAAGACCTTCAACTTCTTCTCCCCTTCATTTCTCACTGACACCCACACCTCACTAGCCAGGATCAACGCATCTGCCAGCCAGCCCAGAGCCTCCACGTGTTTAGAAACTTGGGGTTACCAAGATGCAGTGAGATGTTCCAAGCCCTGCTCCAATTTCCGCCTCTTCATATTCCCCACACTTGCTCGCTTTGGGGACTCGGTGTGCTTCTCCAAAGCACTTTGTTCCCTCAGTGTGACCGCATCGTCACTACCAAGTCCAGATGGTCACACAAAGTTCATTAGGACCATTCGACACATTATGCCAATACTTATTGATATGCGCTCCCCGCACACAGTGATTGTCCATCTCTACCCAAGTAGGCAACCCAGACCTGAAGTCCGCATCTAGCGCGAGCCACGCGAGCTCAGGTTGGTCCTCGACTTGAGACCTAGCCAATGGGCTCGATTTTGCCACATGTACTATATATGTCTTTACTTCCATCTCGCAAAGCTGAGACATCGCTGGGTTCGATGTCCCGAAAATCTCGTCCTTCATCCTCTCGGTCATTGCTACCTGTCGTCAGCTTTTGGTATCTAAGCCTCTTCGGCAACACCCAAGCCATCTCCCGAAGGCAGAGACGCAACCCTAAGTGTAGATATCCTACTTGCGTATAATTACCATATCCATGGCCAGAAACTCGTGGAAAGATCTGCCGGTGCAGATCCAGAGCAGCTTCGAAAAGCTCAACGAGAGCTTGGCTTCGGATCCCCAGTTGCGGGCCTTTACAGACACCCAATCAGCCATCAAGCCCGTCACTTACGGGTGGAAAGCTGCCGGATCTGACAATGCGGTTCTTTGTACCGTGTCCAAGGATTCGACGACGGTCAAGTCCGGCAATGCATCCGAAGCTGTGTTCATCTTGTCGGCGCTGCCAGAGCAATGGTATGAATTCTACCAGCCCACTCCCAAGCCGCCCTTCCAAAGCTACTGGGGCATGTTCGGCATGAACGTTCACCAGCAGGGCGTGGAGGTACTCGGCAACCAGGACCTATACATCAACTACACGTCCATCTGGCGCCGCGTTCTCGAGCTCAGCCATGCCGCCATCCACGGCCCAATGGTGGAGGACTCCCTGCCCGAGCCTGTGCTCGAGGACCCAATCGTCGGCCGCTACGTCTATATCACGCCCCCGAGCTTTGGTCGCACCAAGATATTCTACGAACAGACTGGTAAGGTCGGCAACCAAGACATCCTGTTCCTCCATACGGCCGGTAGCGACTCGCGACAGTATCACGGCGTAATGACGGACGAACGGATGCTATCACGGTGCCGCATGACGGCCTTCGACCTCCCGGGCCACGGGAGGAGTTTCCCGTCCGAGACACAGATCCCAGGTCACCACCACAACAGCGAGGATGCTTACGTCGGTTGCATCCGCGAGATCATCTCCGCGCTTGGCCTCGTCAAGCCTATCGTCTGCGGGGCGAGCATGGGCGGACACGTATGCCTGGCCATTGCTCTGAGGGCCGATGAGGTCGGCGTTGGCGCAGTTATTCCGTGCCAAGGGTATATCTCCCGTCCAGTAACTTCCTTCCATTCTCGTAAATCGGAAGATGAAATAATGCGCAGCGTGTTACTGACCCTTACTTCCTCATTGACGGTAGATCCGAATATACCGGTATGGATCGGCAATCCTGGGATCGGTCGCTGTTTGTCAACCAGACGCTATTCAACCCCGAATGGATTTACGGGGTAAGTGGAACTCGGACGCTTTGTCGAAGCTTTCCTCTTTGGTACATTGCTAATATTTGAGTTTGATAGATGATGGCGCCCACAGCCCCACGCGTCAACCGCGACCTGATTTGGCATCTCTACTCCGGACAGGCCTATGGCATATTCCACGGAGATCTTGAGTTTTACTTCGGAGGTTGGGATGGCCGCGGCCGCGTCGAGCATATCGACACTGCCAGGTGTCCCGTATACATGCTGACGGGTGAATACGACTGGAGCAATACGCCAGAGTTGAGCGAGAAAACGGCGGCTAAAATTCCAGGCGCCCGATTTACGAAGATGGAGGGCCTTGGCCACTTCCCCGCCACTGAGAATCCCCAAAGATTTGTCGGATATCTCACTGAAGCCGTGGATCACGTCACGAGCCAGATGGCCAGCGAATAGTCGCAAGATCAACCACCATGACAGGAGGGGCAGTGTGCATCCTTGCTATTTTGAGACGGTAACGGTAATACCGAGATTGAATTCGTGCTCAACTTTTCGGCGCCATCTTCGCGATTCATTAGGCGAGGGGTGCTACCAGAGGCTTAGTATGACGGCTTCATGTGCCTTAAGGTAGCTAGGTAGTATTTAGAAGTTGAGATATTCTCGTGCCTTTCAACCTTTCACCATTCTAAACTCATGACGTCCCACAGTATGATAAAGTGTAAGTCATATTGAAGTGAAAAGCTACAAAGAATTTGGATTCATCAACTGTGTCGACGGATTGCGAGGAACAACATTGATATCGAATGAATCAGGCGCAAGTTCGCGCAAAATCTCAACACGTTCTGTGTTGCACGACCTGAAAGTGCACCAAGGTAGCTAGAGTCGTTCCAGTGTTTACTCGGGCTAGATTTTGAAGTGGGTTGAACAAAAGAAGTCAATGAAGTGGAAGCCTGTTTTAATCCTTATTATATCAATGTGATACTTTGCAGAGTAAGGCCATCATCTCTAGCAGCCACGAATTCTCCCTCCATTGATCCCTCTTTGTAGCAATACCCTATCAAGTCCCCAACGATCTCATGTTCTGTAGTTTCCAACTCTCTGGTGACAATGCGGACGGAGCAGCCGATGAGTATTACAATCCGGTCCCCCTGCAAGGATCCCAAATGCCAGATGATTGGCGCTTCTTGTCTATGGTTTCGTTAGATTTGCCAAACGCCCAATGTTGTGTTGGTTAGGGAACCCATTGGTTTCGGTGTCATATAGAGCGCTGCTAGCCAGCTCGCGGAAGTTGAACACAACCGGCAGCTTCCCTTTCTCGATGCGGTCAACAATCTGCGGATGTTCATCCTGCCAGGTCATGTATCTTTTGACCCACCCGCACACGGCGGCTGTGACCAAGTTTTCTTGCTCCTCGGAGAACTTCATAACGGCAAGTCGCTCAATTAATGTCCATTCAGGGGGGAAGATCTCCGCATTGATGGCCACAAATGCGGCTGTTGCTTTAGATGCACCGTCGGGGAAGTATAGAAACAAGCGCCCCTCCCTGGTGATATCGAATGCACGAAGGAATGCGGGTTTACGCATAGCTGCCCACTCTTCCGATATAGATGGTATGGGGCCCATATCCTCGAGCCTGGAGTCCGGTGCGGCGCCAGGAATGACTCTGGCAACTTCGTGTGGAGCCTGGAAGGTGGCCTCCCTTAACGCCTGTTGCCGTCGCTTGTTCGGGGTCTTGTGTGCCATCTCGAAGCCTGCAGATATGATCTCCGTGACGTCATTAAATGTCTTCCGGTCGACGGAGGACATCCAAGAGTGAAGGGGAGACCCAGCCGATGGAGATGGGTGCTCATCATCAAATTTGTGTTCCGGGAACCACAGATTTTTAGGGAGCAGCCTATAGGAAAGTATCCCGGCTGCGGCCCCGATACATATACTAACGAGGACATCCGTGGTCTCCAATACCTTGCGGGCTGGAGTACTCTGAAAGAATCCTTCGTGGTGGGTCAACTTCTGCAACTGGGACTCGATGTGTGAAGACCAGATCGTAATCTTGAGACTCACGTGTCTGAATAAAGCTGCATCCATTTCGGCTCTCCAGCGCAGGACTTGTGGCTGTGGTCAAGCTGAAAGAGCTCTTCCGCCACGATGATGCCAAGACAGGGGCACGGCAGCCGTCTTTGGCAGCTCTCAGCACCACTTGGCCAATTGTCCTGGTAGACATGATAGGAATGTTCGGGGCCTGTGATGCTCGTGGCGGACCTGTAAAAAGTCTCAGAAGTCGGCAACGACGGGCACAGGGGACTGCGAAACGTTTTGTTTTCAATGTTGTTGGTGGTTCGGTCATCAAGCTAAACCAACTCGGGTGCTTGCATATGCCCCTGCATGTGATCCCCGATACCTCATCTTAATGGGCTGTGCAAATACCTAGTATACCTGTTTGAATAGAGTGTTTATAATAGCTTTACTAAACACACTACCCTTCCAAAGTTAGCACCAATTTATTCTCGATGGCTAAAAAATGAGGATGTACTCAATCAGCAAAGACATCCTGTCTCTGCCAGTGATCCTCACCCAAGTGAGATCAGGTGGTTACAATGACATTTTGGCTTGTTTGCGGGTAAATAAGACCTGGTATCAGATTGCCTTACTAATCTTTTATCGGCACATTGTTCTAGATAATTCTCGTATGATCCTATTTTATCATTTATTTCGGCTTGATTGCGGGCTATAGGTGTGCACACCCACCCTCCTTATCTTTAGTGAAGGTAGCTAGCTACCTTGTGGATGAGAATTTGAAGTTTTACCCTGGGTTGGATGCGAAGTTGCAGTGGATTATTTCACTTTTGAACTGATTTGACTATCTTACTTTTTTTTCTTCATTACGTAAGGGCTAGGGGGGGGGGGGTTTCTCAAGCAGGTCACCATTAAAGATATCATCAATGCCTTATCAGAAACATGCGTCAACTTGGAGCTTGATACGCAAGGGCAAGAATATGAATCCGAGGGGTTTATATACCTTTGCAACTTACTTCAACGTTTGATGCCTCGCATGCAGCATCTCCGAATACGGGTGGCTGCTCTGTCCGGCCCTACTCGGCACAGGTGACCTACAAACGTGGAAACGGTAGGATTTGACGTCTTACCTCGTTTGGGTCTCACTCACCTCATACCCTCGTCTCTCAGGCTGAGCTCAGCTCCGACGACACACCAGCACACATACGCAGAATTCCCGCAGGGCTGCTTGCAGTAGGCAGAACACGTCATCCCAGTGCTCTGCCCCGTGCCTTTGATTTTCTGCCGTCTGTCCCTTTGTCACTCCACTCCGAGCTCGAGGTTCCCCATCGGAACTGTTCAAGTTATTTTTGTCGATGAAGTCTATTTAAAACGACCCAAAGTTAGGTCGCCGACCGGTACTCAATAACAACGCGCTTGGTCTATGGCTATACTACACCCTTATCTACATAGGTCGGGGCTAAGTCGAATCGGCCAAGCACCAGTTGACGTTGCAACCAAACACCCCTGTGGGTCCCAAGGATGATGCTTGCAGTCCGAAATCACCACTGCCATTCCAGCACCGTATTGTCCTGAAGGATTCGGTATCTACTGTATAGCCCTTGAAGGAGTTGAAACCGCTCGAATTTGTAGTAGCGGCGACGCGTGGGATTCTGGAAGGATGTAAGCCGCATCACTTGGCTCAAGATTAGCTTCTTATTGTCATCCTTTCCGGCTCACTGCATCGGCTATCACAGATTGCCGGTCTTACGAAACAAAACGCTGGTGGCAGGCTGATTTCCAGCTTAGACAGCGATGGATTTTGACCTAATGCCTCCACCTGAAACACGAGTAAAGTGGGCTGCACTTAGCTATTTACGAGTGGCACACGTCAAACTGGTTCGCAGGCTATTGTCGGTTGTGAGAAACAACCAACTTGCACCACTTCAACCTGGCGCCTTGTAGTGACAGTCCCATGTGAAATTCGACCAGAGATTTACTTGGTCTCCGTTGAACAGAGTTTCTTCTTGCTCATATATTGTTACACTCTACCAAATTGGACTCCTCGATCTGTACGTCTACCTAGAAGCTGGCTTGTCGCATGGTCCGGTAGCAATGTGCTCGTGATTCAGATATGACTGACCAGGCCATGTCCCTGCGCGTGAGTAACCAGATAGGCATTCGTTGGTCGGTGTCCAAAGATACGGCCCGTTCGGGTCATCACACGGAAAGGTAGGACCCTGAAGCCAGTAGGTGGTGGCATGGAAGTAGGGTTGCATCATATCCCACGCACCTGTTCGTGCGGAACCCTCAGCCGTTCTTCTGGAGCCTGACCTAGCTGCCATCTATTTCTGGCAACCTCTGCAACTGTCCAGTGTAGATCACCTTTCAGCATAACGATGATTTCTTCCCACACCTCCCTGGCGGGATCACACAGACCAGGAGCCAGGCCCCTTTCACGAAATCGCGTGATCCTAGTCCTACTGGCAATTCAGCCCCTGATACACACTAGTTGTGGCCGACGCATCTTTAGATACGGTCTTTGGTCACAAGCACGGCTTGTAACAGCTCCTGTTCCGTTCGGACAGCGCAGCCAGCCTCTACGACCGAATAATTGGTCTGTATGGCTGAAGGGCTCTTCTTCTTGTCCCAGTACTACTGAATTCGCGATGTCGGGATTCGCACCACGTTCCCAGTGTCCTGATCTAGGTCAGTGAATTGGTCAAAAAAATTAAGCGCATCCTCCTTTCTGTGGCTTAAGACCATTGGGATGGCCTTTGAAGGAGCTCTCACTCTGTTCCCCACGCAAGAGCCCCAGTCACAAGCTACATGTCTCTGTATCGTCAACATGTACACAGCGCTAGGCCACCCACCTTCTTCCAGCCAGGACGTGGCCGTCAGGATTGTGGCAGGGTAGAAGGGGTATATATAGGGTTAGGGTTAACCCTTTACTACTATACTATTTATAGTACCCTTTACTACTATTTCAGACCTTAGGGTAATAAGGTTATAAATAACTTCCTTTCTCTTTTTCTTTTATAAAACCCCTATACTAAATAAATTATTAATTATATTTAATCCCTTATATAGCTACTATAATCTAATAACTATAACTTTAATTATATTATAATAATCCCCAGATTTAATATTTATTATTAAGATTCTTAATAATTAGAAATAATATACTTAAAAAGTTATAATATAACTGCTATTACTACTAACTTAATAATATTATTACCCGAAAATTTATAATATAGCTAATACTATTAACTTTATTATACCTAAAAAGTTATAATATAGCTAATAAGTTTTTAACTTTACTTTTTTATTATATTAAACTATATATAGATTAGCTAAATATTAATTTACTTACTTTTGAGGTAAGTAGCTTATATTATAAACCTCGAAATACTACTTATATCCTTTATAGATATTATAAGTTATTATAATAATTAAAAGGTTATAATAAATCTTTATACTTTTTAAAAAAGGGATATCTATATTAAACTTATTAAAAAGTTATAGTAAGAGAGTATAATAAAGTTAATTTTTACCCTTTTTATATTTATTTACTTACTTATAGGTATTTATTTATGTAATATATTGGCCTTTACTTACTTAATTTATAGTAAGTAAGCTTATAATATTAATTCCTTTAATTATGGCTTTAAGAGGCCTAATTTTAGGTACTTTTTTACCTAAGGAGTAATATTTTTTATTAAAACTAACCCTTTAATTAGGTATAGATATGGAGGAGCTGAAATAATGTATTATATAACTCTTTTTATATTAATAGGCTATAACTATATTTACTTAGGTAGAGTAACTTAAGTAAGTAGATAATTATAGCTTTTTAAATATAAATAATTTCTAGTTATACTAAGTTTTTAAGGATTTTTTTAATGATAAGTTTAATAATGCTAAGTATAGTATTACTGAGTTTAATAATATTAATAATATAGAATAGTATAATAAGTTAGTAGTAGAGTAAATAAAATTTTATATAATTTTTGCTAAGAAGATATATAATATAAATAAGCTAATTCTTAGTATTATTATTGTATACTTATAAATATTAAAGGGTAATGTAGAGAGTATAATATACTTAGAATAAATTATATATACTCTAAGTAATTAATTAGGAAAATAAGTAGTAGATATATGTAATATGTTTAATAGTTATAATAAGCTGGCTGACTTTAGTAGCTAGCTTAATAATAAAGTTATTAGTATTAATAAAAATATGAGTTAATTAATAGTATTAAAGGATAAGATAGTCGCCTTTAATATAAAGTTAGTAACTTAAGTAATATTAATATAAGAGTCCCTACTTATAATATCGGACCTAATTAAGAAGTTTATAACCCATATAGGAAGTTAACCCCTATAAATACTAGTAGTAGCCCCTATTATATCTTACTAATTTACTTAAGAGCTATTGTTAATAATAATATTTTTAATACTATTATAGCTATCTTTTAAGTTGTGAAATATCCCTAATTTATAGCCTAGAGTACCCTTAGGTACTCCCTATCCTACCCTTATATTAGTATTACGGGTATTTGAGACTTATAATAACCTAATAATGCTCTAAATATATCCTACTATTTTAAACTTATTATAAGTAATTACTACTTTAAATTAGCTATAAGTAGAATTCCAGAATACCCTAATACTAATATTATAAAAGTGTAATATATAGCTATTTAATACTGTTTTTGGACTTAATAGATATCCTATATAATACCTTTAGGGTATAAAATTATTAGCTTATTATTTAGCTTTTATTTAGCTATTACTATAATATATAGCCTACTTTATACTAGCCCCTTATATAATATACCTAAGTATTAAGGTAACCCTATTAAAGGACTAAATATAGTAATTATAATATACTAATATAATATCCGCTTTATTATAGTATATTAGAATAGGCTTTCCTGATGATTAGGATAGTAGTAACCTACTTTCCTCTTACTAAGATCCCTTTGGAAATAGGAGTTATAGCTCTTTATCTTTAATTCCTTCTTAATAATAAGTAAATGTTTTATAATTACTGTAAAACTTATGGGATTTATTTTAATGTAAGAATAGCTTAGCTATAAATATAAGTATATACGGTAATTGTGTTAAGTATAAGTATATTAGTATTTTTAATTTATCCTTTAATAACTTAGCTGATTTTGGTATAGTTTTATTTAATAAGAATATAATTTATATTAATATTTACTACTTTAAGAAGGCAGTAAATAATTTACGGAATAGCTTTAATAAGTGTAATTAAAAACTAATATAATTAATTTTTTAATATTTTAGTAGTATTATTCGCTAATTTTAAAATAGTAAGTTTTCTATTAAAAAAAAGCGGAATATTAAAGATAACGGCCTTTACTTTTTAATAAAAACTCTTTATAAGAACTTTAATATATAGTAAGCTAAAGCTAAAATGTAGTTTAATTGTATTTATATCTCCTTAAAGGCTATTTAAGAAAACCCTAATTATTTCTTGTAGTTTTTTTAAAAAAAAATCCGCTATATGAGATATATAGGAGATATTTGGAATAATAATAATAGATAGGACTCTACTTTATATAATATTTAGAGTAACTTACCCCTTAAGTTTTAATTTTATTTTAAGAAGCTTAATATTAATTACTATAATAAGCTATTAATTTATATAAAGTATATTTATAAGAAGAAGATTATAATGGTAATAGTTATTAATAAGGAGTTTAGGTAAGCTTAATTTTCTATGAATACTTAGTATGCCGACCCTTTTTAAGTAAATACTTATAATAATTACTATAAGAATAATAACTACTAGAATAACCCTTATAATAATTATTAAAGGAATAATAACTGTTAAAATAATTATTAAAATAATCTAAACTATATTAAGCCGGATAATAAGAAACCTTATAATAAGGGTATTATTAATAGTATTAATTATTTAAAAAAGGAATATAATTATAAGGAAAATAGAGCTTATAATGTTGATATAGCCTTTAAGAATAAGGAATAGGTTAAAAATTAATCTTCTTTACTTTTCCTATTTTACTTTAATTTTCTATCTTCTTTTACTTTTATATATATAGTTATCCCCAGCTACTTTATTATCTACTCTCCTATATTCTATTCTTATTATACTTAACTATTTCCTTTTAAGAATAAGCTTTATCAATATAATTGAATTTACTTAATAATTACTAATATTAAGAAAACTCTAGCTATAATCCTATTCTTACCTATACTAGTCTATTATACTAGTTAGCTACTCAACAATTTTACTAAGGATAACGTAGTTCCTAAACTATTTCTTAAATAGATTAACTCTATTCCAATAGGCAGCTATACTTACTTTTATATCCTAGCGTAACTTATTTAAAATAGTCCAGATATTAAACTCTATAAGGATACCAGTACTGGGTATAACTTAGTTATATTATAATAACTTAAGCTATTTGACTTTAAGGTATATAAAGTTAATAAATAGGAGTAAGATACTATTTACAGTATTAGTAGTAAACCTATCCACCTAATAGAGAAGGTAATATAAAGCTATTTTAAGTATAGTATATACTCTAATAGTAGTATCGCTATTATAAAAATAACTACTAAAGTATAGCTAGTCACAGATAACTAGCTATTAGCTAGTTACCTCCTGGAAAGTAAGTAATTATGTGACCGCTATACTTAAATTAATTATAATACCTTAACTATTTACTACCCCGCTATTAAGGCTATAATACCTTTTTATATTATTAAAGCTAAGTCTAAGGCTATTACTTAAAAGGTTACCCTTATATAAATTATTATAATTACTCCTAGTAATAGTATGTATATTTTGGTAAAATATTATAATCTTTTAAAGGGATAATTTTATATATTTACCGCTATATATAGTATAGCTATGAATAGCGTAATTAATATACTTTCCCTAAAGGTTATTATTGTGCATAACTTAAAGGCTATACCCTTAAAGATTCTAAAGAGTATATAGATAAGAATAATATATAAATATAAAAATATAGTTAATTTTATTAGCTTTTTTAAGGGAGCCCTAATTATACTAATAGCTATTATAATTATTACCCTTATGCCTTCTAATTTTAATTCCTAAGGCTACCTAATAGCTAAACTAATACTAATAATAAGTAGTAAGGCTTATTATATTATAATTCCTACCTATTTATAGCTTATATGTAGTAATACCCTAGTATCTTTTATTAGTAATTTACTTATTAATTTGCTAATTATAGCTATGGGTATTAAATTTAAGCTAACTAATTTAGTTATAAAGGAGGTTTGTAGTTAAAACCTTTAATCTAATTTACTATTACTAAACCCTATATTATTAAGTTTATATTTAAATACTATAGTTAATACTATAGTATTAGGACCTTTTAGTTAAGAATTACCTTGGCCCCCTTTATTTAAGGATATACCGCCTGAGAAGGCCTTTTGTAATCTTAATATTTAGGGATTTCTTAATATTAAGATACTGGATAAGATCCCTATAATTATTATTAAGTATGGTATCTATATTACTAATAAGGACTTACTAAAGGTAATAAAATTCTAGTATATTTATAAATCCTATAATAAGCTATGGATAGATTTAGGACTTATAAAAGTCCTAGAAGACTGTATAATAAAGGTCCTATTAATAAAAGGTTAATAATATACTAAGCTTAATTATTTTTATTATTTAATACCTAAGCTAGATAAAGTTATCCTAGATTTTATTTATAGTAAGCTATATAAATAAGGATAAATAGAATATACTAATAATATATATTTATTTACTATATCTATTTTTATGGTTTACTATACTATATATAGTGTATATAAGGGGTGGGTAGTAATTAATTTATACTTACTTAATAAGTAAGCTATATTAGATAATTACTCCCTCTTACTCTAATTAGATTTAATTAAAGTATTATAAGGTAAGTATTAGCTTATTATTATTAATATTATAAAGTTTTTTTTTTAATTATTAGTTTATCTAATATATTAAGACTACTTTACCTATATTAATTATTATGGTTTTAAGTAATTATTAGTAGTACCTATAGGATTCCAGAACTTACCTACTTATACTTAATACTTTATAGATAACCTTTTTTATTTATATAGGAAATTTTATAAGGGCTTTATTAATAATATTATAATTTTCTTTAATACTTTTAAGAAATACTTTTAGTATTTTAAGGAAGTATTTTTTTTTTTTAAAATAAATAGTATTTCCTTATCCCCTAAAAAGTTATATACTAGTTACCCTTCTATAGAGTTTCTTAGTTTTTATATTAATACTCTTAGATTATCTATTACTATTAAATATATATAGGGCTTTTAGGATATCTTATTTCTATACTTATTAAAAGACCTTAAGACTTACCTTAATATTTCCGGATTTTTATATATAATAATTCTTTATTATACCTACTTAATAAAGCCCTTATAAAAATATAAGGTAGTACTATTTATAATAGGATAGGAATTTAGCTGTATTATAGCTGGTAATAAGGGTAAATACTTTTACTATACTTCCTCTATACTTTAGGAGCCTATTTTTAAGGAATATACCTTTTTTAACTCCCTTTAGAAATTCTTATATAATAACTTATACCTTAAATACATAAATCCTAATAAGTAATTATTTATTTAAATTAATAGATTACTTTAGTAAGGTTTTAGTATTATAATATTCTAACTTAAGGATGGTTATGAATAGATGGGATAGGTAATTTCTTTTATTATGATCTAACTTATTCTTTTTTTTAATTATTATTTTATTAAGGCTGAATTTTGTTATAGCCCTATTAAGCTTAAGATAACTTACTTTATTTAGGCTATTTATTGGCTGTGTATTTTAGCCCTAGTTAATTAGAAACTTACTGTGGTTTTAATAGATTATAATATAATTTAAGGAGTTATTGATAAGTTTACCTTAGAGATATTTTTAATTAACTGTATTAATAAGTATTTTATTAATACTTCTATTTATTTAAGTAAATATAACCTAGATGTATATTATTTAATAGGATATTTAAACTTAGTTCTGAATACCCTTTTATATCTTACTATACCCTATAATATAGTGGACTAATAGTATAAGGACTATTTTATCCTTGATATAGTTACAGACTATATAGGTATCTCTTACTTAGTATTTTTAGAGGTATATATAATTAATAACTTCCACCTATAATTCTAAAATAGTTATATAGCTAATAGCTCTTATATTAAAATTATTAAAGACTTAATATTAGAGCTATTAAAGGCTAAAATATTTATAAAACTATAAATTTATAAATTGAAATCTAATAAGGATATTATAATAGCTTTGAGGCCTAGGTACTTATTCTACTTAATTAACTGCCTACTATATAACTAAGATAATATGGGTATAAAGCAATTAGTTATATTAAAAAACCTTATATATAAACTATTTATAGAAGTATATAATATAAAATATTACTTTAAAAGGGATTATATAATAGCTACTTTAAAGGGAATTTAATTCTAATTTAAATTACAGAAAATTAATATATATATTACTAAGTATTACTAGTATAAGGAGTTTTAAAAGGATAACTAAAAACTTATTAGTAGCTTATAGCCTATTTAAACCCCTAAAAAATTAATATATACTATTATAATAGACTTTATTATAATATTACTAAGTATATAAGCTATAAATACCCCTTAGAAGATTAAGGGATTTAACTAATTTAATATATTTATATCTATTTTTAATAAGATTTTAAAGTGTACTTACCTTATCCCTAGTTATACTACCTATAAGGCTAAATATTAGGCTAAAGCCCTTATTAGGTAATTCCTATTTTTAAATTAGCCCTATCCTAGTATTATTATTTTAGATAGAGATCTGAAATTTATATTTTATTTTTAGAAGAGCTTATAGAAGGTTTTTAATACTAAGTTATAAATATTAATAGTATATTATTTATAGATTAATAGTTTATTAGAATAAAAGAACTAGATTATTAAACTTATATTTTATTATTTTATAGTAGAATACCTTAATATTAATTAGGTTGATATCTTACTTATACTATAATGGAATTTAAATAATGCTTTAATTTATATACTTAATAGTATAAGCCCTTATAAATACTTATTTAGATTTAAACTTTTAGCGCTTATTAATAAATTAATAGTACTTATTCCCTAAGTTATTATAGAGATTAGATTTTTTTAATAGTATCTTTAAAGAGATACTTAATTAGCTATAAATAAGATAGCCTTACTTAGTAAAGTATTATATAATATATAGTATTACCCTTTAGAATTTTAAATAGGTAATTAAGTTTAATTAAAGTTAGGTAAAGCCTATAAATTAGTTTAGAAATTTTAAAATTATAAATTCTAATTATATTATATTAGATTTTTTAAGATTATTTATAAAGTAAGTTTTCTTACTTATAAGCTGGAATTTGATAATTCTGCTATCTGGGTATACCCTATTATTAATATTTAATACCTCCTTCTATATGAATATACTGATAATTTATTTGGATACGAGAAGCCTATACTAACTTTAATTACTTATAGAGATAATAATCCTAATAATAATACTTATTATAAGGTAAAATGTGTTCTAGATATATACTTTTTTAGTTAACGAAAGGAGTACTAGTATTTTATCTAATAGAAGGATTATTTACTTATTAATAATTTATAGAAGTTTTTTTAGGAATTTATTACTGGCTATGATAAGCTGATTATTATATTTAATAAAAAGAATAGTATTGAACTTAATATAATTATAGCTTTGTAACTTAAGGGTCCTATTAAGGGTATGATCTATACCCCTTTAAAGGATAAATATAAGAAGGAGGAATTTATTAATTAATGATACTCCTAGTGTATTAGGAAGATTAAATAGTGATAAGGATATTATAACCTTTTTTAGTATCTGGGATTTGTAGTAGGGTAGAAGGGGTGTATGTAGGGTTAGGGTTAATCCTTTATTACTATACTATTTATAGTGCTCTTTACTATTATTTTAGACCTTAGGGTAGTAAGGTTATAGATAGTTTCCTTTCTCTCTTTCTTCTATAGAACCCTTATACTAAATAAATTGTTAATTATATCTAATCCCCTGTGCAGCTACCACAAGGATCAGAATTTGTAAATCGGCCTCTGAAGTGATTGTGACCCCGAGCGAGAATAGCACCTGGTGCGGACGTCTCGAGGCCGCCGTAACTTCCTGCGGGCAGAGCCTCCAACCGAGACGTCCGTCAATTTCCATCATAGCCATAATTCGAAACCAAATTCTGGAAACATAGTGGCCAGGAAGGAATACGGCCTCTATATCTGACGGCCGTTCACTTGTCTCGAGAGTATTTTGACAAGAATGATCTATCTTTGTCCCAATGACACTGGTAAGGGTTCGCGGAAAGGGCTGTCAACCGGCTTGACATAAAATGTCGAGCAGATCTACTCAAAATGATTTCTTCGTTACCAACATCAACACCACCACCTCACTAAACCTTGTGCATTCCATTCAGCAGGAATACCTTCTCAGATTACTTGCCGGCCAAGTCTCAGCTAACTCCTCTCACAAAACCCCGAACAACTCCAACTTTCAACCGCAACAATGGTCTTCCGCTACAAGTGCTGCTCCCGCTGCTCCGACGACGTCCGCTACTACCTACAAAAGGCATGGGGCAGCAGATACGTCTTTGAGGAGAATTACGGTGCTAGCACCATCTTCGAGATCAACATGCGCGGTGAGGGAGACCCACACATAGATCCTCAGACGGCCCACCAACGAGGAGAGAAATGGCCGTCGCTGTGAACGTCTACAAGAGGACGAGGCTAATAATGTGATACCTCTAGACCCGGGCACAGCTGATGAGGGCTCTCTTATCCGCACGTGTTTCAAAGCCGCGAAGACTAGTGTCGCGCCGCATGGAATCCTCCGCCTGAGCCGCGCTTCGACCCCTGGCAACTACAGGTGCAAATATGCCTAAGCTTGGGCCACACGGTACCATCAGCATTGCCTGTAAGGGGCCCACTACATGACATAGTATCAGGAATGAGGGAAAACTACGGGGCTCTTTGGTTGGGCGATTTACAGCTGGTCTGGACTGCCGCGAGGGCGTTTGAAGCATGGGAAGATCACGCGGGCGAGATCTGTATGATCATAGAGAAACGGTCTTTTTGGGATAACAGTATACTTCGGTAACTCACACTCGCTCAATATAAATACTCGTTGCGATTATAATATTTTCCGGTTGCGAGATCTGAGAACGCCAGTCCGTAGAACGCGGATCGTCTCCTCATAATCCGCGCTAAATTCATACGACGTGCGGTCTTGGACGTCCTGGTTCATAACGCCAGGTAGTGTAGCGTTCAGTTACGGATGGTGGGACCCGACCAGGTCAACGATTTACTTCGGTTGTTCGGTAGGTCACATCCATCAGGACCACATGCAGCAAGAGAATTTCATTTCATAACACGCTTCGCTACCCATTTGCAATCTACCTAGACCTCTTCTCCACTCGATATCCTAGCAGTCATCAAGACTCGTTAACCGATCCGCCATGTACTCGTTAACATTCCATTGGATCCTTCAGTCAAGGCCAAACTTACTCGCCCATAAGTCCCAGCTTTTCTTCATCCTGAATGACAGGGGGATTCCTCAACCTGCCCATGGAGCTGCGATGCCTACGTCGCTCACCCTCCTCCTCGGTCCTCTCTCCATCCCCAAACAACGGCTGGAAGACCCTATCATACCTGTGGTAGTGAATGGGGGGTGTAGTGAATATGGGGGCCCCATACGTCTATTTAAAGGGTGCCTTCTGGCCCTTCTGTAGTTAGATTCAAGTCAACCACGCCCACTTCGAATAACAAATCATCGCATTCTGCAGACCCCATCGTCCCTGCCACAATTGGTAGCTACAAACGACGTTCTGACCAGCGATATGCGACCTTCGAGAAGATGCCACCCGCTTGAACGGCGATACCGACAGCCCGAAAAGTCGTAGTACGGCCGATATCGCCAACCAACCTCGCCGCCGCGCCCGAAAAGTCGTAGTACGGCCGGAGGAAGGAACCCCTGGAGCAATCGAAAAGTTGTAGTAGGAGGCCCAGGCGTCAAGCGGGACACCTTTGTTGGTCCAGTCTCAAGAACACCGATCTACGTCTCACGGATCACGATATAGATGGAGGATGACGATTGGGGAACAAACGAATCAACGGCAACGCAGTGACGAGGACGCTATACCTTCTCTTCGAAGCCCGGCACTTGTGGTAGTGAATGGGGGGTGTAGTGAATATGGGGGCCCCATACGTCTATTTAAAGGGTGCCTTCTGGCCCTTCTGTAGTTAGATTCAAGTCAACCACGCCCACTTCGAATAACAAATCATCGCATTCTGCAGACCCCATCGTCCCTGCCACAATACCCCATCCAAACAACATGGAACAGGGTCTCCATGAACAAGCCAAGCCAAAGCGGGACCTTGCCTCTGTCGTCAGCCAGCCATTTGCTCAGCCCCAGGAATAGTCCCATAACAGGCAAGGCCAGGCCGAGGAAGAGATACTCCCCTATGGTCTGCCGCCTCGATGTGATCGTGTACGGCTGCAGCTTGCCCAGCCAGTCCTGGTACTCGTCGGGCAGCCCGTGCTCGGCCGCACCGTCCGTGATAAGCTTCAGGTACCGCGCAGAAGGCTGCGCGTATTCCGGATCGGGACGGATGGGTCGGAGCAGCATGTCCTGCCACCAATCCTTGAGCCTGTCCAGCGGGCTCTTGTCCTCCCCATCCCCATCGTCACCACCATTGTCACCGTCTCGGATTCTTCTTGCACGCCTGTTTTTGTCGTCATCGCCGTCGTCGCCATCACCGTCGCCGGGCTTTTTCGGCACCCGCGGCGCGAAAAGTGTGTGCGCGAAGAAGGGCTTCGGAAGCTCCGGGATGGGTGGGTCCTCCGGGATCCCGACCTTGTTCGGGATGGCTATGCACGGCACCAAGATATCCTGATATGAGGAGCCGCCGCCTTCGGTCTTGATGATGGTCGCGTAGTCCTCTGGCGTGACCTCGTAGACTACGCCGATAAGGCCCTTGTTCCACTCCGGATCGCCATATGCATTTGTATCGAAGGACACCTTCTCCACCTCGGGCTTCGGAGGGAACGTGTAAGGGGGCGGACGTGGGAGGTCAGGCACCTTCCCCGGCGGATCGGGGATCGGTGGGTGCTTCGGAATCTTCCTCAGCGCCGTGTTTGCGAAGCATGGCTCCTTGTAAGGGATGCCAGGGAGGTCAAATGTCAGTCGCAGGGACGGGGCGGAGACGTTGATGGCGGAGATGGGCCGGATGCCGCGCTGGCCAAGGAAAGTCTCGGCGCAGAGATTCGAGCCGTATGCGAGGTAGAGGAATGTTGGTACGGAGGCGGTGTGGTCGTAGAGGTAATCGTTGGCTAATGGCGACGACGATGGGATGTGATCGGCGGGAGGCCCTTTGGGTGTTGCCCGCTGGAGACGATCTGGGGACGTCCGGGGGATGCTCGAGACGGGTGGATAGTCCGGAGTCGGGACCTTAGACTTGAATTCGAGATTCCAGACGCGGTCGAGCGTTGCCTTGACGCAACTGCTCTTGGGTATTGATGAGTTCTGATCCATCTTGACAGCTGTGCTATGTCTGCTGGCTGGTAAGGAGGTGGACGAGGTGAGTGTTTCAAAGGATCAACATAGATAAGAGGTCGAGCTCGGGCTTGTCAGCTGCCCGCGTCCCGGGAGCTTGGGCCCAAACGATGATGCATGATCGCAGATCAGTGGGGATAATGCCAAGACATAGTCTACTCCCCTGCAGCGGGTCGGGGCTTTTGCTTACAGACGATTTCTTTCATTGGGAAGCCGCTGCGGTTTACTTCTATTCCGACCCTAATCTAATATCATAAATATCTATCACCAAAGTAAACTTGCATACTCTAAAGTAACGGTATATAAGTAAATACTATCAATATATATTGGATTTACTTACAGCTAGTAGCCCAACAACTGGGAGCAAAAGCAAGAGTTTAAAACTTTTAAATTAGTCAGGGCTCAGCATCGTCTGTGGGTTTCGGGGACGAGACAGCGGCATGGTAAGCATGGTTTTGCAAGCGCGCATGGATTCATTAAGTCCTAGAATTGTGTATTAAATTAGGTCCATTGAAAACATCAGTGACCCCAACCTCCGCCTAAGCATCCGCAATGATTGCCTCACTGGCCTTCTCCGACAGCAGGTACGTCGGAAGTTGGATGAAGAAGCCCGGGATGACAGGGAACGCCGACGCGTCCACGACCCGCAGGCCCTTCACCCCCTTTACGCGAAAGTCGGAGTCGAGCACCGTCCCAATGGCCGCCGTGCAGCAGGCGTGATGCCCAAACGAGTTTGTCTCGACGTACTCCTTGATCTCCCCCTCACTGGAGACATTGCCCCTGCCGGGCTTGGTCTCCGTGAACGACCCATCAAGCGGTATAACACTATCCATAGCTCGCCGCGCCCACGCCACGCCCTCGTACGACGCCTGCAGGTCCTTCTCGCGCGCTGCCTGGCTGCCCTCGAACGTGTTGAACGCCACCACGGGCGTGTCGCGCGGGTCCGCGGACCGCAGGCTCACCGTCCCGGCCGAGTTGGGCGTGCTCGCGCGCAGGCTGATCCAGACCCAGTGCCGGTGGTCCGAGTGCAGCGCCAGCTCGGACCAGCCGGGGAAGAAGCCCGGGAAGTTGGCGGGCCCGCCGTAGACGAAGACGTCCGGGTCGTCGGCGTTGGGTGCCCCGCTGGTCCTGATGGCGACGCCGACCGCGAGCCCGTTGGTCGCGTACGTGCCCTTGGCCGCCTGCCCTACCCCTGACTGCCACCTCTCTAGGCACGGGTCGGGCACCTCTGGGTAGCCGTACATGAAGGTGCAGCCGCTCACGAGGCTGAAGTCGGTCTGTGTCTCGCTGATGACGGGCACCTCGATGTGGTCCCGGAGGTTCGAGCCGACCGGGAGGTCGACGAGCTGTGAGATCCCGTGGGCTGAGAGCTTATCGGCCGGGCCGATACCGCTGAGCATGAGGATCTGGGGGGTGTTGAAGGCACCGGCGGCGATGATGACTTCTTTGGAAGCTGTGAGCACGCCCTCTGCCTCGACGACGGCGCTGCCTGAGCGGGTGTCTGCGCGGTACAAAGCCTCGCCCTCGAGGTACTCCACACCTGTGGCCCTTGGGCCGTCAGGGGAGGTCGTGTCGAACTGGATCTTGGTCACAAGCGTGTTCAGCTTGATGTCGAGGTGATAAAGCCTGCTGCCATCGTCACCTGTCGCGGTGGCGACCTGCAAGATGCGTTCCCGTGCGCCACCCCGTGTCGAGTCGCCCATGGAGAGTGGCATCTGGTAAGGGCCGGTTGTGATGGTTCTGCCCGGCGCATTGATATCCTTGCTCAGGATCTTGGCAAGCCCCGCAACAGTCTGGTAGAGGATGCCGATGAGGCTAATCCCCGATGCTGATGCGGCGGAGGCGATAATGCTGATGACTTTCAGGTCCTGCACCGCCGTGATGAGTGAGGTGAGCTGCGTCCAGAACCAGCCATCGAACCCGTGGCCGATGATAGAGTTGGGGATGTAGTCGCAGTGCTCGATGTCCTCGAAGTACCGCTGGAAGGTGCTGCCGTTCCACGACGTGTCCCCCGTGACGTCTGCCACCGCGTCCCAGTCGCTGTCAAACGCCCGGATGGCCACCAGCGCGTTGTGTCGGCTGCAGCCGCCAAGTGTACCGGCACGGGGATAAAGGGTGCCGATAGGAACGGCGTTCGATGGTGGGTTGAGGCCGGTATAGATGGTGCCGTCTGGAAGCCGGTACGAGGTGATCTCGTTCCGGGCCTCGACCGCCGGGTCCGAGCTGCGCGTGACAAAGTAGTTCCATTGTGTCGTTGGGTGGTCATCGGTGGCGCGAGGGAACAGGACGGGGATCTGCTCAAAGAGACTGTCGCCCGAGTCACCACCAGCGTCGACGAGCAGCACCTTGTGCCCCGCCTCGGCGAGGTTCGCCGCGAGTGGTCCGCCTCCCGGCCCGGAGCCCACGACTATGTAGTCGTACGCCGTGCCGTTAGCTGCCTGCCGCTTTGGTAAAATAGGGTTGTGTCGGCGTGCATGTGAGCCGGCCGATGCCAGGGCCGAGTTGGTGAGCGCGGCCACCAAGGCGGCCACAGAGAAGATGTCTTTCGCATACATGGCTGAGTCTCAGCTTGCAGAATCTTGGTAAAGACAGCCCCACCACTCAACTCGAGTGGATTTAGCTGCAGCTGACGTGCCCAAGTTATATGTATGTGAGCGGTCAAAGTTTAGCGATCGCTTTCCCACACCGCAACCATGGTGATGGCCATCCCACACGATATCCTGTGACCGAAGGAACACCTCCAAACTGTTCCACAGATACTATTTCCCGGCTCAAAGGCTGCTGTCATGGTGAGCACGTGTGGACGGAGGTAAAGCATCCCGGTTGCCGTTGCATTGCGATCGTCTGTCAAGCATCCAAACAGGGCGTCTGATGGTGGGCGGGTCCAAATAGATCCTCCCGCCAACGAAGCTAACTTCAGCTCTTCAGGGCTGGAATAGGCAAGGCATTCGTCGCGCAACGTCCCAATATGCAAGAAGCGGCCAATCCTCTGGGCTTTACAGAGTACGGCATGTAAGTAATCCGGCCCCGCATTATGCAGCGTGATAGCCAATAAATACAGGCTCTGCCCATAAGATGAACACCCTCCCGCCGAGCTTGGCCATGTGAGACTAAGGCTGTCATGATCCAAGCTCCGGAGCTAAAGACACTGCATGGTCTGTCATCGTCCATCATTGTTGATGGAGCTTACCGAGTCGGCTTATTTTCACAGTTGATACCACAACCGACGGCAACCAATTTCCTCCTGCAGTCCCGATGTCACGACCCATCACGGGCACGGCCGTGCGAAATAATCCTGGACGCTCACAGCTCACAGCATACTGTCTTGGCCCCTTCTTATAAGTACGGTAAGTGAGGTCTACGCGCGAGGCGGCACAGAATGCGAGAATTACCACCTGCTCTTCCCCAGAGATGCCCAGAGGGGTAAAGAGGGCGTCATTATCGGCATGCTGAGTTTGCGATGAACAAGGGTGCGTTCTTGAAAGCTATGGGCCGGGTGCTAAAGAAGTCTGAATCTACATCGGAGGGAAGATGCCACTTGCGATGGACCGTGGACGTTGCTATGGCCTTCACGTGAGATCATCCAAGTGCTCTATCCCGAATTGGCCTGATTATCATGTAGTTTCCATGCTTTTTGAGTCGGAAAGAACACACGACACAAGTTCCCTCTTATGCCCGGTCCTCAGCTGGCGCCTTCTTCCGGATATCCACCCAGCCCATCCCCCACGCCGCCGTAAAAGACACGACAGCGAGCGCCGTCAACAAGTAGAAGACGGCGTTGACACTGTCCGAGAACGCCAACAGCAGCCCGCCAAGCTCCGGACTCCCGGGTGGCAGCAGGGCCCGCACCGCTTCCGCGCCTCCGCCCACAGCAAGCGCCGCCTCGGGGCTCACCGACGGTGCCAGGACTGAGACTCGCCGCGTCAGGGTCTGTGTGAAGATGACGTTGCCCGCCACGGTGAAGATAGCGGCAACCAAGTTCTCTATGAATACCATGAACGCGATCACGGTCGGGTTCTCGGCTGGTGTGACGTTGCTTTGAACCGCAATGATGCACTGTGATAGAACGAAATTTAACACGAGCAAGCGTCTATGGCCTGATGCATCGGATATTTGGATAGAGATGCTTGATTTAATTTCTCGGAAACACTAACCATCTGCAGTCCCATCCCGCGTAAACCAAACAGGATTTGATGTCCTACCCAATCTGCTGTTGAGGTGTCCGGATTCCACGTCGATATCAACCCGCAGGCAACGGCGGTTGTTGCACCTGCAAGGATGCTAAATGGGATATAGTAACCGAGCTTTCCCACTGCCATTTATAATGCGTCAGTCTCGGTGTTCCCCCTTCCATCGACTGTACGTTTAATTATGGGTGGTCCCAGACGCCACTCTAGCCCAATTTCGCAATGCCGGGAAACTTGACTTACCAAGAGCACCTGTGGTGACCAAGGACAGTAGCTGCATTATGATAGAGGGAAGCGTGTAAAC
This sequence comes from Diaporthe humulicola, assembly GCA_038088545.1. NCBI lineage: Eukaryota > Fungi > Ascomycota > Sordariomycetes > Diaporthales > Diaporthaceae > Diaporthe > Diaporthe humulicola. Next base: position 192,184 of record JBBWSL010000076.1, on the reverse strand, counting down.
GCCACTCAGCGAAGGACCGACGCCCCTAACAGCCTGAAAGTAGATGGGGACGTAGTTGACACCAACGAAGTTGTTGACAAACAAACAGGTGGTCTGTATGGTGCTTGCCCAGACAATGCGCCTCTTCACCACATGAAAGGGAATCAGAGCCTTCTCGCCCACTTGCCATTCCCACAACGAAAACAAAACCAGCATCCCGCCAGACCCAGCGAATAAGCCGATGACGATGGGCGAGCTCCACCCGTGCTCGGCTGAACCCCACTCAAGCGCGAGGAGGAACATTACGGTGGTCGGGGCGAATAGCGCAAAGCCCGTTAGGTCAAGCTCTGGGGTGATGCTGCGGAGCAGCTCGAGCGAGAATGGTGGCTTAAGCGTCTCGTCCGGAACGTGCGTGAAGAATAGAAACAGGCCCGCTACCACGCCGATGGGGAGGTTGATGTAGAAACCTGGAATCTGTGAGCTGACATATCGAAAGTGGGGAGGGGGTGGAAGGATGAGAATGAATACTGACACCATCGCCAGCTCGCATATTGGGTCAAGGCGCCGCCGATCAAGGGCCCGACAACGATACCCGTTTGACAGACTTGAGTCTATCATCAGCATCCGATGCTTTGTTGCCCAAGTAGATTTAATTACCTGCAAATACTATGCCGTTGTAGACTGGATATCACAGTTAAAAGTTAGTCTTGAAGGTCTCTGAGCGAAAACTTGAAAAGCCATGGTAAAGTTCAGCTTTAGCGCCAGGGACTTACACGGCCGTTTCTTGAGAGGAACTGCTCCGGCTACTAAGGTCAAGGCTCCATTCTCCAAGCCCGAGCTTCCCACGCCGGCGACAGTGCGACCGAGGATGAAGAACAAGGACGAGGTGGAGACCGCGCAAATCAAGGACCCAATCTGAAAAATGGCGGAGAAGAACAGAAACGTATGCTTTGCGCTCAGATAAGTGTATAGTTTTCCGGTCAGAGGTTGCAAAGCCGCGCTAGTGCCGGGGTTAAATCAGTTCAATTTAGAGAGGACGTTTTATTCTTGTTTGCTGGATCTTGGGACGGACCAATGAGTACCTACTTCGAGAGCACGTAGGCACTTCCGTACCACCCAATGCTGCACAATATCCACATTAGCAGCCAGTCTCCAATACAGCACGGGATGAGAGTCTCCGAAGGGATAGTCTCGCAAAGTGTTCCCGGTACTTGAGACGGAGCCGACAGGAAGAAGCAGGAAAGTCATCCGGCCTCTGGAGAAAGAACGTACTCTTGCAGTCTGTGAAAGTCACTCGTAATATACGGGATAGCCTAGATCACGACATCGGGTAAACAACAAAGGCGTCAGCTGTCTAGGCAGTATAGGTCTGGCACATTCATCGTCTCGGGTACAGAAGGGTTTGGGAGCATAGTAATTATTACAGCTCCCGGCACTCACCGTAGCGGTAATGCTGAAATCGAGAAGGACGAGGAAGAAGACGGACACAATTCCAAAGAGGGCGGTGTAGAGCTTGTATCCGCTAATGTACTCGTTGTCCTCCTCACCGAAGGCGTTGCTCGACGCAGTATTGTCAGCGGTTTCTGGTGACTCTGGAGTGACCTTTGAAGCGGCCGTCCCTAAGATTCCCTCTTGGGCATTGTTGTACGAATGGACAGCTTTCTCGGGGTCCGAACCCGCTGTTTCTCGGGCTGGTATGGTTGTGTCTGCTACCGCCTCTGCCCCTGACGGTTGACTTGGCTGTATCTCATCGATCAAATGCGATGGTGATGAAGATGGTTCATCCTCCAACTTCGAGTTGGCTTCGGATGCTCGCGTCATCTTGGTCGGATGTGCTTTGCGGGGTGGGTAATACAATAAGGCAGACAGTTGTTCAGCTGTGTCTGTGGGAACAAGGGGGAGAGAAAAGAAAACCGAACTCCAATTCGGGCTTTAAATGTGTGTAGAAACGATTTTCGATCAGAGTGATCGAGTGATGGTGACTATTCACTGCGCCCCGCATTCCCTGACCAGGTAAACACACAATTGGTTTGCTGTGAATGGCGGTATTCAGGGCCCGGAGCAGGATTACGCCGACCCCAAGATTCAAGTCTTACGAGCGGCTAGTTGGGCCTCCAAATGACACGCGGTGGCTTCAGGAGCTCGGCAGCTGGCCTCTCATATCCATGTTATTCTCCGCTGACCGTGATGAGATGAGTCACAACCAGCGGTCGAGTCTCAGGACCCCGGGTCCAAACGGATAAGCATGCAGCGCGGGGAACCTTATCCCTCACACCTTTCGCACGGGATGAGTCTCCTACTGCATATCTTCATGACAGGTACATCAAGGTTATCATCGGAAATACGCTGGTTATAATCGCCCAAACTTTGTAAGGCTCCTCCCAGCCTTGTTTTCGGAGACGCAGGTCCAGGCTATAAGGTCAATCGTGTACTATTCCACTAGTGACCTGACTACCAGGTCTATTTCTTGACATGTACGGCTGGGTAGAACGACGATCCAGATGCCATTACTGGATATTTTGTAACGCTGATCAAATATGCAAGGCCCCCCCCCCCCCAAAAAAAAAAAAACATTACTGAAAGGTCCCAGTCATCAGCATGATGTCAAGCGTTTCGGCTCCCTCAAGACCGTATTGTAGCCGTGAACGAGGAACGTCCATCGACCAACGAAAACGGCCATCTCTGCGCCATTCTAAATCCAATTTAAATTCCGAATGCCGACGCATCCTAATGTTGTCAATCCTAGCCCAGCCCTCCCTTTCACAAGTCGGCCCGCAGCCGCCAGCCTGAGAGCCTCGCCCCCGACAGCACTTCACACATAAGTCCCCTTTCTCGGCCCGAAGTACTCCCCTTTAGGCAGCTGCAGCCTGGCACATGATGATGCCTCGCAGCCGCCTTCAGGGTCGTTGCCCCACCAATCGATCGCGTATCCCTGGTAGTGGACGGCAAAGAAAATAATCACCCCAGCGATGGCGATGGCGGATGAGAAGGCGGCAGAAAGGATATAGTTGTATTTCGCCCAGAAGGCGAGGTAGCGACGGCGGATATACACCATGCTATACCACGCAGGGAGGAGGGCAGGCCAGATATAAGCGATGTTGTAAGGGGCCCAGTGGACACCTCCACTCAGGATCATGACCGGGTGGATCTTGCTAATCCAGTGCGACTTAGGGAGGCGCCTGGTCGCAAAGTAGAGTACGATGGGGAGTGCAAAGCCGACGGGGAAAGCGGACATCATGGCTGTGTATTGCGCACCGGTGCCAAAGACCTTACGGGCCCCCAAGCTGCCGAACAGGACCGCCGCGGTGAAATACGTGTTGACGCCAGGGCAGGTGAACTTGTTTGGCTGGTTTCTGTTTCAAGAATATTAGCATATTCGCTCGTGCCACGGCCTTTTCGAGCGAGACAAAGCATCTGGCTGAGCGGTCGAGACACGGAAAATGCTGGGTGGTACTTACGCGTCGCAAAGATCGGGGATGTTCATTATTTGGAAGTTCATGACTCCTGTGCACACAAATGCAGATACAGTCGTGGCCACAACCTGAGCTGTGAAGGTATGGCGTTGTGGGATCTTGAGATAGTGGGCCAGCTTCAGGTCGTTGGCGAAGTCCAGAGCATGGGCCGTGGTCACATATCTAGAGCCGCGAGCTTCCAGTCAGTCTCAAATTCATGAGAATTTGGCGTTAGAATTGAGAGGGAATAATGCGCAGGCGGGAAGTACGTACCCAAAACACTTGAAGAAGTTCATGGCAAGTGCATTCCCAGGCTCCCATGCACCGCCGATAAATTCCGCGAGGACGCTGCGAGGCTTGGCATTAGCGATGGTTTTCTGGTAGCTTGAAGATGGCAGATTTATCATGGAGAGACTCACTTGAATTCGACCTCCATTCCAGTCGTCGCCATAATGATACCGGTAGGAATAACAAAGACGATGGCGAGAGCAATGCCGAAGAAAACCACACCAACACTAGTATAGGTCGGCCAACCTGCGATGGCAGCGCATCCTAGACCAATGGCAACGAGGTTGAGAATCGCATACCACCACTCGGGGACTGTAAAGAGCAATCAGCTGGCCTGAAATCGATGGAAGCAACCCGAAAATCATGCAACCCAACCATACCTTCAGCATAAGACCCCATCAGTCTGCTATGGACATCAGTGAAGTCTTCGTTGGCGCGGAACCCCTTTTTGAAGCTCTTCATCAGGCTGCGGAAGCCAAGGGCAATATCGTGTCTGTGATACAGGTAGGCGTACGAAATGGTAGCCGCGTATACTGCGAAGAAGAACCAGTAGCTGCAAATCCATGCAGCAGACACGAAGACTGGAGAGTATTCCTGGTACTTGGCCTCGTCGAGCCAGCTCCTGTCATCCAAGATTGAGGAGACATTGTAGCTTTTGCCGTAGTGGTTAAACATGCTGTTCGAGTTGATTGGCAGGAACCCGGTATTGTATGCGTTGGTGTAGTATATGCCGATGATAACCAAACCTCCGAGGAAGGTACCGAACAAGATGTTGACCGTGACACTGAACGGGATAATGAGCGGGTCAATGTAGTGAGTGATGATGTTCCAATCAAATGTCGGCAGAGGATTGAAGCCCAGGCCTTTATTCATGCCGGTGATGGTAGCCAGGGTGAAGTTTTGGGGTGCGATCCACGCAATCCAGCTGAAGACGCTGAGAGCGGTGAATATGTAATCCGGGAACCAGAAATACAGAAACATGGCAACAAAAGCCGCCGAGAAGAAGCGATACTGAGATATGCTGAAAATCTTGTTCAATGGGCCTGGGACGGGATGATTCACCTCTAATAATTTGCAAGGGATACAGTAAGCATGCGCAATGAGAACACCAGATAGACCATTGTTGCCTGTGGTTGAATCCAGACTCACCATTGTGGAGCGCCTTGTTCAGCGCAATAGTAACAAGAGACCGTGGATAGAGACAGAAAGAAGGGTACACCAGGAATCTCCTCGATAGACCGGCGAAGCCGTACCCCATAAGATTGGTGGACAGAGCGAGAAGGATCTGGTACGCAAAAGACTTGGCATACTTCTGCCCAAAATACTTGTCCATCCATTGGGTGAAGACTATGAATGTGTCAGTACAGATGCGATCGTATTTCGACGCGCCAGGTATCAAGTCAACATACTGATATATCTAGAACTGGGCATAGTCGATCCAACGCTGGCCATGATGGAAATGAGCATATGCTCCTTCTGATTAAATCTGCCCGGGTTGAGGCTGTGCCGGACACCAAACAGCGTCAACCCAACATCCGGCAGGAACCTCTCGGCGGCTTTGCCGACGGGAAAAGCCAACAGCTGGACGACGGCGGTGCCGAGGAAGATGCTAGGCTGGCGGACCATGAACAGCTGGTTGACAAAGGCAACGAGGACGACGAAGCCCATCCCGATGACCCAAGCCCGGATGGTGCTCACGGGCATCGATGGGTCATCGTGCGCATCGACGACGGCTCGGACCTCGGCGTAGGGGCTGTTGCCTGTGAGTAGAGCGACCTTGATCTTGGCCTCGAAAATCGTACGGGCGTGCTCGTCTGGCTTCTCGAAGTGCTGCTGGTTGTTGACAAACCCTTTGAGATGTTCAAGGGCAGCCGATGGGAAGTTTGGGTCCGTTCCGTGGGTGTAAATCAGCTGCTCGGCGAGCTGCAGCCGGCGGAGGTTAGCGAGTATACCTCAAGTTGGTGTTTGACTGATGCGCAATCTGCCTCACCTGTTTGACATGCTGGAGGTCCAGACTACGTGCAGACTCCTGGGCCTCCAGAACCTCTTCAACGGTCGCCTCCAATTCCCTACAAATGCCTTAGCTCGGCTTATCTTTCTCGGCACTGTTAAATGCGCTGAACTCTGCTTACCTTGCTATCTCCTCGACGGAGATCTTGAAGTCCACATCATCAAGCGCCTGGATCGCCATGAATTAGCCATTTTACAACCAGCGCGTGGAGGGGTCCATCGAGATGGTCTACTAACATCAGGTGAGCGCAGCGGCTCGATGGCGTCGTGACCCGTCGACTTTTCTGTGGTGGCTGCCATTTTTGCCCAAATCTGAATGAGCGAATACAAGGAGTGGCCGAGCATTGAAGGCCAGGTCAAAGTCGACCAGAATTTCAGGAATAATGGAAGTGATACATCGCGGACCTAATAGCCAAGGAGCACAGCTGCACCTCCCAGGAACCGAGGCCATATCGAGGTAGGCCTCGGAATGCGATATCTGGTTCTCCACGGCCAAGATCGAATTGATCCACAACCTCAGAACTTCGATGAGGGGCTGGCGGTCTAGAATTCCGGTTATGGACTTTTCCGTACTTCGTGTTGATAATAAATTTGGCTTGGAAACATCAGGGCGATTCCGACTGTCGTGATAGCAGGGTTTGCATGGCATCATGAACAGAGACCCATTCCGATTGATAGATACTGACTACAACGGGCCTAGCCGGCCGCGTGGCCAGCCAGAGCGAAGACGCAATCGGCTTGGCAGTCCCTGTCGACACTGGCACCCAGTATGGTCAAAGATTCAGCCTGGCTTCTCTCGTGATTAACTACAATCACCATGCGAGGACTATACTGAACAGTTGGTTTGGCTTTCTGAACCGTGGATCTTTCGCTATCATCTGTGTCAACGTGATCACGTACTGGATCCTCTATGGGAAATTAACAGAAGAAATAATACGATGTGGCAGAGACCGGTATTTCCACTGCGTATATGTCTGGCATGTTTTTATTATACTCATAAACAGCCGGACTATTAATAGTACTCGGAGTTGATTCTCTATGCCAGCTACACGGTGCCGGCGCGGATCCCGGACCCTTCACTCTATGACGTTGATCCTTGAGAAGATAATACAGGATTGGTATTCAAGTCAGCCTATTGCAGTCTTCTATTGACGATCTCTAATATTTCGGAAACTCTATGCCTGCCCAATCAGCCCTGTCACCCCTAGGTCGTCCTTTGTTAACACCTTCTCGCCATTTGGCAGTCCCCAACTCTTATCCCCCAGTGCAGCCCAGAATCGCCACATAGCCCCCAAGAAGTCAAAGGATCCGAATAACTCACAAAACGTTTCGAGCGACACCGGAACACTGATTGCTTGCACACCACGCGCGCGCGCCCACATCTGCAGCGATTCCTCCGCCGTCACCACTTCGGCATGCGCCAGCACGGTGGTGCCGCCACGCGTCTTAGCAGGTTGCTCCAAGATCGCGGATACAAAGGGGCCTAGGTTGCGGCGCACATTGCCGATCGTTGTGATCGGAGTGTCGAGCGGATGCGTGGCGAACTGGACATACGTCTCGCCTTGCGCGTCGCCCGCACCCGGGATCAGGTGGGGTGCCAGTGGCCCGTAGTTGTAGTTACTCGCATACTGCGCGATGAACAGGAATGTGGTCGTGACTAGGAGCTCGTCGTGAGCGCGGATGAATGCATCGACAGCGACCTTGCCCCGAAAGTTGGGCAGGTCGAAGGCACCGTAGCTAAGTTTGGCTGCGTCTGGCAGGGTACTCCATATGAAGTGCTGTAGGCCGGGCATGTCAAGACAATCTGCGCAATGTTGATGCCCTGGCTCTCTTCTACCTCCGCAGCGGTGTCGTTGTCCGCCGATTCGGCCCGCAGGCCGGGCATGTCTGTCACGCCATACACTGCGTGTGATCCGGAAAAGGCAGCATCCAGTGAGACTAGATCGTTGAGGTCGGCCTGAACAACCTCAACCCCTTTCGCTTTCAGATCCAGTGCAACGGTGCTCTCGGGATTGCGGGTAAGGCCGCGAAGCGTATAATCTGAGTTGATTGATAGAAGGTCGACGATGGCACCGCCTTCCGTGCCAGTGGCCCCCACAATGGTAACTACGTTTGGTGTCGTATTGCTTGTCTGTTGCGTGGCTTGTGGCTTCTAGGCTTGGGAGACAAGTATGTCAATATGGAAATCAAATTGAAGCTTGAATATCTGTGATCTTCTACTATGGACTTAATATATCAGTTGGTCGACCTATCCATTCCTGTTCTTTCGACTGACCCGCGTCTCCATTTAAATACTCGTAAGAATCTCTGCGGCTTTCTGGATGTGTGTGGAGTACGCAGAAAATCGCTAAGCGAGTTACTTTTGTCAAGCTCATAACGACAAATATTTTTTAGACACATTTCGCTCGTTTCATTATCTCTCATTAATAATCAGGATGGCTGTCTTGTTCTAAGGCAGAGAACTATACTAAGAATCTGTAATGATGACTGAACCCGCCCATGAGTTGTTACACACGAGGCGTTGCTTACACATAGGGCGCGCGAAATGCAACCACAGTACCTAGGTAGACAGTACCATTTACTGATGATTCAGACGAATAGCGTCGTAATTCACAATTGTTGGCGGGCTGCATCGAAAGGGCGCGGAGACTTACAGTCCGACACCATCAATGCCCGCAGCTCATATCAGTCGATTAGTATAGTATCCGAGGTGTAACCGTACACAACGAGGATCATCCTCCAACAATATATGTGAGAAGGGGTTAAGTATGGTTGGTCCTTGCAGAACCATTTATGGCATGATTTCGCACCGTCTGCGTGTAATCGATTCGGAGAGTTTTTGCTTGATTGTGCGGCGCAATTGCGGCCCAGAAATGACTAGGCATGCGGCCTCGTCGTTGGCGACGGCGCCACACGCTATTGGACATAGCGACGCGCCGCTGTGGAAACGTAGAATCCCGAGGTGGGGATTAGGCTAAGAATAGCGGAGGGTCTGAAGCCAACATCAAAATTTAGGGTACCACAGCCGTACCTAGGCTTTTGCCGAGCCGCCTCTTCACTCTACTTCGACAACATCAGGCCATGCCCAGTCTTACACACTCGTTTGCACGTATCCCAAATTATGCATGGTCAGCATATTGCATAACTCATATGAAACTTCCAATATGATGCGCAATGACTTCCCTTTAGCGAGTGCTCAGGGTGAATCTGGACAGCATATATTTTCCAGTCTTGGGCTGTTAGACGCGGAGCACGTCGATGGGTTCCGTAATGCTTTGGAAAGATTCCTGTCTGCCGAAATTGCGGAAACAACCTTTTCTGAGATAACAGATGGGCTCCCAACCAGGAATACTTGGCTCCATTTTGATATCTGGAACGTGGAGCACCCCGTGAATGTGCTGAGGCATGAGGCGGTATGCGGCGGTGCCCGCGAGAAGGCCAGAAGGTTCCGCGACGAATTGAATATTTACATACTGTCTTTCCCATCAAAGGTATGTATTTACTTTGGCTCGCCTGTGTGACGCCCATATGTATTTCTGTAATTAAGACATCTGTTTCATGTCGCTTGTCCAACACTGCATGTAAAAAATAAATAAAAAATAAACGCTAATATGTCAATGCACGCTAGACCTTGCACGACTTTCAACAGGCAAAACCGGAGGCCAAAGAATACCATCTGAGTCTCGTTGAGCTAATAGCCAGGGCATGTCATCAAATTGCCGCCCGTCTATTCGAGCTTGACGACGGTTTCCACAAACACAGTGTCTACGAGGCATGGCGCGATGCACCGGTGGACCAGCACTCCGACCACCGGTTCCGCGTGCCCCGACTGCCTTCCGTGTTTTGTCATGGGGAGTATACTTTCCACGAGCAGTATCCGTGTGGTATCGCCGATGTGGTGGGTTATTGGGCCGAAGCTAAAATCTTTGGGGGTGTTGTGGTATTCGATCGAGGACCTTCTGGTGCTGAGGTAAGTCCAGTCGCTTCTCCAGTCCGAGCCTTCTGTACATACGTCCTTTGGTCACCAGGTTTACTCATGTGCTTACATGATATCCTATTTGCTGTGCCAGCGAAGAGAAATGTACCTACATGGAGGACACCACAAGGCTCCATTGACGCTATTTCCTCCCACCTCAGACCAGTTTGCCTCATTAGTACGTTATCTTCTCCAGCCCGACTCTGGGCCATGTCCCCTGCCCATCGAAGCGTCTCGTCTTAATGGCTATCGTTACCATCCGGACGACGCTATGTCTCGCTTCAACATCTACCGCGATCGTTACGAGAGGATCGAGCCGCCAAGCCGAAGCAACGATCGCAGATTAATGGATGGGCGGAACTGGCCTGAGGTAGCTTATCTCTTTCATTCTATGGGTCTTCAGTCCCAACGTGCCCAAGGGGTAGAGATAGACAAGGCAGAACTAGCTGCAGCCGAAGAAGGCATGCGGCGTATCACGCCGTCGTCGCCTCACTGGCAGCAAGAAGGGGTATTGCACCCAGGGGCGACTAACGGAGATAGCTCATAGGTTTTGTAGTAAACCAATGTGAACGTGAGCTTGCCAATAGTGATGTTCTTGAATATCGCCTATCTAACTGTCTGAGAGAAGAAACAACAAGGTCGAGGGCATTTTGTAGCAATAGGAAATTAAGTGGTAAAAGAACATAGGTAAAAAGTACATATCAGCCCGACACTGGCTAGTCACAGCTAGTTCTTCTAAATACCAGCAAACACCCCTTGGCGAAATGTGCTCCCACGCTTGTATTTAGATCACATCATCACAGGTATTACCCGAGGGTCAGGCTAGACTATTACCACTTCAAAGACGCTTGGGAAGAGTGCATATTACATGTCTCAGCTGTGGACTACCTTACTCCATACCAGCGGTGCCCTCTCCGGATGCAGCATCTGCAGCAGCAGGACCCAGCCGGAATCCTCCCGGATGAGGTCGGCAACGCGCCGGCGTGCAGACTCGATGCTCTCATCCGGTCTCGTCTTGGCTGGCTCCACGCGCCACTGCCGAAAGAGCCCTATCAATAACGCCACGAACTCGACCTGCGAGAACCTCTTTCCCGGACAGTCACGAATACCCTCAGACCAGCCCAGAAACGCCCCACGAACGTTCATGTCCATCTCCTCGTGACCAGGTGTGTTGCCATCCCGGCCCGTTCGGATCCAGCGGGAAGGCCGCCACGAGAGCGAGTCGGAGCCCCAGTACCGCGGGTCCGCGTGCATGGAGCTGTAGCTCGGCAAAACAATGGTCTTGGGCGGGAGGTTGAGGACCTGATCGCCGACGGCTAGCGTCGTCGCGCGGTCGCCCGTCCACTTGATGGCAGGGACGATGGTGTAGAGCCGGAGGGTCTCGAGCAGAACGGCCAAGCAGCGCTTGAGGCGCGGAAAGTCAGTACGGTAGTCAAGCTGGTCCGGTTGCCGGCCGTCGAGGACAGCCTGGATTTCCTCTGAGACCCACTCCTGCACATTTGGATTCGCGGCGAGAAAGTAGAGGGCGAAAGTGGTACTGTGGGCAGTCGTGTCGTGGCCGGCGAAGTTGAATGTGAACATGTTGCCGTATATCTCGCTCTCTGTCAGGCCCTCTGAGCCCTCCTTTGGTGTCCCACCTGCTGCTGCTGCAGCCTCCTGCGCCGATGCACGCACCAGGAGCGTCATGAGGTTATGGTCTGACTCCTCCTCGCCGGCGGCGAATGCACGCTTTTGCTCCTCGTATACGTCCGTCATGTGTGTCTTGAATGAGACGACAGCCTGGTTGACCGTCCTCAGTTTGGCTGTGACCAGCCCCCAACGAGCCAAGGAGTGCAGGGTCTTGGGTCCTAGGGCAAGGATCAGGATGAGGTTCTCAAGGATGGTGCTTAGAGAGTCCCGGTAGCTCATTGACTGGGCTCCCTGGCCCGGCGGCTTCTCTTCGTCGCGGCCACGGAACTTGAACGACTTGCCGAACCCTGCGCGGGCCAGAACGTTGAGCGTCATCGTGCGTATGTCGTGAGCGCCCGAGTCGACGGCGGGCTTGGAGGTCCAATAACGGAGCATGTCTTCGGAGAGGCTTAGGGTCTCGGACCACACGATCTCGTTGTTGGCCTCATTGAAACAGCGAGTCGCGACCCTTCGCTGCGTCTTCCACGACTGACCCTCAGCGGTGGAGATGTTCGACCCGAAGACGGCGAGGACGTCGTTGACCCAAACTGGGCGCGGGAAGTCAGCGGCCCGTTTGAAGACGTTGGTGGTGGCCTCGGGGCTGTTGAGCTGCAGCATGTTGTACTGCGGCGTCATAAGCACGAAGACATCACCCATTTCACGGTGGCACTGCCACCTGTCTTCGATGTCCCAGCCGCGCCAATTGTAGCGGACGATCGAGCTGCGCCCAAGAAGAGGCAGGCGGCGGAGGATTGAGGTCACCTTTTTGTCGACAAGCGACCAGAACGGGTTGAAGGGACTGAAGGGGATGACACGTATGGGGACACCAATTGTGCGCGCCGCAGCATAGTTTTTGGCCAAAGACCAGGCCCAGTTGAGAAAGCTTGCTGCCACCAGAAGAGGGACCGCTGCTGCCAGTAACCGGACCCAAGACATTCCTGCGTGATTTGTATAAATTTCAAGGCGTGGACGGCGTGAGTGACCGAGTGAAACAATGCAACGTTCGAAACTAGGGAGGTATAAAGGTAGAAACACGACAAGAGCGGACGGCAATCATGGCAGTCGGATGGTGAACTTAATCAATATTTTCGAGGAACCAACACACAAAATCCATGTTCAGATCCTTGAGGATCCCGGTTCCTCCTGTTGGTTCTTTATTGGGTTAGACACGGATAAGAAAGTGTACTAAGCCAGTCAGACCCATGTCCCTGGCCTACAGAAGTAGCTAGACTGACTGGCCAGGGCTGCTCGTGAGACTGCCGCCCTAGCTTGAATTCCGACAGATTTGATACTCGCATTGGTGTGAGAAAAGAAGGAGAAAAGCATTTAATTGTCTTCTTAATTCTGTCATAATTATCCGCGGGTCGTCAACTCGACGAATTTGCCACATCTTAGGTCCAGACTGATGGACACGTAAATGACGTGTCTGGATATTTGGAAATTTGTTAGGAATCAGCAGCCATTCGAAGGCAATGGTCTTATATAAGTAGAACACGTGAGAAACAATCAGGAATGGCAGTGGAGTTTTGCTGATCTATTGGTCGACATGACGAATCTGTTCCCCCCTCGTTGCAACGATGAGGATTTTGAACTGTGATTTTGAAGATCGTTGCCAAACCGATTTAAGCTCGCCAATTCCGTAATTGTGAAAATGAACGCAGCATGGCGATGAGAAATTACTTAGTCATTCAAGTGTGAAGTTCCTCAGATAATTGAAAACAAAATTGGACGAGACGACCGCGCGCAAGCAACGACAGCGCTACATCGAGAGCACTCAAGCAGCTTCAATTTCCATGTTGTTTCCGGACCGGATACGTCTTTCTGCACGCTGCACCTCAGTCCAACGTCGATCAGATTCCGGCCATATCGGACTTTGCGGCCCCAGCTGTAATTAAGACCTTAATCCCGTGATTGATATGTGCATTCCTGTCTTCACTGCTTACACATGATCCCTATCCCACACCTGGGCACCGAGAACAACAGGGCTCCACGATACGTATATCAGAGAAATGCAGAAGATGTCTAGGTCGCGACCACTACCAAGCTCCGCAAATTGTCTTCTGTCTTGATCAGACCAGGCTAATTGAGACGTCGTTGACCATGGACCTTCATTTGCAGAGCACAATTTTCGGCCAGCTTGTTCGATGGGCGTCGCGAAACAGCAAGTTTAGGTATCCCGACGAGATCGATCCGTCTTTGTGGAAAAGCGCAGCCCAAGGAGAAATATTTCACGAGCCGCAGCAGTCGCAGCAATTATACGAACCACTGCGCACCGATGACCACATAGACGGATCGGAAAGGAGAATACAGAAGAAGGAAGCTGTGGAAGGCGATGTCGAGAAACAAGGACAAACAATATCGCCCAATGGCGGTCCTTATGATGTCGTCGTGGTGGGTTGGTATGGCCCGGATGATCCAGAGGCAAGTGGTTCTGCTGCATCAAACACGGAGTGCAACTTCGTGCCCTTTTGTAATACGCTGACATGTCGTACAGAACCCCCAGAATTGGCCACGCAACTTGAAACACCTTATCGCCTTCCAGATGTGTATCCTCAATTTTGCTGTGTACATCGCGAGTTCCATCTACGTGCCCGGCGAGCCGAGCCTCATGGATGAGTTCGATGTCAACGAGATAGTTGCGACGCTGGGACTCTCACTTTTCACATTGTAAGAGATGGATGGATCTCAAAATGTCCTTGCTGGTTACTTGTCGTGCTGATACATTTGGACCTTCCAGTGGCTATGGTACTGGGCCTATGCTGTGGTCACCTTTATCTGAGATGCCCAGCGTGGGACGGACCTACATCTTCTTCTGGACCCTTCTTGCCTTCATCGCATTCCAACTCCCTGTCGGTCTCGCCCCGAACGTCGCCGTCTTCCTGGTCTTCAGGTTCGTGACAGGCTTCTGTGGTAGCCCATGCCTATCCACCGGCGGCGGTACTATCAACGACATCTACCCACCAACTGAAGTTCCCTACCTCCTGATTCTTTGGCAATCAGCAGGTGTTCTTGGCCCTGTCTTCGGACCCGTCATTGGTGGTTTTCTTGCGCCGGCGATGGGCTGGCGCTGGACCATCTGGATTTTCACGTTTCTATGTGTTGCAGTGCTCTCCACAATGTTTTTCTTCCTCCCTGAGACCAGTGCTTCCAACATCCTATACAGACGAGCCAAGAGATTTAGGGCTGCAACAGGGAACCAAGGCCTCAAGAGCCAGACTGAAGTCGACACAACACATTACACCGTGAAGGATAACTTGCTCCTCGTCGGAAGGGCTTTTACCCTGACCTTCTTCGAGCCAATCATCCTCCTCGTCGATTTATACGCTGGTCTTCTGTATGGTGTATTGTTCATATGGTTCGAGTCCTTCCCGATCGTATTCGGCGGAATATACGGTTTCGACGTTGGCTCGCAGGGTCTTGTTTTTCTCGGGATCCTTGTATTCACCGCCATTTCCGTGTGTGCGGTTCTCTTGTGGACCAAACAGAGCCTCGTTCCTGCAATGAAGTCCACAGAGTTCCGCCCCGAAATGGTCCTCCCGCCCGCATTCATCGGGTGCTTTGCGCTGCCGCTCTGTCTGTTCTGGTTCGGATGGTCGGCACGGGAGAGCGTCCATTGGATCGTGCCCACGATCGGCGCTGGCTCCTTTGCCATTGGTGTCGTCACACTCTTCAATGCTGTCTATACCTACATTGGTATTGTCTATGCACCTTACGCTGCGTCCGTGTTCGCGGGAGCCGCTCTATTTCGGGCTTCGCTCGGCGGTGCTTTTCCGCTTTTTGTGAGTCTCAAGAACGAGGTCGTGTGATTTTGTCTCATGAAGTAACACTATCATCCGAACAGGCGCGGGAAATGTTCTATCGATTGGGTATCGGCCCGGGCAACTCACTACTTGGTGGTATTGCCGTGTTGTTCATCCCTGTTCCCTTCGCAATCTATTATGTGCGCAGACATCAAAATCCATGATATTTGGCCATCAGCTAACAACTCAGTAGTATGGAGAACGAATCCGAAGCTGGAGCAAGCGCGCAGGGTAAAGCGATTGTCTCTAAGCAGCATACCCGAGTACCTATGTGGTTAGGTATCTATCGCGCCGTTTGGACTGAACACACCCGAGCCTTAGTTCAAATTCGTGTTACTAAATGAAAGACCCCACTCCCATATACTTTGCACGAATCCAACCAGCTCGAACAAGATGGATTGCGCCGGAGTATACCGGTAGGGCTTCGTCGGTCCTACTCATGAATCTACCTCGATTCGAAACTCGCATCGACTTCAATCATTCCTGGAAGGGATCTGAGAGTGCCAGTCAGGATGAGATCGTGCGTTTGATCTATCAGGGGACACTTCATATCTGTAGGCAAGATGATAGAAATAGGTATGAGGACTCCATCTCGGGTTCCTGGGCATGTTCGAAAGTTCACCGCACTGGAGACGGACGCGAACACGGTTCCAAAAGCGGACGACCACAAAAAGACAGACCTGAAAGATATATGAGTCCAACAGTCTTGCATTATGCGTCGTCTTGGAACAATGAAAAGTGCCCGATGCTGGTATCTGGAGCTCAGCTAGTCCCTCGCACTTGAAGGAAGCCCGCGGGCCAGCGAGACACGAAGCCTGCCTCCTGGAACAGGCTTGCCGTTCAAGGCTTTTACTACTGCCTCAGCGTCGTCAGGGTTTTCGAAATCGACGAAGCAATAATGATGCTTGCCAGGCTTTGTTTGTGTCGATGGGTGTGGGGTAGTCCTTTTGCTGATTGCGATGCTAGGCAAATAACAGTAAGGTCAGTCACAATTCACGAAAGTTTCACATGCATTCTCGCATGTTCGTATCCCAGGAATCCTCGATGACTCAGTAAACTCACATGTTGAAGCCCTCGAGATAGCTTCTGACCTCTATATCGTCTTCTACCTGATTGATCATCTTCCCTAGTCCGCCGAAATACACACGAGCGGGTGCACCATTTTCCTTCACCCCTTGGAAGTGCTCTAGGGCCCTGTAAGGGCCTTGCTGTGGCTTCTGGCCCGCGGGTGAGGGCCGATCGTCATCGCTCGGCCGTTCGCCCCTCCAATCACCCCATCTTTGGAACGTCGGCGTGTAGTTGGGATTCTTCCGCGCTCTCTCAGCTCTTTTGGGCTTGCACGGCCCGACCTTGACAGGTCGACCGCTGATTGTGTTGCCTGGCAAGGTTTTAAGGGCTGACTGCGCGCTTTCAGAGCTCTGGAAATCGATGAAGCAGTATCCTGGGTTGCGAGCCGTGAAGGCGTCGATCGAAATGTGGACGCTCTCGACATCCTCTCGGCAGCCGTTCGCAGCCAACATGTCATCGATGTCGCTCGGCTTGACGTTGTAAAGGAGGCTGCCGAGATAGATGCGCTTTCCCTCCGCGATTTTCTTAGCGGAATCGTCCATGCCCGAGGTCTGAGAATCCCGACCAAATTTGCTTTGTTGTTGGTGATCTGCCTGAGAGCGAGAGCCACTGCTGTTGCTTTACCAGTCTTGACCAGCACACCAACCAGTAGTCATACTGTAGATAGCAGTCTGTTTCGTTGAAAAATTGCGATGAGTCGTTGCTGCAGCTACCCATCTGCTCTGTTTGCAAGGAAAACGAAACTGGAGCGCGAAGCTTGAGACAACAAAGAGCTCCTGAAGACAAAGGGGCAATACCCGCTTACATAACCATATCGCTGCCGGCCAGTCACGCGCTTCCAAAAATTGTCTTTCAGCCAGCTATAGGTACTCTGTTCCGCTACTCACCAACTTTTACCCTCTTATTAAACTAATCTTATATTATGAGGGGTTGAAGGTTTTGTGGAAGTTAGTGATTCTAATGAGGGAAAGGGGGAAAGTAGATAAGTACTCAGAGAATTAAGCTGTCTCTCCTTCTGTGGGTAATATACTTTGAGACTTATGATAAAGATGTGTAGGAAAGTCCTGTATATTCAGTTGACTGTATATGGTCTATTTAGAGGGCGAGAGCAGTAGTATTTATATTCAGTCTTGCTCTGCTAGCAATGAGCTAGCAGAGTTGGACACCGAAGCAAAACGGGCAGTCGGTCAGCATAAAACACTAGTGCATAAACTCACAAGATGCCTAAGGTGTAAACACTGAAAGAAGTCCTTTAGCTGCTTGCAAGGTCTTTATCAGGACTTGCACTCCAAGCGTACGCAGAAGACTGGTTTGACGATGAGATATTCAATTGTGAAAGTGCACCCATTTCTGAACATCTCGATACGTCAAGATAGCTTCCATTTTGGCCCGGGCCGAGCGGTCTTCAACAAAAACCCTCATCCGGGGGTTTCCCATCAGAAACAGGCTGGGCAGCCATTCTTCAACCCACCACAAACCCATCAAACCTGATCTCAGGCCAAACATCATCAGGTCCCTCCAACACGCCATATCCTTCTCCACCAAAGCACCCATCAAAGAAGTCCGCCAAAACAACGTCCAATATATCCAGCATCCTTGACCCTTCAACCTCTCCAGCCCAAGTGAGGTAATCATCACTCACCAAGCCCTGCTCATGCCACACCTGCTGGATATACAAAAAGTCCAAAAACCCCATGTGCAGCGTGCCAAATATCCCAATCTCCTCATACCACGCCGTCGAGAGCTCCCCAAACGCCTCCCACGTGTAATCGACCGTAAGATTCCTCGCCACGTTCAAAAACGGCACGCTGACCCCAGTCTCGTTCGCCGGCGCATAGATCCCGCTGTCCTGGTTCAGTCCACACCTGAACAGCCCCTGGTCGTCGACGATGTTCTGCGCCGCCGTCGACCCGCCGTAGCTATGGCCGAAGATGCCAACCTGGTCCTTGGGAAGCGTCCCCTCCACGCCGGGGATATAGCTCGCGGCCGTGGCGTTCGTCGTCAGTTGAGCGGCTATGAACGCCATGTCGGCCGCCCGCAGCGCGACGTACTCGGAGTCGCCCCAGTCGGCGGGGGTGGCGTTCTCGCCCTCGTTGGTGACCGAAGTCCCGTCCTCGTAGTCGATGAAGTTGGCGTCGAAGGGGTGCGCGGTTCCAACAACGATATAGCCGTGCGAGGCGAGGTTGGACAGCGAGGTGCTGAACTCGACGGTGTGCAGTGCGTAGCCGGGGGAGAAGAAGAGCACGCGGCTGTTGGATTTTGCGGAAGCTAGCGGGGCGTCGCGGTATGCCCCGGAGAGGATGGTACCGGAGGTGCCGTCGGGGACGAGGTAGGTGGGGTCGATGTATGCTTGGAATGCGGACGTGAACATGGGGGACAGCTCGTAGTTCTCGGGTGCGTCGTCGGAGACGGGGTACCAGACCGAGATGGGAAGCTTGCGGGGCCGAACATCCGGGGCAAGTGGGTCAGAGCGACTGAAGTCAGTGAGCTCGAAGGAGGTCACGCCGACCTTGAGAGGGCCTTTGAGGGTTGGCATGGAGAAGCATGCTGCCACAGAGGCGCAGAGAGGAAGGGTTGCCAGACGCATGGTGACGAAGTCAAGGCCGAGATCAGGTTGGAGGGCTCGTTGCAGTTGAGATCTGATAAGATGCTTTAGATGCGCGAATGGCTTCAATATATACTCAATGGTTCTTGGCGAGGAGTGAAAGGAAGGAAGGAATCGTCTTGGCGAACATCAGCATTCAGTGGGTCTTGACTTGGCGGCATGTCGCCTGCTATGACTTACGTGCGGCTGGAGGCGACTTACAGCCAGGATAACATCCTCCAATGGCCCCCAGATGGGATATGAACCAAGCAGAGGGCCCGCCAAGCAGAACTGTCTTGAAGACTCCACTGTTTGGTGAGACAAATGACTACAAAGTGTTGAAAATTTGATATGAATTTCCGTGGGATCATTTGGAGCATTACACGCCATTGGTCACAATCTTGCTTGTCGTCAGAAATGGCAAATGCACATGTAAGCAGACGGCTGAACATAACTCCACCCGGTGAGTAGAAGACGGCTTTGATACCGCCTCCTGCGTATTACGTGTGAGTATACACAGAATTCACCGACCGGCGCATTGACGAGTCCCGATAGCCCGAACACCTGCTGCAGTTTCTCGGGTCTGTGCTGGGTGTTCGAGTCAAAGGTTTCATGGTCGACTGAGCATATCTTGGGAAAAGTGGCCGACCACGGGCATAAGTCGACACGGCACCTGGCTCACTTTTGCATGTATGTCAACGGATCTCAGGATACATGATGTAGCCACTAATCTGGGAACGAAAGAAGGTATTGCTTCTACATTTGCCTGAATAAGTACGATCATGTATAATATAACAATGCACCTAGACTGCCACGCCCCATTGTGGCCCCGGAGGCACCTGCATGCGGCGCCACGATGACTTCAAGAAAATATGGCTCCGCCTGCAACAGGGATATACAGGCCATTAAGCCAACCTGACTTCTCATCGCACAGCATTGCGACGGTGTGAGCAATCTCCTCGGGCTTCGCGAATCGCCTTCCGGCCGGCGTGTTCCCCCGGTCCCGCTTCAGCATCTCGAAGAACTCGGGGGCCGCGAGCAGGCCCTCGGTGGCGACGGGCCCGGTTGCGATGGTGTTGACGGTGCAGCCGTACCTGGGCGGCAGGTCGCGGGCCCAGCAGCGCGTGAAGCTCTCGATCATGCCCTTGCTGCCCGCGTACAGCGTAATGTCGGGGTCTGGGTCCCGGGATGTGGAGCTCCCGATGTTGACGATGCGCGAACCGGCGGGGCTCAGCACCGGCAGCACCGCGCGCGTGAGCATCAAAGTGCCCCGCCCGTTGAGGTTCACCACCCTCTCCCATGTGCTGCAGACCTCTTCATCAGATGCCTGAAACACGTTGCAGATGTTGTTCACCCCGGCGTTGTTGATGAGGAAGTCGACCTTGCCGTACTTCTCGGCGGCGGCTGAGACGAGGTGCTTCGGACCTACGAGCGTCGAGAGGTCGGCTTCTGCGATGATGGATTGCGACCGGGTCGGCAAGCTTTCGAGCACGGCTTGGGCGTTATCCTTTTCGGACGGGAAGGGGTAGTTGATGATAACGTAGGCGCCGCGTGACGACAGGTCTCTTGCTATCGCTGCGCCTATCCCAGAGGATGACCCGCTTACAATAGCTACCTTGCCAGCCAAGTTCTGCGGCGTCAATTGTGTTTCTGATGTAGCCATTGTAACACCAGTGAAGTCTTCAGACAACCGCAATCAACACTCTGATATAAGCTGACGAAGCCTACCTACCCACATTCAAATGAAACTGTCGTTTCCCCGGCCATGGACCCGCCACTATTTGTAAGTCCGTTAAGGCCGGAATGTGGGGGACTGACAGCCGACATTCCATCGTGCCCACAGGATTTACGGGTTCGCCTGCGCTCTCCAACCCGCAACAGATCCGCAGAGCAAATACGCCGGCAGATGCTGATTCAATGAGCTGCTAAGAGCACATCCTCGCCTTGCGGTTCTGCGGCTGTGTGGGGGTGCCCGGGTTGCCCGGGTTGCCGTATGGGCAGTTAAGTATATTATTTACGTTCTAGCATTTCAGTGTATGCCAACCGTCTCTCACGGGGCATCTTTCCAAGCAACCGCACCACGGACACTCTCTTATAACATGTCGCCTGGCATTGACAGCAAAGCTGCATACCCCCCGCTCGGGCAAACGGTGGGCAGCCTCGAGCCTGAAGATTCGATTACAGATGACGATGCGACATCTGGATATGTAATGAACCACGTTATGCTGCGAATAAAGGACCCAAAGGCTACGTTAGACTTTTATGTCAAGCTACTGGGAATGCGAACCATTTTTACGACGAATTCTGGGGCATTTTCCGTATTCTATCTAGGATACCCGAAGAAGCTCGAACACCGAGCCGACCCGGCAGCCTACGCCCGGGACACCAAGGACCCCGAGGTTTTGACGCACACTCCCGGTCTCTTAGAGCTGTGCCACTATCACGGATCCGAAGACAATCCCAACTTTGAAATCTCAACCGGGGCGAAGCCTCCTCACCTCGGCTTCAACCACCTCGGCTTCACGGTGCCGGACGTCAAGGCCGCCGTCGAAAGGTTTCGGAAGGCGGGAGTCAAGATCGTAAAAGATGTAGGCCAGGGCCCAGTGGAGGGAATCCCATCCACAAGGTGGGAAAGGGAAGAGCTTGGAATAGCAACTGGACCGCTCAGTGCTGGATTCTTGAAGATTGTAGAACAGATGGCTTTCATAGAAGACCCGGTAAGTTCTCTTTGCAGCATGTAGCACTTGTGTTGACATGAGCTAACGTGAGCTACTTTAGAACGGCTACCTCCTCGAGATCGTTCCACAAAAGCTGAACCACTGATGTGGCGAACATGGACGTAGGCCAATCTTGGAGAGCACAAAGAAAAAGCACATGCTATCAATAAAAGTACTTTTCTCGAGATGGTTTCAGACATGGTGTAATTTAATCCTCGGCCCGTCCAGAACGTTGTAGATATACTTCCCGTATCTATAGCTTCGTCCACACCAGAAGTCATTGTCGGGTTGGTATTTCACCTCGAGTACTTCATACCTCTTCCACCTTTCTACCTCAGCAATGATTCCCGAAAGTTTTACCTGTTTTGCAGCCAGCAGTTTGTGAATGTCGTAGCGATGAATCCACTTACCCCTTATCGTGAATCCGTTGCGGCCCTAATCCTCCTCCCACGCTGATCTGATCGTCTCGACCAATTCTACTTTTAACGCACCTTCACCGTGCCGGTGATAATACCTTGCACAAAGGAATCAAACACTCCCCCTCCCCCCGGTAGGTATGAAGCTCCGGCCTTCTCCTAAGAGGGCGATGGTAAATCTTCAAGAGGCCAATGAGAAATCTTGGATCAGAACATCAACCTCAAGTTTGTAATATTAGAATCATTGGTTTGGAATCTGAGAGTGACTATCCGACCCTCGACTCTTGTATCCTTGCATTTCGCCCTGTTCCATGGACCGCCTCCCACTAAGCGCCTAGGGCAGTGAAGTACCAGGAACTAGGCCTTCACGGTCTTTTGAAGATCCGTAGCGGTCAGCGGTCTGGTAATTGCTTTCGGCACAGGCTTCAGTGCGCCGGCAAATGCGAGGTCTTCAGCTTGGCCCATTGCGATAGCCTTTCCGGACTTCACATCAGGAATACCATAGTACTTGTCCCAGATTCTAACAACATCGCTGTTCTCTTTAAACCATTGAGGATAAAGTATTCCCTTATGTTCTTGATTCCTGATTTTGTGCATCCAGTTCCGATCTAACCCAAACTCGTCAGTTAACGGACTCGATTATGTTGAAGAAGCTGCGCAACGATTTGTCGATAGACTTACCGGCCTTATAAGCTGATTCCCAATCCTTCATCTCAATGATCTTTTTGACCATCTTGTGTTCGATCATATACATGACCGACTTTTGCTGCCAATCCTCCTGTGCTACGTGCATCAAGACTGGAATACCGATATAGTACCCTGAGTCTAAACGGTGAGGGGACCCCCTGGTGTACCAGAAGTGTGCGAGGCCACCAAATGTCAAATTGCACCACTTCCACCCCGCCTCGCCACGGTTATTAGTCCCATAAGGCCCCAGTGGCTGGTCGTCCGGTGGTGTGACAAGCCCACCATTCCCTGAGAGGTACCCAGTAAAACAGTGCACAAACTCGTGAGCGAGTGTAACTGCCATGCAGAAGATGGCACGCTCAAAGCTCATCTGAGCATAGACCTGGCCTTTGCGTTGAGCTTCAAGGTCTTTTTTTGTTGCCGGGTCGTCTGCTTTTCTCAGCCCTTTTTCAATATCCACATTAATGTTACGTTGCTGTAACATGCAATCTTCGACCGCGTCAGCCGCGTCCAGGAGTCCTTCAATCATCTGGGGAATCATCAGCGGTTAGTTATGCGTGAGTCAGGGTCTTGTGTTCCCTACTCCTTTGTTCAGATAAACAACTGCTGCCGTTCTTGGGTCGTACTTGATCATGTCATCACCCCAGGTCCATCTCTGAGTAAGACCATAATTGCCCTTGACACCTCGCGTAACGCAGACTGGAAGGCCAATACTTCGAACCTTGCTCAGAAAGTCGTTAATGTGCTTTGGAACATCGTCTACATTCTTTCCAGGAAATAAGCCTTCTTCTATTGTTTTCACCCCGTCTTTAGCATCTTTCCTGCGTTTTTCGACAATGTCCTTTGCCACCCGTATAAAGGCGTCATGGCCCGTCGACCTTTCAAGAAGTGCTAGAGCAAGGTGAAAGCAATGAGACATGGCGAACTTGCTCCTTTCATCAAGCATGGGCCCAGGCTTTATTCTGTCGTTCTCTGATGCTGTTGCAGGAAGTCTGCCATCTCGTACGAACAGTCTCATGGCCACCATCCCTGTGCAAAAGCTTTGTGAGCTTCCGGATCCAGCGGAGACAATCCTTTTCTTAGCTTCACTTTGGTTGTGGTCGGGTGCGGCGGACCGCTTGTCGATATTGACAGCAGAGTTTTCCGAGCCGGATTTCTTTCCAGGGAGCGTATGGGACCCGCTGTTGTTGGGAGGAGACGAGTTGGAACCAGCAATCTTTGCAGGTGGCTTGATGGAGCCGGGGGCCTGACCAGCAGTCTTTTTCGGGAGGGCTTCGGTCGTAGAAGAATCATTCGCACCAGCGTTCTTCGCGAGGCGCTGGCTGGAGGTTCCAGCTACCGCAGAAGGTTGACCAGAGCTGTTGGTTGACTTAGAGCCAGTCATGATAGTATTGCCTTCTGGATACTACTAATTTGGTGTTTGTTGAATTTATTCCTTGCAGGTTTCTCCCCTCGAGTAATGCAAGAAACTATTGTGTAAGACAGCCACGTGAGAGCACGGTGTTGTAAGGGACAAACTCTAGGACAGCTACCTCCAGGGTAATATTTTGACAGAATAATTGCAAAAGTAGATAGGAAGATGGGGATGACCAGAATGGAGGGAGTACAATAAGAAGGCTGCCGTGATGCCAACGAAGCACAGAGAACCCGGATCGTAGCGAAATAGATTGGTCTTTAATAGAAATCAACTGGATAGCGGATATCGAATACATGTCAAGAGCAATGATGCATCGCCGCCACGCCCCAATTCGAAGGGAGTATATTTTTATCCAGGTGCCATATGGCCATGACCCAAGGGGGCCAAACTGGAGCGGGGAGTCGTGCCCCGTTGCTGTGCTGGAATGGCCCTGAGTTGTCTCAAGGACGAGGGCGAAGGACGATTCAAAGTTGCTCGGACAGTCTCCGCAAGCCGGTCTGGCAGGTCAGAGACCTGCCCACGGTCCATGGAGGCCATTTTACACAGTATGTAAGCCTATACATAGGGTCCATAGTGGGGTCAGGATTTTCGCCAGCCCACCAGGCAGGCTCGATTTATGAACCAACGTGCGGCGTAAGTGGGGAACGGACCCATCGCATTGCTATTGTCGGGTCGGCGATGGCTCAATATCACCGCAGTGGGGTCCAAGTTATTTATATCATCTTGTGTCGAGTGCGTTCCGAATCCCCAACGCCTTTCGAGCGGAAGTCTGCCCCGGAAGGAAGAAAGTGTTGCTTCTCGACACTAGATCCGAATCTCTGCCATTTCTCAAATTTCCCGCGTCACCTCGGCAATACTCACCAGGCATACCAGGGAACATCAGAAGATTCACCAACATCATTGGAAGACGGAATGCAATGCCACTATCCGTACGAATTGTGACCGCACTGGAATGCGTTGGAAAGAATTCACTTACCGTGACGATCAGAAACGGCCGTACCGGAGACTTGGTGTGCTAATGTATGCATTACGTAAGCCGGCTGGGGCCAACAGACGATCCACTTGAATTTCTTCGTGAACCATCGACTCAACAATCACTCTTGACCTTAGATTGTTCTCCAACACAACGCCACTTGACGTTGAATTTTACATCGATGTCTCTGCCAAGTCCATCACACCACGTCTCCGACTGGGAGGAGGAGTCGGATTGCGAGTACACGACGGTTCCACCACCAGCCTCCATCGAAAGATCACGCGTCGACGAGGTACTAGACCAAGCACATCAGGCTCGATTCTGCCGCGCCATCAGCAATATTCTCCACTCGAAGGCCGCAGAGTTCACGTTCGCGCAGCTCGTAGATGGGCTGCCTTTGAAGAAAGTCGCCAACTCGACGGCCGGAGTACAGTTCCACAGGGCTGTTGTAGAACATGAAACGCTCTGTCCAGGCGCGATGGACAAAGCCAGGTCCTTCCGCGACAGCTTCGACCCCGCTGGCCTGGATCTGCCCGTCGACGTTCTGAGACGATACCAGGACATACCGGCCGGTTCCCGCGCCTCGAAACTTCATTTTGTTGAACTGGTCGCTGTTGCTGTTCACAGGATCGCTGTTCTTGTTTACAAACAGGGCAGCCTCCATAAAGACAGGGGTCTCCCCATCGATGAAGACCGCCTTTGCCACAACAGGCGTTCGGGGCCAGCTCTTCGATACCACCCGACACCGTTCTGTCTATATGACTATGCAGACCCAGAGCAGTACCCCGATGGTGTGGCGGATGTTGCTGGATACTGGGCCGAGAACTGGATATTCGGCGGTGTCGTCGTCTTCAGCCGCGGTGAAAGTGGAACTGAGGTGAGTTAGGCCCTTCGAGCGCCACGGCGATGCGTATTATCTTGTCCAGGGTTGACTGACCAGTGACATGGGCGAGGAAAATAGTGCAATGATGTATGGTTGCACAGCTTCAGGAATACCACCACACATCGTGTGTGGGCTTTGACAGACGACCAATTGTCCAGGCTCTTGAGGTTCCTGGAGTCCGCCGACGAAAAACCTTCAGATTGTGCGCTTCCAGTTGTACTGGAACGAGCTAATCAACGACGCATGGACCCTGACAACTCCATCCCTGAGCACAACATCTACAGGGATCGATGGGAACGCAAGATGAGGTTTCCCACTCGACTCATTTGGGACTTCGCACAACGAGGCATGACCGTTGATGATGAGATGCATTATCCTCCTAGTGAAGCTGATTCAGATCTTTTTTAAGTCGTTCCCAATTTTCAATCGTTGGTACAGTGTGAATTGAAACGCTACAGAAGGAGAATTGATTCCATAAAGAAACGAACAAGTATAGTGGAGGCATGAGGCGTCGTATTAAAAGGCGAGAAACCGGTCTCTCAAAGCAGAGGCACAACACCAATTTTGATGCTGCAGGGATACTCAAGAAACCAAAATTCCATTTGTGTGTTGACTGCAGAATATTGTTGTTATCATGAATGTACCTGGGTTTCTACTGGTCTCGATTTGCCTCTCACGCAAACATGTACTCCAGAAGCTAAACCTCTCTCCTCCCAGAAAGACAGAAGCCAAATGTGGGAACTTGCTCCGAATCCAACCCGCTCAGCACTGACCAGCATTAGCATCCGCAATCACAGCCTCGCCAGCCTTCTGCCCAACCATAAAAGTCGCCACAGCAGGGAAGATGCCGGGGATCTTGGGGAAGACACTAGCATCAGCCACGCGCAGCCCGCTCACACCGCGGACCCTGAACTTGGAGTCGAGCACGGCGTTGGCGTCCCCCTCGGCCCCGATGGCCGCCGTGCTCGTACAGTGGTGCCCAAACGTCTGGCCCTCGATCCAGTCCTCATCGGCCTGGCCGCAGCTGCCGTTGGCGTCCTCGCCGCCCGTGCAGGGGGGCTCGATGGTCGAGATGGGCCCCACGGGCGCCGCGGTGGCCTTGTGCACGCGGCGGGCCCACGCGACGAACTCCTTGACTGCGCCCATGTCCTGCTCGCGGCCCTGCGTGTACAGCCGGAAGTTGATGTCGGGCGGGTCCCTGGGGTCGGTGCTGGTGATCCTGACCGAGCCGGCGCGGTTGGCCACGTGCTGCTTGACCATGCTCATGCTGAGCGTCCCTGCTGCGTCCTGGGGTCCTGGTCGGTTGCTCAGCCGCGTGGCGGGTGGCCAGAAGCCGCGGAACGGGCCGCCGTGCATCATCCAGATGTCGCGCTCGTCGTTGACCGTGTGGTTCGTCTTGATGAAGGTGTACCCTGCACCGGAACCTTGGCCATTCTTGGAGCGTCCGACGACGGGCATCTCCTGGTTGTCCTGCAGGTTGGCGCCGACGCCGGGGGAATCGACGAGCACGGGGATGTTGAGCGAGGACAGCAGTGAGGCGGGGCCAATACCAGATAGCTGGAGGAGCTGTGGGGTGTTGAACGTCCCTCCGGAGACGATGACTTCTTTGCGGGCCCGCGCTGTGGCTTTGGTGCCGGCAGCGCCACTGTTTCGTGGGTCGGCTTTGTAGACAGATTGGCCAGTGAGATACTCGACGCCAGTTGCCTTGGGAACACCACCGCAAGTGGTGGAGTTGGTGTCGAAGAGGATCTTGGTGGCCAAGGCGTTTGTCTTGAGGGTTAGAGGCCATTGCTTGTTGTTCAGGGTCTCTTGCACCCGGTTGCGAGAGCTGAAGCGCTGACCTTGGGCATTCTGGTGGAATGCGAGCCCCCAGATTCCAACTTGCTTGTCGCGGTCGGCAGCGAGGAAGTTCGGATCGGCACTTATCATACTTTGAACCTGGTTGGGGTCTTTCCCAAGGAGAGAGGCTTCTGCACGCGACAGAGCCAGGTCTTGAGCGAAGCCAGCCTGCAGATTAGTCTGGAACCAGCCATCGAAGCCATGGCCAGCTGTGCCTTTCGTGAGGTAGTTGTTCTTCTCGATGTTTTGGAAGACTGTCCGCATGGAGGAGCCGCTGCATCATACGTCAGTGATTCGGGTTATCGCAAAAGAATACTATCATTCAGGCATTAAATAAAGACGCATACCTCCAAGACGTGTCTCCAGTCACATTGGCAATGTAGTTCCAGTCGCTGTCAGGAGGCAAGTATGTCACCATGGCGTTGATCATGGATGAACCTCCGACAGTGGCACCGCGAGGGTAGTAGACGCCGAGCAACTTCGCTCCCGACGGCTGGCCTGAGTTACCAACCCAGTACTGGCCAGCCGTTGTTTTCCAGGTGAGGAACCTGAACTTCATTGTCTTCGCCTCCTCTTCATGGTGTTTGACGAAAAAGTCCCATGTTGATGATGCCGGGTAGGCACCAAAGGGCTCTTCTGCCGCAGTGTCGCCAGCTTCGATTAGCAGAACGGAATATCCAGCCCTTGCCACGTTAGAAGCAACGGTTCCTCCTCCAGGCCCAGATCCTATCACGATATAGTCGTACTCATCGGTGGTCTGGCGAGTGCTGAGAGCCTCGGAAAAGGCTCCGAGACCCAGAAAGAGCGCAGCATTGCGAAACAACATGTTGAGGACGGTCTCAGGATGGAATGTTTGCCTCTCAAGCCAACAAATTCTCACTCTAGAGCGGGCACTGATCTTCTATACTTGATCGGTTTCCAGCATTGCGCGCAATTGACCCCGCCCGCACCTGAGCCTTTGCTTTTCGTTTCATGGATGCTTTTGGAAATTCCATCGGAGCAATTACCAAGAACGTGATGCTGCAGCTCTTGGCCCAGATTACAGAGCTCCCCATCCTCACTGCTCTCGGACTTGATAATCCGAGACACCCCTCCGTGGCACCACCATGCGGCATAGCTGATGTGCATATGAACCCAGAAGCCTGGGCCCTGGCGGTCTGCTGATGGTGGAGAGATCCACTGGGAAAAGTAATCCCGCACGCACAGAAACAGTGCAAATCTTCCGCAGTCTGTGGCAACATCGAGCAACTGCCGGATGCGTTCATATCTTTTCGGGTAATTTGGCCTTGGCGACTAGTCCGATGCAATGGTTCATATTATCTGGATACGGGTATGTTTGAGAGAGCTGCATTTTGTATATACTAGCGGTCTTTCTAGCTGGTAGGCTGCTTGGCACTGTTCCACTGAACAGATGGTTGTACTATATCCGTTGCTCGTTAATACATTTAGGCGCGGCCCCGAAGGCTCCACAAGTTGTGTCGATGAATGCTACGTGACGGCTAGTCAATCAATCTACACCAATCAGGAAGGTGACTTCCCGAAATTTGGTCGAGATTTCGCTTCTGCATGTGTATTTGACAAAGAGGAAAGTCGTATTTGCAAAAGACCAAGTTATCGCGGGCCAACAGGGAAGGATAGGGACGGTCAGGTTTGCACAGTGTCTATTGCTTCTGCAACGGTCGTACGACTTTAGTCCACGACGGCGGCCAAGGTGTCAACCCAGCTTTCGTTGGTAAATCTCTTCGGACAACAATTCAAAAATTAGAAGGACGACTAGTATTAGTACTCGCGCCAGGTAGAGTCCATGATCATCTTGGTTGCGAGACCACGGGAATCTCGCCCTAAGGCCACCGTGAAGTTACGCCAGCAGGAGATTGGTAGTATGATTTGAGACAAAAATAACGGATGGATAATGCTCACCCTACTCTACAGCCAATGAGTGATTATTCCAGGCCGGAATTGTCGGTCCTTCTATACTCCTGTAACGACTAACACTCAGAATTTGGTATTCAATATCTCAAGACAAATTTACGACGCCAAGCACTCTCAATTGGCTCACGGGAGACCCCGTCCCAGTAGCACGCATCTTCAGGCTGTTTAGCATATCGACTGCCCATTACCAACTGCTCAGCCCGTTCCTTCAGTTGTCGCTGTTCTTTAGTGATGCGTACCGTGAAATGCTCAACGGTGGAGTCCTTGTCCCGGAACCATGAGGTAAACCGCTCAGGCAGATCGATCTCGGCGTAGAACCTCTTCAAGCCCTCATCACCCAACCCAGTCATTGGGCCCAGGATGCGGGCATATGCCTGCAGGACCTTGCGTGCCTCGGGCCCCGTCATGTCCTCACGAGCTCCGGCATAGTCTAATGCGGGTGCACCGTACATGGTCATGCGTATGGTCAGGCCTTCTAGGTTCATCTTCTCCTTGATGAAGTGAACGGTCTCCACCCAGTCGTGTAATGCCGGACAGCCTTCTAGTGGCCACTCCTGGTTGTAGGGTGGGAAGGCCACTTCCAGGGAGCGTATCAGGTGTAGGCAGTCAACAGGTATGACTCCCCTCAGAAAATCGCTGATGGCGAAACGATCATACGGATAGAGTGGCATACCAGGCGTGTCGTAGGGAGTCTCCGATTTGTAATCATGGACAACGAATCGATTACCAGTGAAGAACACCGCTTGTGCGTCTCTGTACAGCGTCCGACAGACGAGGAAAAGGTCAATTGGTGGACTCCAGCACTGACAGTTGAACGAGAAGGCCGCGTGGCGAACACGACAGAAACATCCGACCCGTTGCCGGGGGTCAACAAATCTTGGTCGTCCGATGCAGTTCCAGCATTTTCGAAATTGACATCCACCGTGCAACTGCGGCGGGCAATCGCCAACAATGCAGTTTATAAGTGTGGGGATATATCCCCAGCGCTGTCTGGTCCATCTGACTTCCCTCCAAGGTGTTATGAGGTCAGTGTATTCGAGTATGCGAAAGCGTATTTCCCGGGGAAGACTCATGAATTTCGAATCCGCTCCAATAGCCATGGTGTTGGGAGTCGATGCCAACTCTTCGCGGTCGACTATCCCCAGAGCTCTAAGGACCGTTTCCCGAGCAATCTCCTTTAGCTCAGGATGCGGTGTTCTACCGAGTCTGACATGGCAGCCTTTCAACGGTGATAGATTGATAAGTGGCGCCACAATTAGTCTCGCTGCTGAAGGCGTATTCTCATGTTCAGGGTCGAAGTCGCATACAAGTGAAATACGGAGACGTGCCGGCGTAATTCGAGACGAAATATAAGCAGAAGTGAGCCTCCACTCGGCAAACAGATAGGCTGATAAGTCGTCGAAGGGCCGCAGTGCCTCGCCATGCAAGTCCGCGTGGCGCTTCTGGCAAGATTTGAACGAGGCGCGATTTGGCCAACCGCCCATCGCATCCTCGCAGCAGTTAAAGCAATCTTCATGATGGCAGGATGCTTCATTGAGCACAACTTTAAGCTCCCTTAGAGACGAGAGAGACGCATCCCTCAGGTTTCGCACTCGGCGGAGAGACCCTGCACTCTTGTACGAGATCTCGAAGACGTTGGTAGAATAAAGCAGTTCGGCAACCTCCTCATAGATTATGCGACATGATACGAGCAGTGAGTGAAACCTCATGAGTTCCCGTTTGTTCCCCCTGTCGAGGCGGAATTGAAAGCGCAAGCCCCCTAGTGCAGGATGAATGTGGGGGTAAATGCGATGCCGTACAGCGGGGGGGAGTCGGAGGATTGGAGGGGCTCGGGCGTCTTGTGACCCCTGCATACTTGATGGTATGATATGTGGCATGCGAGACAGCTTCAATGGCGGTGAATGCAAAAAGAAGGTTGGAAAAGGAGGATGGAGAGCTTGGAGGGAAGGCAGCACGGTGTAAAAGTTGAGGTCAAGGATTTGTGTTTGTTGGTTTTGGGGTTTGGCTTTGGGGTCTTGAACTCCGTCGACCGTTGCCTAGAATCATGTTACTAGCCGATATTGATTAGACTGACGAACAATGTCATTTATCTCCGATTCTGGATATTCCTGTCTCTCAATAACAAACAGCTGTTAAAATCTCCACCAGGAAATATTTTCGGAATGCACTTGTTCAGTTCTCATTGATCAAGACGAACAAATTCGTGATAACCACACGTGCCCGTATCACACCAGGCGACCCGGGGTTATCATTCTCGAGACACCGAAGCTTGCAAGGAGCTCTGGGATCTGTGGCATCCCAAGCTCATAGATGATACTACTAATAGTATCATTGAGGAAGAAAATGCCACCTTCATGCGACGACCCTGAAATAGCCGACTCGGTGCGGCGATGAGAATTGGATCAACCATTAAAGTAAGGACTGTCTGAAAGGTTTCCCGTCCGCTACGCATATCACTCTTCTTTCCCGAGTACGTACATTGGCAAGTCTTTCAAAATCACGGGATCAACCCCAGAATCCTAAAGCCTGCTTGCCGAGCGTTACCTTCCCACCACCATTGGCGTGGCAGCCGTCAGCCACTTCTTGGGTGTACAGGACAAACGCCCCAGGGTAGGTCACATTCTGCGAGGCGTCCGCAGCAGCCTGTTTGGCAAGACCATCAGTCAGCTCTGGTCCGTTGGGCCCAGCCAAGGGGCAGGTATGCTTGTTGTCGTAGAGTGGCTGGCCGGTGATGTACACGGCGGCGCTCGGTGCTGCGTGCTGGCGAGCATTGGCGATGAGCAGTTTGACCTCGTCGTAGGTGGCCCCCGGGTTCTCGAAGATGCAGACCTGCACCCAGACCGCTGTCGGTTCGCCGTATTTGGCGACTTGCTGGTCAAACTTCTGCCACGCCGACGAGTTGCCGTCGGTCCAGGACTGCACGACGAGGCCCCCGGTTCCGTAGGGGCCCCACATTCGCTGGCCGCCGACGGTGACGTATCCTTCAGCGACGTTCTCGCCCATAGAGCAGCCGATGAAGCCCATCGAGTTGGCAGATTCCGCGGCCCATGCCGTGGCAGCACCGGCGGCCAGGAGGTGGATAGAATTGAAGTGCATGCTAAGATTTGGTGTTTGTGCTAATTCTGAAAAATCCGTGGACTGATTCCGCACAGAGACAGTATTGTTGAGAGACTCAGAGCGCCTAGTTATAGTTTCTCAAAAGCCTCAGTCAAAGTCAGGATCTCAGCAATCGGATGAAATCTCATGCAGCGGACGGAACGACGCCGTGGCTAGTTGCTTCTTGCCAAGTTGCGGTTACGACGCTCTCGTGAACACGAGCATTGACGAAAGTTCGGGAATAGAATTCGGTAGTTTTGTTTTCAGGTCTGTAGGTTTCCTCGTAATGAAATTGTCGTGAACAAAGATGATGGTGTTGACTCGGGAATAGAACTCGGTATTTTCGTCACAGTTCCCAGTGCATCTTGGAAGCGGACATTGGAAATTCAAACGAGGAGGTGACGGTGCACTAGGCACTCTGTGATCCGTCCTCGTCCAAGGTGACCTTCCTAATGTGCCATCACGGCTAAAGTTTGTCGCGGCTAGAATCGTGCGTACACTTTCATTCGTCCCCTTATAGTCCTGCCAAGCATGCAGGTCCAATGAGGGAACGGTCTTTCTATTGCAGACCACGGTCAAATCTGATCCCCCCTCTAATGTCTGCCTGCAATTCATTTCAAATACCGAATTACATACCGAGAGCCTTGAGTAAGGCAATACAATGGGTTACACTGAGGATTGGGTGTCCATCGTCCATTTGATCGCTTGAAAAGCTTTCTTTCCTTCCGCATATCCCTATCAGGGAGACTAGTATTTCGTGGCACCGAGCACAGGCCAATACCACTAGTGTCTAGCAAAGAAACAGGATATGGCCTGGAAAAGCAATACCAACTAGCATCGTGAAAAATATCGACTTTTCTTAGCTGGGTTTAAATAGTGATTGATGGGTGTATGGATTTCCCAATCCGCAATACATGCCTCACACAAATTTTGGCTGTTCGAAAAGCTGCTGGCCAAGATGTTTGTGCAAGTACAAAGTGGCCGTAAAAGCAGTCGGTGCAACTGTCGAAACGCACTGATAATTGTGGTCAATGCCCACATCAGGTGTTTACAACTTCAGCACATCCGGTACCTACGTACGGTTGTTTCAGTTCTGGCTACAATTCACGGCCTGCATCATTCTGAAAATCTATTCCAGAGACCCAATAACGCACGCGGAAACCGATCAGCGCAACTATCTGTATTAAATCGCCTAAACCTGTCTATGTTTACTACTTCTCTAGACAATTCGCATAGCTCTTATGTGAAGATACTTAGTGGGGCTAGGCTCTATCTGTCTACAACATCAACCATTCACGTCTTTGACGATATTCCCCACAAAACCTTAAGCGAGGCTTCGTCAGGGGCAGGTAGCAGCCAATAGGTTCGGATCACTCAAGAGGGCCGCCCCATACATTGGTCCTAAGGGTGAATTTTGCCACCGTCTCATCATTTTCCCCCTCTATGGATGTCATGGATGACAATCACAGCAGCACTTTGGATGTTCATTGGGAACACGAGCGTCTGCCTGATGCTTCAAGTTATATCAGGCTACTGGCTACAAAGCCTTTCGACGGAGATGGTCAAGTTATATCAGGCTACTGGCTACAAAGCCTTTCGACGGAGATGGCACATACACATTCGACTGCGAATTGACAACGTGGCACATCGATAACAGTCCGACTTTCTACGCAATCTCCTACAGCTGGGGCGATCCAGACCAGACCGCCCTTATCAGAGTCAATGGCCGTCCCATGACCGTCACAAAGAACTGCGAGGTGGCACTCTGTCAAGCAGATCTCTGCACTCCAGGGCTTACGAAACGCCAATGTTTCAGGAAACGCGAAAGGTGCTACTACTGGTGTGACGCGGTCTGCATCGACCAGCGGAACCAGACCGAGAAGGAGGCGCAGGTGGCTGCGATGGGGCGTATCTATCGGCACGCCAAGCACGTGCTGGCATGCCTAGGAGCCCCCTTCGAGGACACCGACGATCTCTTTCTGTTCCGCAAACTTCAGTTGCGGTCGAGTCAACTGAGACAAATTGGGGAGCATTGGCTGCCGCAGGGCGAGTTCTACGTTGACGTTGCGCGGATGACCGATGACAAGTGGACCCGGATGGTGACTTTGTTCCTCTTGAGCATGCCAAGGTGCAGCATCATCCGCCTCTGCAGAGCCCTGGAGTCTCTCCTCGGGACCGCTTACTTCCAACGTACGTGGATATATCAGGAATTGTTCTTGGGCAGGAGCGTCAGCGTCTGCTGCGGGTTAAAGTGTGTCCCTATTAGCGCTATCTACGGCTTGGCTCAAGCAAGCGCCTTTCTGTCCTCTTCCTGGAGGATCAAGCCTGTTGATCGCATGTGGGGTTTGTTCCACCCCAAGACATCACAACAACAGCTGCGCCATTACGACTGCGGATGGACCAAATATTTCCTATGGCTGCTGAGTGCAGGCTCCTCGCCAGATCCTCCCACAAGAAGCCTTGGTTCTCTCATGTGGAGAATACGATATCAGGAGTGTGGAGATATAAGAGACAAAGTGTACGGAACGCTTTCCATGGTCAGGTGGCCTGACGATGAAGCCATCTCCGTGGACTATAGTCGAGATCCTTTTGATCTCGCAATCCTGGTTATGGCCGTCATCAGAAAGAGACCAGGCGGTTGGGATGGTCGCTGGTACGACGCGGCCCAGCGTGTTGCTCGAAATCTGGATTTGGGGGCTCAATCTTCAGAGAAACTCGCTGAACAAATTCGGAGAAGACGCTTTGTTGCACTCACACCTCGGAGCATAGAGCCACGACTCTCTCGGGACCTTCAACTTGCAGAGAACGCTCAACAATATGATGCGTACTGGGGTTATCGCTTTGTTAGAAAGGATAGTCAGTGGGCTTTGGAGTGGGGTTCTGAGCCATTGCCAGGGCTCGAAAAAGACAGGAAGATCAGAATTCGAAGCTGGAATACCAATCTACGACGGGCTGGTATTGGCGATGAGGCATCCAAGGACATAAAGCTAGACGATATGTTTCTTCCGCCAACGACCCAGCCAGGTGACTGGTGTCTAATGCACTCTAGAGGACGCCCAGTGTTCCAGCTCGATTCCCAAACCACGGCCCTTCAACGCTACTTGAGGATAGACAGGACCGTTCTGATTGCGAGGCAGCAAAGTCATGATCCAGAACATCCTTTGAATATCGTTGGAAAGGGCTTGATCGATTCCGACATGGAGTATATGACAATCGAACATCCAGTAGCTACTGAGTTCAAAGTGTATATGGACGACGAGGATGCTCTTGTGCTTGCAACCACGTCAAGCATGGTTGATGGCTCTGGTACTAGCGGACTGGTGGAACCTGCCAGCATTGGCATGTGGCCTTCTGACAACGAAGCCTCTTGCTATTTTAACACGCCAGTGTGCACAAGTTCATACTCGAGCTACGCGGTCAGAACCATAAAGAAACCTGACGCTGAAGAAATTTGACTGAACTCTATACTGAGCCTTATATCTACAAGCAATGAACGAATATTGAGACATCCACGGTTTGACGACTGCAGTGGACAGGTCCAAACGGGATAATTAATATAGCCATTATCCGCGAAATTGAGTCCAGATTGCCAATTATAGCTTTTCCTTGGCTTCCGTCACGTCTGGAAACTCCATAGCCTGCTACTACTGCTGCTGTCGATCACCTTCGGTCAGATTCAAGCAATTTCTCAATTACGTCGCACCCATATTACAAATTTGGCGCACGCCTATCGGCCAGACTCACACGAAACTGGTCCGCTTTGGACAAGATTGTAGGCTGTTGGAACCCCCTAAACCTCGCATCTGCCGGTTGGGACGGGGGGGACTCTCATCAAAATGCTGAGTAGAATTGTCATCCTCGTAGCAAATTTGGAACCAGAAAATCCGAGATTCATCTGTATGAGGCTGTTTTGAGTGTCAGGAGGGCATCCTATTTGACATACTCGCTTCTCAGGTTGAGAGGCGGTAGATTGACTAGCACGACCAAGGGTGCGCCTGGCGAGAACTTCTTCAAGACCCCTAAATGAACTGGGTCAAAGCATTCGGCCACTAGTTTATCTATTTTGGGAAAGTAATATCAATCTTTTCACCTATGACAAGTCGCTTCGCACCAAAGGGTCACGACGGTTTCAACTTCACCCAAACAGGAACGGATCTATCAATCACAGTCAGCTATTGCTTCGTTTGATACCCACCTTGCAACGAAGGCAAAGTACATTTTGAAGTTCGGCAGCCGTTGTGCTAGGTGCACAAGCATATGCTCACACGCTGTTGGTTGGGTCCTGAGACTGTAGCCAAGAAAACCGCGGAGCCGGCTAAAATGGTTGTATAGTGCCCCATATATTTGCGGTGTTATTCTGGAGTCCGAGATGAATACCATATGCCTCCTAACTTCATTGACTGCACGTGAGCTCTGATAGACCAACATTGGTCTGTTTTGTAGTCGTAGTCGTTGCGATTTAAAAGAGCAGCACAAACTCTTCCGTGACGTTGCTGGGCCATAATTGCTGACCCCAAATTTGTCTCTCAGCTGGTGGCATCCAAATTGCCACTTTGAGCATCGTACCAATCCAGGTATCATGATTTTCTCAACTTGGTTCACTGGAGTTGGGCCTGTGTTGGCTATATGTTCAACAGTGTTGTCATCACCGCTGCCCCTCAAGAACGACGAGCCCGATATCGTTGTGGAACGAGACCTCGCAAAGCGACAAGGCTGGTATTGGTCGAACTGGTCTGAAGGCGGTATCAACCTCCGTTGCACCAACGGCAACGGCGGCACTTACTCTACTCAATGGTCAGGCACCGGTGGGTTCGTGTGCGGCAAAGGATGGAGTCGAGGTAGTGGCAGGGTCGTCACCTACACGGGGACATATGAACCGACTGGTCCGGGATACCTCGCCGTGTACGGGTGGACCCAGAATCCATTGATCGAGTACTACGTGATCGAGTCTCATGGTGACCTGGCACCGAACGAGCCGTGGACGTCAAAGGGAAACTTCACCTTCGAGGAAGGCACGTACGAGATCTTCCAGAGTACACGCGTCAACAAACCCTCGATTGAGGGGACGAGGACCTTTCAGCAGTACTGGTCAGTCAGACAGGAGAAGCGAGTTGGCGGGTCTGTGACGATGAGTCGGCACTTCGATGAATGGGCCAAGGTGGGGCTGAGGTTGGGGAATCATAACTACATGATCCTTGCGACAGAAGGATATACAGCTGCGGGAGGCCCTGGGAGCAGTGGGTCATCAAGTCTTACCTTGCAGTAGCGGCAATGGTTTTGGGAGAGGAGGAAGATGATTCATTACTGTAGCACGAGAAATATCATAACGTTCAAGGAATGTTCTGCGACCAAGCTTAGGTACATGTGTTCTTACAGGCCTCGACAGGTAAATACTAAATTATTGAAGTCTCAAACTCCAGCCGTCATTATCAGAAATCCCTGTGAGCCTTAGAGCGGCAGTTGTCCTTAGCGGTCCGTAATCCTCAACGATTTTTACCAACTATCTCCTTTTTGTTCCGGTTGGCGAGGACCTCCAAAGGCGCCGGCTCCGGGCCCATCGGCCCAGGCCTGCGACCTCACGTACCCATCGGCTCCCCCGAGCTCTATGTCCGCCCCGTTCAATATAGGGTCATCCGAGTCGTTGCGCCAATACGTCTGGTCGATGGTGGTGACGGCCTGTATCTGATCCGGCCGTGGGCTGGTGTGTCCGTCGCACGCCGCGTGTTGGGCCCCGCGTGGGGGTCCAGGGTAGCTCGCGGCCATTGTGGTGGCGGAGGTCTTGATATCACCCGTCTGGTTGCGGCGCGACCAGGGTGTCATGTAACCTGGTCCTTTGGTAGTGGGCAACTTGTGCTTTCCGAACAGTCGCTTGCCGAGTGGTCGAAACAGCGCGGGCAGGCTGGGCATGCAAGAGCATATCACGCCGAGGTCGACCTCGATTTGGCAGTACTTGTTCATTTGTACCAAATCATCTGTCGAGTTTGACCTCTGTCAATATTCTGTATATGGTAGGGAAGACCTGTCGGTCTCATCGTAGACATTCTCGATGCTATCTTTCTCTTTTATTTTGCAATTTCTTTTCGAAGGGGGTGTGGGTCGAGGGGGAAGGTGCGCTCGTCTCAACTTACAGGTGGCATTCTTGGTATGAGTTGCACCGTACACCATAGGCAGTCTAACAATCCCTATGGCAGTAACTCTGGTTTTCATAAGTAGGGGAAATATAAACAGGGGAAACTGAACCTGCGCCACTTACACAATTCCCATGGCGAACATGACCGAGATCAACAGCTTTTTCTTCATTGAGAGATTCAAGTTAGCGACCATCGGCAAGGGTAACCACATAACCCAAAGGTCGATAGCAATCAAAATAGACCAGCCGATCAACATCGACTGGTACCAGTCGATGCAATGGCCGTTGTGCTGACGGTCCCACTTAGTCCAGTAGAAGCTGATAGGGGTGCACTGGAACATCATCGTGAAAATGTACGCGAGTGAGACGATGACCTCGATTAAAAGGGTGTAGAGGATCTTGCGGCGAGCCTCTTTGATGGTGAATATGCGCAGATAGAAGAGAAGAATGGATGCTCGGGTGAAAGACCTTGCTCCCAAATACATGGCCGATGATGTATAATAGCCCTGATTTGTCGGTGTCATTAGCTCCCACAAGCAAATGACTGACTTCAATAAACGGTAAAAGCTTTGCGAAGTGCTCACTAACTTTGAAGAACTTGGTGATGTTGTCTGGCTGCACGGCCCACATATCTCTGCCGTAACCATTGGGAATCACTGCGAGGAACAAGAATCATAGTTTAGCAAGGCCGACAAAGCCCACGACACGTATTAGCAAACATATACCCACTTACTACCTAGGAAAGTGTTGATACTGAAAGCGATGGAGATCGCCTTGCTCGTTGTCAGAAACGCCATGAAATGGACTAAAACTCTGAAACTGGGCCAGCGGCGTTGCTTACCGTGGCGGCAAAGCTCATCCAGTCATCCCACCAGAAGGGCATGTTCACTATCACGCGCGCAAGGCAGCGCATTGCCACAGCTGAGACCACAAAGCAGAGGAGTACCACATTCCGCGCGAGCCATGATCGGTCGATTGCGGGCTGTACACCGCACAGACTGTTGGTGAGATTTGTCGCAGCTGTGCCCACCGGAAGAACAAGGGTCAATACGGTCAGCAACGGCGCGCCGATGGCTTTTTACGACGAGACATACATAGAATTTCCACCACCGTACAGCCTCTCTCCATACAAACAGTTGCCTGGCCCATGAGGACCGTGTCGGTACAGTGACACGCCAAATCAGTCGAGGCACATGTTGAGTTGGCGATTGCGGTCGACAGACACGCGAACTGTATACAAGATGACATCATTCATTAGCACAAGAATAGAGAGTGCAGAGAGGGGGACAAGGAGAGAAGGAGAGAGAGAAGGAGAATTGCGTATTCAATGAAGATTCTACCCACAGCGCATGATGACAAGCTCGCCAGTGACTCCATAGCCAAGGTGCGAGCTGCTCAAACGAGGACCTCAATACTTGGGAATCCGGCAGGGCCGCTTAACGTGATAGTCTAGAAGAGTATTGATCCAGAAAACAAGTTCAGAGGGGTTAAACAATGACGAAAGTCTTTCCAATGGAAAACTGTGATAGAATTCGTGTAATCAATTGACGGATTGTGTGCGCCCTGAAGAAGGCGCAACTGGCCACGTCCGAGGAACCTGGTCATCTTTTAAGTCTACGGGATCTCGGAGCGAGCAGGTTACTAATAATAACTTCAGGTGCAGATCGTGCCCTAGGGAGTGGAAACGAGGCTGTAGTCCTGTGCATGTGCTCTGCCTTAATGCTGACGTTGGCGGGAAGTGCCCGCATAATGTAGATTGGGAGACTGCACGACATTGCTCGCAACTTGAGCCTGGGTCCAGCCATGCTGCATGGATGCAGCGACGGCTCCCAATGCCACCTCGCTCTACAATCCAGGCTACTGTGTTCTCTGAGACCACTCTCCTCATACAGATATTTGATGCATACGATTGTCCATCAAGCGCGTCAAGGCTATGTACACAATGCCTGGCCGCCTGGCAGGAGTAGCCAAGAGTCTCAGTCATTGGGGACTGTAAGATGGTGGCAGTCTCCCTTTTGAGATTGTGATGACGAATCTCTAGTCGCAGGAGTGACGAACACGCGCATATGCCCCTGTCGTCGCCTTTGTGCCTTCAATTGGATTAGAGTTGGGGCTGGAGGACGGGTGGGTGGTGACACAAGCCTCGAACATCTGGGCACGCGGCACGAAAGGACCCCAATTGAGACTTCATTAAGAAGAGCCAAGGCGTGAATTGACGACAAAACGCAGCCCCCCAGCAACCACTACGAACTTTGCATACGGCAACGCGGTGACCCATCGTATTCATCGACGGCACAGCGTTAAATTGTACATGTGGCAGGCGCAAAGTAAGGTATATTGAAACTTGGGCCGGCATTCCTTCCCGGCCCCCAACACTGGACTGCAAGGGACCTCGGGATGATGACGGGAAAGGCAGCCAAGGCTAAGAGCATGTAGAATACCCCATAAAATGGCGAGACACGGGAACTGTGCAGTATGCACCTATCAGTCGAGTCTGGCATCCCTCTGGGGGCGTAAAGGCCTCGGAGTTGGTCACAAAAGGCTTGGCATGTGGGACTCCGTGCTCTAAAAGCATGTTGAGAAATGCGTTGCTGAATATGAATGTGTACATGGCCGTGGTATAGGTTGTGTTGCGGGACTGGGCGATGGTCTGCTATGCCATCCCGAGTGACGGGAGGACCAAGACCGGGCCGAATCCCGAGATCTGAGAAACGATAAGATGGCTGACTAAGGACTTGTGCTCGTCAGAAAGGAGATTCTGAAGATAGAAAACCCACCAGCCTTAAGTGGGGTATGCCCCTTCCCAGGTGTGATTGCCATGGAGAGAATTATCGCCGAGACACGTCAATGGGTGGCACAGCCAGCTGAAGTTGAGCTGTGGGTTCTGTTGGTGCTGTTGGTTGGGCTTTGTAAAACTCCCCTGCCTGGTTGGTTGGACCTGGTTTGGCATACAATTCACGGGTGGAAACGACAAGTCGTTGGCACGAACACGCGTTCCTGAAGGATCGCAGCTCCACCTGGATATTTTTGAAGTCATTCGGGCTCAATCGTCTCGCTCAAGATGCTGAAGCTGCCCGGGCCTAAAGTCTCTTCTTTACCCCCGACTCCTGCCTCTGCCCTTTTCCCGAGGCCGCGCAACCCGTGGACGGCTGCACATGTTGATTCCAATACTGGTGCTGTGCAAACTCTCCGACCTTCGCCATGGCCTCTATTCCCGGCCCAACACCACTTCCGCTCATTGGCAATCTGAGGGACATCGACCTGCAAAACAGCATACGCAGCTTCTGTGACATCGCGGTCGAATATGGTAATTACATGAGACCTTGTCCTGTAAACAACCTTGTACACGCGTCCGGCTGACTTTATCTTTTTGGAAGGGCCTATTTTCAAGATCCGTCTTGGCCAGGCTGAGCCTGTCTTCGTCACGGGCCATGACCTGGCCAACGAGCTATGTTCTCGCAAGGACTTCGTGAAGTCCCCTGCTGGCGCCGTGCGGAACCTGAAGGTGGTGGCGCCGGAAGGCCTCTTCACGGCCGACCACGGCGAGGAATTCTGGGAAATCGCCCATCGTATCCTAGTCCCGGCTTTTGGGCCAATGTCTGTGAGGAATATGTTTCCAGGTGCGGACCCTCGCCTTGGCCCGGCCCCCCCCCCAACCCCGGGCCTCTTTCTTTTCTTTGAAGCGATTCACGAGGAGACATTGAGCCATGACTTACTCATTTCGCAGAAATGCATGACATTGTATCACAGATGGTCTTGAGGTGGGCTCGATTTGGCGAAGACGAGCCCATCGACGTTAGTGCAGACTTTACCCGGTTGACTCTGGATACTATCGCACTGTAGGTGAACTGACGGTGATAAAGGACATCAGTGGACGAATGATCCAAGACGCTGACTTGAGCCTACCGCATCTAGGTGTTCAATGGATTTGCGCCTGAACTCGTTTTACAAGGATAATCTGCACCCTTTCGTTGACGCCATGATCCGACTGCTTACCGAGTCAGCGAACAGAACAGGTCGACCAGCATGGCTAACGTGGATGCAATGGAGTGCCAACAAGAAATTCGATGAGGATAATGCCTATCTCCACGAGGTTGCATCAGATCTTCTCGAGAGGCGGCGGGCAAATCCAACGGATAAGAAGGATCTGCTCAACGCGATGCTGAAAGGGAAAGATCCCGCAACAGGCAGATTTCTATCCGACAACACTATTATAGACAACATGATTACATTCTTGATTGCTGGTAAGTAACATTATCCGTCTCATGATTCAATGGCACTAAGAATTCTTGATTTTTTCTTAGGGCACGAGACTACTTCTGGTTTGCTGTCTTTCCTCTTTGCGCTTCTGCTGCAACATCCCGAAGCCTATCGCAAACTTCAGCAAGAAATCGATTCCGTCCTGGGTGGTGCGCCGGTAACCGCCGAGCACATCAACCAGCTGCCCTACGTCAAAGCCTGTCTTAGGGAGACATTGCGTTTAAACCCTCCGTCTGCGGGCTTCTCCGTGTCCGTTCCGGGTGAGGACTCTTCGGAGCCCATCCTCCTGGGGGGCAAGTGGCTCGTCAAGCACAACCAGCCAGTATTCATCCTTACTCCCGGCCTCCACCGCGACCCCACTGCCTTTGGTGACGATGCCGAGGAGTTCAAGCCCGAAAGGATGTTGGAGGAAAATTTCAGGAAACTCCCTCCTGGATCTTATAAGGTGGGGATACACAGCTGACGACCAATTCTACTCCATTACGGCATGGCTAACCGTACTTCAGCCCTTTGGAAATGGACTTAGAGGCTGTATTGGTGAGACTGCCTCATCTCTGTTCTGTTGCGCCAGATCCCATGTCGAGGACACAGCCACTGACCGGCAGTACTCTAGGAAGCGAGTTCGCGATGCAGGAGGCCATCTTAGCCGTGGCGGTTCTGTTTCAGAAGTTCGACTTTAAGCTCCAGGACCCAAACTACAAGCTCACATGGAAGCAGACTCTGACTCTAAAGCCACGCGACCTGTTCATGTACGCCAAGCTCCGTCCCGGAATAGACCCTCTTTCCCTGCAGAGGGATATGTTCCACGGATCGGTCGGCGAGTCCTGCCTCCCTCGTGATATCGAAAAGGGTATCACTCATTCGAAAGTGACGAGCGATCTGGTCCCCATGTCAATTTTCTACGGATCTAATACAGGGACTTGTGAAAGTCTGGCATCGAGATTAGCAATGTCTGCGCTCCAGCATGGATTTAAGGGTACAGTTC
This sequence comes from Diaporthe humulicola, assembly GCA_038088545.1. Classification (NCBI taxonomy): domain Eukaryota; kingdom Fungi; phylum Ascomycota; class Sordariomycetes; order Diaporthales; family Diaporthaceae; genus Diaporthe; species Diaporthe humulicola. The sequence continues at coordinate 148,024 of JBBWSL010000076.1, read as the reverse complement.
AGCCTCTGGATGAAGCCAAGAACAATATACCCAATGACCGCCCGGTTGTAATGATCACGTCGACAATGTACGAGGGCCAGGCTCCAGGTAAGCACCCGGATATGGAGCCATACACAACGGCGACCTTTGCCTTATACTAACGCACAACACAGACAACGGTGAGAGGTTCGTTGAGTGGCTGGAAAGTGGAAAGGATGTTTCCCTTAGTGGCGTCAAGTACGCCGTGTTTGGCTGTGGAAGCAGTAGGCAAACCCCAGATTCCAGACAGTGAAGCACACCGCTTGATGTTGATCTAACTCGTTCCCCCAGGTGACTGGAAAGACACATACCAAAAGATTGCTATTCGGGTTGACCAGCGAATGGAAGAAAGAGGCGCCACGGCGCTGACGCAACGAGGTGTGGCAGACGTGACAGAAGGCAATGTCACCGGCGATTTTGACACGTGGATGCAGGACAATCTATGGCCTGGCGTGTCTAGTGTTTTCTCCACCGCCACGGTTGACGCGACTACGGAGAGTCTTACCAGTCTGATCCACGTACCGGCCTCCTGCGAGCACCTCGATGCGGTGGAGGCCCAAGTAGTGGAAGTTAAAGCCCTGACCGAGCTAGAGGACCGGCCTAAGTACCACATGGAGATCAAGCTTCCAACCGGGACGACTTATGACCTGGGCGACTACCTGGAGGTCTATCCCTACAACGCGAAGGAAGATATGGACAGCCTGTTACAGGTGCTGCAAGTCCAGGGATACGATCTTTCTGATCCGTTGATATCGACGATACATTCCCGCCTAGAGCTCCACCAGCCTGCGAGCTCAAAGGTAACGAACACCAGATTCTCCGCAGGGCTTCTTACTCTTCCCTGCCCTAATTGTGTTACGACAGGCCGATCCAGAAGATGCTAACAGCGTCACATAGCAAGTACAAAGCCTCATGGAGACGTGCGTCGACCACAAAGACAGAGAATCTCTCCAGCATGCCATAGAGCAAGCAACGTCTCCCATCGATAGACGACCGTCCATCCTGCAGCTGCTCCGCCACTACCCAAGCATAAATCTTCCACTGGACAAGCTGGCAACTATGCTTCCCCCCTTGCGGCCGCGACTGTATTCCATCTCATCATCCCCTATCGTCGACCCCTTCTCACTCAAACTCACCTGGTCTCTAATCTCCCACATGCCACCTGCGTCCCTTCCAGACGAGCGTCCAGCCCGCGGCCTCGCCTCCCACTATCTCGCCGGCCTGAAGCCCGGGGACACTCTCAAGTGCATGGTTCGGCGCGGTAACCCTCGCTTCAAGCCAGTGGACCTGACCGCTCCGTCCGTCACCCCCTCGATACCCATGATCATGATCTGCGCAGGGTCGGGCATCGCCCCGTTCCGCGCCTTCATTGAGCATCGCGCCGAGTTGCTGCGCCGCCAGCCGGATCATCAGCTACCGCTACCTCCGGCAGTTCTGTACGCCGGTCATCGCAGTCCCGCACATGCGTCATATGCATCGGAGCTAAAGGCGTGGCAGGCGGCAGGGGCCGTCGAGGTGCGGTACGCCTACTCGCGAGGCGGGGGCGAGGCTGGGCCCGCGGATCAATTGGCGGCGAAGCAACACGTACAAGACAAGATCTGGGCCGACCGCGAGGAGGTATTCCGCCTATGGGAGGATGGGGCGCGTGTCTACGTGTGTGGGGGCCAAGGGGTTAGTCACGGGGTTAGGGAGGTCGTCAGGAGGATCTACAAGGAGCAGGCTGAGAAGAGGTGCGGGGCCGGGACGGAGGATGACGTGGAGGCATGGTGGGTTGAGGCTTTGCGTGAGAGGTATGTGGTGGAGGTCTTCTAATTTGGAAACTCTCGTATCTGTAGGAGGTGAGAGTATTTTCGGGAATTAAGAAAGGTTATACTCTGCTGAGGGGGGCAACGAGAGAAGAGTTTTCAGCTCCTTCCAGAGATTGTTGGCGTCCGGCAACGGCCTTTCACCCACCCCATACAAAAAGAACGCGCACGCAATACAAAAGCACTTTAGAAATACTAAGCCGACAAGCAATGCACATGCTCATTCAACCATGTGTAAATATGCACCGTCGTGCTCATTACTTGTATTAAATCGTAGACTACCGCGATATGCTGCACCTTCCCTATCGGTGGTGACGACTCAGTGTGGTTACTTTGACCTTGCATCCTCGGAGAAAAATAATTGACTCATCTTAGACGTTTGAAGAACTCATTGATTGCTCAACTCTTGATGCCATGGAAGAGATGCCTTGGTTTACTTGCAAAAGGCTCGGAAGTAATGACAAGGTGGCAAACATATCGTATTAGGTCTCAAGACCACAAAATACCACACTTCGAGGAGGAGCAGCTTTGCAAGAAATTTACATGTTTTTATCTGGATGATAATTTTATGGATTAAACATTAATTCCAGATCGTTTGGAATGTAGACTCGGACTTTGACAGGTTTGGGGCCATAGAACCAATGAGCAAATCTCGAACTTAAGGGATGGTAAGTCAATTATTTAGAAAACGGAGATTCGCACAACATAAAACAGAGGGCGCACAACAAGTTTCTACTAGTATATAATATATATTTATAGAAATATACTAAAGGTTTAATTAAAGTAATTATTTTTTCTTAATATATAAGATTCTAATATAATTTAAAAGCTTATATTATAATATAAAATAATATTTAATTAATAAAAACTAATACTTATTTTAAAAAATAATAATTTTTCTATAATAGTAAAATCTATTAATTTTAAGTATATCTTTAATTTAGATTTAATTCTAAGAAAGATAAAATACCTTATTAAACTAAGTAAAATATAAGCTATTTAAATATATTTTTTAAATATTGATATTTTTAGTACTTATATAGTAAATAAGGTATAAAGAAATAATATTTATTTATTTAAAATAAAATAATATATATTATAAGAATTGTTAAAAACCCTATCCCTTTAGTATATATATAATAGAATATTTACAACTAGTATAAAGTTATTATAAAGGCTATATTTATAGAAACTATTTATAAAACTAGAAAAGATAAAAAAGTTATTGTGCGCCCTCTGAATTATGTTGTGCGAATCTCCGTTTTCATTATTTACTATTGATTAAGTCTTCGTCAACCTAGGTACGACTCCAGCCGTCGTAACGAATCAGTGATGCACAACTCGAAACACTTGACAAAGGTGGAAATTAATTTCCCTACCTATTCAGAACTTATAAACAGTGGGCTTGTGTGGCTTGTACGCCGGCGACCCCAATCGGCCTGGGCGCACCTTACCTGCCCTCCGTCCTCGCCTATGGGCTTGGCGGCTGTCGACTTGCCTTGGCAGGGACGGTCCAAAAGGGCACAAGTGGTTAGATTGCAATGTGGCTAGTAAGCCTGCCTGTTTTCTTGCGGCAAGGCGGCCTAGGCTGCCTCAAGTGATAGAGCTACAGATCCGCCTCACTTTTCCGAGTACCTCGCTCCAGCTGCATGGGTCTAGTAAGCAACCACCCATTCTCATTTACCCTGCAGCTGCCAATAAATATTAGGAAAGCACTAATCCCATTTGCCTGGATTTCTTTGCTTTTATTTTCTTATTCGCTTTTACTCTCCAGGCTTCTCCAGCAGGCTAGACTGACTACTTAGAGAACCTCGTGAGGTCCATGATAAACAAGAACGGAGACATGGAGACTGTCCACATTCAACCAACTGTCGATTTCAAGCATTCGCCTCTCCCCGATCCTGGTCTCTATATACGCCTGGTCGAGATTGAAAACTGTGACACTGCTGATGGTGTGATCAAATGCAATCTCACAACATGGTTGAGTTCGGAAGCCCCAGCCTACCAAGCCATATCATATACATGGGGCGACCCGTATTTCAACACTCACATCATCATAAACGGCGACAAGCTTCGAGTCCGCGTCAACTGTGATTATGCCTTGCGACAAGCGAGGTGGCATGGAGGGAGTCAGTACTTCTGGATTGATTCTATCTGCATCAACCAGACGGATGTCCCAGAAAGAAATCAACAGGTCGCACGAATGGACCGAGTGTTCCGCAATTCTGTCAACGTGCTTGCCTGTTTGGGCCCCCACTCAGACAATAGCGATATCCTGATGACTTTCCTGGGCAAACATGCAGGTTTCCTGATCGATGCGAATGATCGCCTAGCAGCAAATCACGCTACGGGGAACACAACCGAGACTCGGACCTGTTATACGAACGAAAGTGGAAGCCCTCACCCTCGTCCACACAGCCCGGCTGAGGGCACGAAAACTCAACGAGGGAATAAGGAAGCTGCCATGTTGGCTTCAGAATTCATGGACGATGTACAGTGGCGTAGTTTCGGCTGGTGGAGGACTACGAAACGAAAGAGATTGCACCTTGTAAAGAGCGACATGGACGGGATATGGCGTGAAGCACCAAGGTCGGCGTTTCAACGCGTGCTTCCACGGGCAGCGAAAGGGCAGCTATCGCAAGACACTGAACACTTCTTTTACGAAAGGGTCGAAACGAAACCGCGCAAAAAAGTCAACATCCGATACAACTTGGCTCTGTGTCGTTGGAGACTAACTCTTTCGTTCGGAGAGTGGTGCGCAGTATGCATGGCATATGTTTCTTTTCTTGGCAGATCATATTTCTCGCGCGTCTGGGTGATGCAAGAGGTCCTCCTGGCGCCGAGGATGAGCCTGTGCTGTGGTCAGCATCATCAGTCGATGGCGTCGCTGCGAGGCCTATCCAAGGTCATAGAAGAGTCGGCCGAGCGCGTGGGACATTTATTCATGATTACCGGCGAGGAGCCATTTTCAAAAGCGCCTGTGAGCAAGACTCTTTGCTTTGTGTGTCTCCATCTCATCCGGATGCCGTTGTTACGTAGGTTGGTGCCACCACTTTCCTTGTTCCCAATCATGTTCGCTCTCAGTGAGGGATCCGATGGACTAAGCCGACAATTCGAGGGTATGATATCGTTATCCTCCAGAAGAGTTGACGAAAGAAAGCTCATGGGTTTTGATCAATCATTGGACGTAATGAGACATCTTGATTGCGAGGATGACCGAGATAGGATCTACGGCGCTCTTGGTTGTGTGGACTGGGATGTCTTCACACCAATCAAGCCAGATTATAACAAGACGACGTACCAACTAGCCATCGAAGTACTTCAGAGTCTATTGGGCTACATGTTAATTAGTGAGGAAGGGGGAACGCTTACCCAATATTTAGAGGCACCCGACGCTCCCCTCACACGGGTGGCTGCAGACGTGGCTCATTTGCTCCGCATTTCGCGCCTCAACGAGGAGATAATCATGGAGAGGCAGTTAAGGCAAACATCAAAAACAACAATCGCTAGCGACTCAAACAAAGAGACTTCGGAGACGACCGCACTGTGCGGAGATAAGGAGTGGTTCGGATATCGCATATGCCACGACGGCTTACTGGATTTAACTGGGCATGGGAAGCATAACTCGTGCTTTCTACGTGAGGGCCGCCAATGCAGAACAGAGGATGAGACAAAATTTGAGGGCGTTTCGGATTTCAAGCTGTTGAAATCTACCAATGGAATCATTATCGGACTACTGCCTGCAGCAACGAGGCATGGAGACTGGATCCTACACCAATGGATGGGCCGGCCAAGTCAACCGCATTCAGAAATCCTGAGTCAGAACATCGGGTTAATCGTCCGCGCGCCTGAGCATGGCGATAGATGGTTGATTGTGGGACAGGCGCTCATGGACAACCCATGGCAATGCAGCGGCAAGATACAGGAGATGAACATGTTTACGGTCTTTTTCAGTGCCAAGGACCTTCTTCTTCTGTGTATGGATAGCGAGAGGGCGTCTGGATGGCGGGAGTTGAGTGTAGTAGAGATGCGAGAAAGGCTTGAAACGGGAGTCTGCTATCCGGACGGCTCGTCTTATGTTCATCGTACATTCAGTAGTTAACCATAGTCGAGCCAATATGCCGCAGGTCTATGGAATCAATCCTTACTTTGACGCCTATTTGGGAACAGCTTTGTCAGGTGTAGCTCAGGAGTGAAACGACATGTTCAGTTGCGGTCTATCCGAGATCCGTCCTATTAGCTATGCTTGGTCAATGCTAGGAATTAAAGATATACCACATATTAGGATCAGATAATTTCAGAGCTAACTATAATTTGGACAGCCTGGAGCAGTAGGAACGTATCAAGTTTGCGATAAGCATAGCTGAGCGTGAAGGGCCTTAGGTAGTGCCTAGATACACCCATTTTAAGTATAATGCCATTGCGCACTTTGCAGGCGTGAGTTCGCCTCCCTTATCATCAGCAGCGGTGAAACACATGGGGCAGTGAACTACTTGTGAGTTCTCATTAGTAACCCCTAGCAACGCAGCACCTAATTGGCGCGCTGGGTTCCTGGCTTACGGGGGACCTGCAGCTGGCGCCAGGCCCCATTGACGCCGTTCGACGCCATTGCTGCGGCTCTTCGTTTCCGGGCCGTGATTCCCCCTGTATTCGCAGCTACTGCAAGTCGCCTCGTATTCCCCCTCTCTAGGCAGCTACATTCCGTTGGAATACGAATGTAAAAGAGAGTTTTCAGTGTTTGACAGTGGGTTGTGTCGCCACCCTTGTCGACTGCGAGCATACATCATTATAAAATAGTTATGGCCCGATTCAATTGTCACAATAGGCATTGAGCCTGTGATTTGTGTCCCACGGATCTTGGATATTAGAAGCACATAGATACCGCCCATCATGTCGTCCATGTCACTGTTTTCGGTCCTTCTTCCTTTTCTCTCGCTTACTCAGGGTGCTGCCATTCTCAATGCTAGACAGGCCGTCACGCCACCTGCAGAATGCGATGTGATTCCAACATGGGAGGTCACCTCCTTCAACTGGTTCAACTCCAGCAGCAACCTGGACTGTGTCACTCAGTCGAACGCCCGTAAGTTTGGACGATTACTCACAAACAAGTGAAAGAAAAAAGAGAACACCGGTACTAACACCAACGCCCGCAGCACCGGAAGGCGTCTGCTTCAACGCGACTTCTACACCAGGAGAGCTGATACCTTGCGACGGCAACCTCGGCCCCTGCGACCGGTGCGGCATCGGTGCCTGCATGACTGGCCTCCCGTTACAACCAGCCGGCTTCGGGCCCCCAGACACAATCTCTATCGGCACGACCGTCTCTGGATATGAGTCGTGCTACGAGTCCAACCCACAGAGCATCCGCCGCTACGAGGTCGGCGACGGCACCCTTTTCTGCGGCGGTGTCGCCTACAGAATCAACTTTGTCGGCAACAGCAACACCGATGTCAGCACCGGCCACATCGACTTCAGCCCGATCCAGTCGTGGAACTGCAACAACGGCAGCACCATCCGGGCGAGCGGGAGCGTGGACTTTGAGATTGCTTGCTCTCGGGATGCGGGTAACAACGCCACCTGTGTGATCCCGGACGGTGAGAGCGTCGTCATACCGGTTTTGTCGTATACGATTACTTAGGAAGGACTGATGGGGATGAACACCGCGTTGGGGGATCCTAAGCACCGGCCAGGTGTCCAAGCCGCTGATCGGCAAGGTGCTCGTAGTGGTCTATTCCGATGTACCGATTCCGTACATCGGAACCAATGCTGGGATCCTCGAAGTTGGCGTTGTTGGAGAGAGCCGTAGGGTTAACAAAGGTCGTTATGACGATCGAAAAAAATGATGGTTATGTCTGTGTACACGGAAGCGGGCGGACAAAAAGGAGTGCGTCCCCCGCCTGCATTCGTCTCAGTTCTTCCCCTCTTCACCTCATCTATCATTTACTGCCTTCGGGCCACGTTTGCACTGCATTTTGAGTCACCCACCCACCCACTCCTAGGAAAAAGTGGAGGAAAAGTCTTAGCATTTTCCGGTGTAGTATTGCTTGTCTTTAGTCTAGATAGGGGCCGTCCCTGGGCTGCGCCCAGCGCAGTTGGCACGAATCACCGTGCCAAGCCATTCGCCAGCTACACAAGCTACGGCTTGGCGAATGGCCTCCGAGGGATTGCCCGCTATGCGGCCAATAAAGTTGATCAAAAATTCCTCTTCAATGCAGTGCAGTGGTCGACAGAAGGAGTTTCAATATCCTCAACCCACTACATCAGATGCACTGGCCGCGCTGGGCTGCTGTAATATGTGCTGAATCTTGACTGGAAACGGCCATTGCGGTCATAAGACTCTGGCTGTTTGTCTGGTACGCCGGTGAGCTAAATTTCCCTGGCGTCTCAAGCTCAAAACCCCTGTCATCCTGTGTAGTCTGAGTGATTTTACATGGGTCGAAACGATGTGAACCATATCACTACCAACTTTGACCCAAATCTCTTGGTCTCTTCAAAGCCTGATCCGATTTCTTCAGTTCGACACACTCAAGAGATGCATCTCCATAAACCGAAAGTAAAGCACTCCCATGACTAAGGGCATTGTACGTTCAAGCATTTGTAGCGATTGGATTCCCGTGTCATGTGCTCGGTACGTTGGACGCTCTGCAAGGACTTTACGTTATCAGGGATGTCGGCGTTGTGTCACTCCGTGCTGTTCCCAAACAGATCCAGCTTCTGTTGCAATTCTTCTGCCCTGAAGCCAATAATCGATACTGACTAAGCAGTGCGGCGCAGCACGCATGCCGCTTTTTCTTCCCCACAGCCGCCCAGTTGGATTTCTGACTCTATCTTTGTACACGGAAGCGGACGGACAAAACGGAGTGTGTCCCCCGCCGGCACTTGTCCCACGAATTCCCCCCTTCTCTCATCCGTCATCTGGGTTTCTGACCTCAACAACATACCATAAACCTTTCTCTGTACCTCCTTGGCAGCCTGTTCCATAGAAACACATGTATTTTAACTCATCTCATCCCCGCTTCCCACCAATGGCATGATGTCTTCCACCCCTAAAACCAGTGAAGTTTGCGATGGCATCGAACCAGCGAACAAAGCGTCAACACACGGTGTGGAAGATAGACAGGTTGACAAGAGTGGTCAACCCGCGCCCCGCGAGGCGCAGGCGGCATTGGAGAATTTACCATCCGAGTTGCGACGTCAAATCCTCTTCAGCATCGGAGACCTACGCACACTGAGGTCGCTCGTCCGTGCCTCTCCCGCATACCACGAGCAATACAGACTAGACCGCGATAACCTCCTGCATCATTGTCTAGAATCCGAGCTAGGAGGCATTTCCACCGACGCTTTTGCCACAGCCAGGTCTCGCGTTCGCAAGCTCGGTCAACAAAGGACCAATGACGATATCGCCATCTTCTTGGAATACTACCTCGACTGCCTATCAGAGCCTCACCACTCACAGGTAGCTGCGTCATTTGTAATGTCGATCAGCAGCTCAGACATCCAATGGCTTTGTTCGTTTCACCTGGCAGTTGCATTACCACTGTCCGAGTTCTTCTGCCACTGGGCCTATACAAATCTCACAAGGGCTGCTGCGTCGTCTGAGAATGCAGTCCAGGGCGAGATACCAGCAGCCCATAAAATGGACCTTTCTTCAATAAGCGACAGCGAAAGGCTTCGTATAATGCGAGCGCTGTATCGCTGTGAGACTTACTATCATCTGTTTGGCCGAAATGATGGCATCCGGATCGGCTTTTTTCTCAACTCGGACATCGTAGAAATATTTCTCACTATCTTTGAGCCTTGGGAAGCTGAGGAAATAGGGTGCATTGATTTGTTCATTAAAACAAAGTACGCCAGTGTTTTCAACCAGGTCAAAGCAGACCTTCATCCGCAAAGCCCCAGGTTTGATGATCAGAGGGGTGGGTGCCCAGACCCTGACGGCTCTTACGAGCTGGATAAATTTTGGGATGGTAAGTTGAATTCTAGTATCTCAATGTCAGCAGACCTTTCTGCATATAATTGTATCACTAACATAGTTCTGATACTTTGTGTCATGGTAGATTACATCTCCGGCACCATGTCGCGCGGTCTTGAAACGACAGCAAGGATCCTGGCTGTTATCAACGACCATGACCGGCTTGTGGATGAGATGGCCACTTGTCTAACTCCGTTTCATCACCAAGATGCCTCTATGAGCGACTCCTTGAGCTCGAAGGCGCAGTTCGATAGGCGGCACGGTGTCAGATTTTTCCCCAATCCTGAGCGCGGAGATGAGGGGCGAGATTTATTACCGTTCCCAGGAGACGTACTACCACCAACCGGACCTCCTTCGGCTTGGGTTATTTTATGGAGAGGAAATTTCGTGAATTTGTTTGGCGCTTACATTCCGGCGGCTTTGAAAGAGTATGGGTGGGTCGTGTGGGATGCTTGTCGCCTAGATAGCATGGGTGTCAGGAAACTTATTGCTGACCAGTGGAAGGCGGCACCGCGCTTGCTCGAAGAGATTGAGGTTGCTTATCCCTGGCTGAGTGGTGTAGGAGAAGATGACCCATAGCGAAGATCACGGATCTAAGTAGAACTCGGAACCTGTCTTTGATTGAGACAGCGTGGACTTTCCAGCGAGCACAATGACGTGTTCGAACGCTTTCTATCTAAGTATTGAAGCTCATTTAGGGGATCTGCGAGAAGGAAACGAACCACTATGGGGCTTTGACCTTGGACTTCTGCTTCCGTTTCCACTTGCACAAAAGCTAGACTCGCATCGTCCGAGCTTTGATGAATCTTAGGATTTTCAATCTGGATGAGAATTATGAGGTCTTCATGCTTCGTGGATTTACATGAAGTGATGTGCACTGCGGCTAACAAGCAACTATTTGAAAGTAACGAGACCTAGCCCCAGGAACGTCCATTATTGTTGAACCCAGCAGAGGGAAAATATGGAAATCACGTCCATGTTGGCTACGCCACAACGGTATATTTCGTCCCCAAGGGACATTTGTTCTAGACCTTCTGGACTCCATCGTCTGTCAGAACCTTCTCCCTAGTGGGCGAGATCTTGGGTGGCCGTAGGTAGTCCATCGGATCATCCAAGCGGAGGTTATGTAGGCGATCGTAGCGACCACCTAGCCCGTGCGTATCCACATATGTCCACCCAACATATTTGCATGTTCGTCCGTCGACGGCTGGAAATTGACCACGCTCGTCCGGAGCAGCACGAAGGCCGCCCTGCACATATTGCCTCTCATCAAAGTCGCCATCAATCAGGGCCGCAACCAAAGGGTTATGCCTCAACGCGAAACGGCGTCGCCGAGGAAGGGGCTCGACGAAAGCGTTGACCGTGTCTAGGCACTTCTGGTCGACATAGAGGCAGTACGTGAAGCGAGGTAGACGATTCGGCGGGTCATGCATCATGGGCATTAACTTTTGGACCCAATCTTCCTCGCGTTCCACATTGTGTTTGTCCCGCCATTCAACAAACATTTTTCGGACCACATCAATGCTAGCGCCTTCGAGATTTTCGCGGTCCTCTTTGACTGTCCACTTGGCGTACTGTGGTAGCTTCGTGCCGACATTAGACATTAGCTTGACGCATTAGCGGGCTGTGTGCAACGGAATCACCTACCACCACGTCTCCACCAAGGTTTTCAAGACCGTGATGGACATTCTCCTCGAAGCTTTTCATGTATCGCTTCCATAACTCATCGTTGCCGTAGGTACAGCGGTAGATGACAAAGCCCCATTCGTGGAGCCCTGTGCCAATCATACCCCTGATTGTGCTGGCAAACGGCTGGCTTGACCAGTTGAACTTGCGGCCTTGGGCAATGAACCATTCGAGCTTGGTAGACAACATTATGCTAAGTAAGTTGTAAAACTTCAAGCAGCTGGAACGAAGACTCTAAGTCTGCTTGATGGGAAATGGAAAAGGAAATTGTTGCCAAGCTCGAGGTGAAATTCTGTTGCTAGATATATAACAAACAGCCAGGCAGGCGGGCGGGATGCCTGGCTCCCCCCTGTCAGCTTGCATGGCGTTGGTGAATAGTTCAGCACACTAAGCTTACTCTGGCTAAACAGAACCGGACATGAGATTTTGAATGCCTGTGAACTTTCTCACTTTGAGCTCGGCGACATTACCGATAACAGGGTATAACCTGGATAGCCCGTTGAATGGAAAAGGCCTTTCCTAATAGCCACTCCTTTTTGGAGTCCTGTATTGAAAAATAACGAGGCTCACATATGCATCCAATTTTCGAATTAGATACAGAGCAACTTTATTTAGATAAGTAAACAAATTGTAATTACGCTATAATTACATAGGCCATAAATATAATAATAATCTTTACTAGCTTAGTATACCTAGCCTATATAAGAACTATAATATATATATACGCTAATAAACCAAAGTACTTATTGTGGTATAGTATAAGGCGGGCCGTTTATAATTAAGGCTGAATTCTTGCTGAAGAACTATTGATAAGACGTCTATCCGGTGTCTCTGAAAGCCCTTCACCGGAGCAAGATGGTTCTTGGTCACCCAGTACATAGTAGCTAACACTAGTTCCGGCATCACAAACTGCGGAAGAACGTCCTCTGGTGTAACCTCCGCCGTATGTTGATTGTCTATGGGATAATGAGCTATAGGACAGGAAGTCTAGAAGAACCTCCTTATGGAGGACCTATAGGATCCATATGTAACTATGGGACAGTTACCCAACATTGAAGACACGTTTGTGTAGAGAGACCCTATCGCTCAGATCCAGCCACACAGGCCAGCACAATCAATTTTCTCCCAAAACACTGACCAATGAAAAGGTATAGGCCTGAGACTGTTATGCATTATGCATTCCCTGGGAGTGAATTCAAAGGCTCATCAATCCCATGGACTTTGTCAAGGTGCCACTGTCTAGCGGACCACATTATGAAAGTCTCATCGCACTGGTCACACTGAATTGGTTGCTACCATGGATTTTCATGTCAGCCACTGGCAATCATGGCATCCCACTAATACATGTACATGGGAATATTGATAACTTACTTTGTATCGCTCTCGCAACTCAGGTGGATTGGGTGCCGACCGGCCCTCTGTGTACACAACATACAGACCCATGGCCCCATCTTCCTGGTCAACGCCCTGAGATGCTCCATCCCCTGCACTGGCCCTGTAACCGAGGATCTCCTCTCTCAGCTGCTCAAATTCCGCTGGGATCGGCTGCTCAGGCGGGTCTTGCGGAGTGATGCGCAGCTGAGAGTAGACATGACGGTACTGGTAGGCTACATAGACGTAAGGGGTGACATCGTGTCCCTCAGCGGCTGGGACGACGTAAAGAATTCCGCTGCCGCCGCCGGCCTTCGCTCGAAGTATCGCGCTAATCTCGTCTGGACCTTCGGGCTTTTCGAAGTCATAAAAGGGAGCGAACCCATTTTCTGCACCATGCGCCTTACCATTGGCGACAAGAAACTTGTCTAGGGTGGATAGTTGAACCCTGAAGCCGCGAAGAGCGGTGATGGTATTCGAGCCTGGCATGATCGATATGAGGTGGTTTTCTTTTCTGTTGTTGCTCGCAGAGGATAAAGAAGTGTGGGGGGAAGCAGTCTAGGATGCAAAAAGGAGGTGGTGGGGCTCCAGATGTTGTGACAGGAAGAAGTGTTGGCAAGCTATGCGATTTGGATTTGAATGACAGGGACAGGCGTCGGCTTGATATATGCATGGCTTCAGGCACCCGAAGGCAGCAGTCCCCAGTATGACGTAATTAAATTGTTCACTTAAGGGCTTTAAAATCCATTACTTTTTCTATATATAAGTTATATATTCAGCTTATAAAAATACTAAAAGTGAATGAAAATTCGTTTCAAAAAAATCCAATTACTAATGGCCACTCCTTGTTGGGGGCCTGTATTGATGAATAACCAGGTTCACATATCCAATCTTCGAAATAGCTACAGAGTAGCTTAACACAGATAAGCAACAACATTTTTAATACACTATTATTTCATAGGTCACAGATTCAAAATTAGTCTTTACTAGCTTATCGTACCTGACCAGCATAAGAACCACTATATATAAAGGCGCCAACGAATAAGAGCACCCATTGTATCCGCGTATAAGGCCGGCCGTTCATATTTCTTGTTGAATTCTTGCTGTAGACCTATTGATAAGGCCGGCAGTTTCACACGGCTCTATCTCGCTCAAAGAATACGGCTTTTAATGGCGAGGCCCATAAATATGGACGCAGTACAAATTCTAAACACCTACAAGCATCATGACCAGCGGCTGAAATTCGACGTACTCCAGGAGCATTCAATGAATCTTTTTGGGTAGCGGCTCGGTGGCTTATGGAGTTTCGGCTCGGTGGCTTATGGAGTTTCATGAGACTACTTTGTGAATCTCTCCGGCGTCTCTGGAAGCCATCCAAGGGATCAATATGGTTCTTGATCAGCCAGTACATAGTAGATAACACTTTAGGGGGCCTATATGAGAGGAACAAGGGGGGTGATAAGGTAATCTTTGTGAACAGGCCTGCGAGACGGAACGCATTTGGCATGGTTCACGCTTAGAGGAGAGGTGCGAAATGAGTAGGCAATGGAATTATACCCGTTGCCTGGACCTACCTGTGGAGAAAATCACTCGAACTGCCAAAGTCTAAAACGGATCCATGCTGCATAAAGTCAACATTACAGGAATTGGAGAATGCGCGCAGATCAGAGAAAGAGTACATGCTTTTCCAACTATTCCCTTCACCCTGCAGCTGCTGACAAGGGACGCATTGGACCAAAACGGTCAGTGTGCCATCCACAAGCTTTAAATCTGCCACTATAGGATGGGGGGAAGTGGCCGGCATTGCGGTGCGCCAATCACAACTGCAGGGCATCGTCACTGTCCACCTCCCCCGGGACGCCCAAAGTCTGCGCAAGACCAAGCGCAGATACACGGAATCCGCTCGTAAATACGCATTGTGAGTCCTTGCATCTCCCTCAATGCGAAGCGACATCTTCATCGAGTAATGCTTCGCTGGCTACCGGGTTTTGGAGATAAAGAAGCATCTTGATGGTGATGAGATAACATCTCATCAATAACGACACCACATGGAGCAGGACGAGCTGCTAACAGTAACGGAGGAGTCGGCCCTCCTCTCCGTACCGCCTCCTGAGGCAAATCGAGGCAGCTGGCCCCTTCGAAGAGATCGCATCTCTGCATTCCGAGAGCACGTCGAACAATGGCGAACATTCTATTCCTGCCTATTGCTTCTCTTTCTGGTCGACGCGCCCATGTTCATGGGCGAAGGCCCGAGGATCCGGATGTTCGAGATAGGCCTCTGCAGGGAGTACTACCAAGCGAGGGACCCCAGCGTCATTCGGGCCCGGCGGGACGGTCCCGGAGCACCTGTGCAAGCTGACGGAGATCCAGAGCCCGCTGTCCCGCCTGCGAGGCTTCCTCGGCCTCCTGGAGGGCACTCCGGGCCTCCTGTTCGCGGTGCCGTATGGAATACTTGCCGATGCCCGCGGCCGGCGGCTGGTCGCCGGCGCGTGTCTCCTTGGCTTCATCCTGAGGGACACCTGGACATTCGTTGTGCTTTACTTCCACGACGTGTTCCCGTTGCGGGCCATCTACGCTGCCCCAACCTTCGTGCTGCTCGGAGGAGGGACGACGCTCTTCGGTCCGATGATCATGGCCATCGTGGCCGCCACTGTCCACGAGGAATTCAGGTTAGGCGTCACTGGTAGAGAGACCGGCCCTGGAAGACCTGTGAGACTAACCTTTTTGGCTTTAGGACCCAAGCCTTCTTCTACGTCCACGTCGTTATCCTCGTCTCTGAGATGATCGCGCCGGTGATAGGAGTGCTACTCCTAGATGCCATCGGGCCCCACCTAACCTACCTTGTCGGCATACCGGTGAAAGCACTTGGCTTCGTTGCCCTCCTATTCATTAAAGAAAAGACCCCAGGAGGCCATGACATAGTTCATAATCCGGAAGCAGAAGAATCAGATTCAGGGGCACCGGGCAAGACAAGGCGGCCTTGGACTAATCTGATACGTTACATTCGTAACGACATAGGTGATATTCTGATCAACCGAGTTCTATTGATCGGTCTCCTCGTGCTGCCAGTCCAGAAGCTGAGTCGGCCCATGTTGGAGCTTATTCTGCAGTACATGTCATTCAAGTTCGGGTGGCCACTCAGCAGGGTAAGTCGACTTCGCCCGAGTCTTGGGGTCTTAGATCCGCAAAAACAAAGTCTTGATGGATGTTGACACAATTCGCGCGCAGACCAGCTACCTAATATCAGTACAAGCCGCCACGCAAATAGTACTTTTCCTGCTTGTCCTTCCCAGTGCAAATCGTTGGCTCCTCGGCAGGGGCTGGCGCGCCTCTGCAGCCAGTCTACAACTCTCCAGGGTATCTGTACTATTCTTGGGGTCTGGATGCCTGGGAATGGCATTCGCACCGACTGCACCATTATTCATCACATGTGAGTGAGCCCATTGTGTCAGACCGGCTTTGTTTCCGTCCGTTCTCCGGCCGATACAACCCTATTCAAGAATAATTCCTAATTTGAACATAATCCTTGCCAATAGTCATTATTATAAACATATTTGGAGCCGGTTACGCCTCAGCCATGCGGTCGTTTCTGACATCCCTTGTCTCTGGCCAGCATATCGCCCTGCTTTACACCACCATGGCCCTCTTCGAAGGCACCGCGGTGCTCGCGGCCGCGCCACTACTCGGGCTGACGTTCTCTGCCGGTCTGGAGTTAGGTGGCCTTGCAACGGGCCTTCCGTTCTTCATCTCGGCAGCCGTGTATGGACTAGGCGCAATAGGAGTCTGGTGCGTCAACTTCAACCGAAGCGAAGTAGATTGACCCCCTACTCTTGGGCTTTAAGTAGACACGCGCGCATCTCTACGAGTATCGATCAGGCATGGGGAAACCGGACGGACAATCTTTACTTTTTTTCTGGAAATTAACGGGCCAATTAAACGTCCATCGCGCTTAATGAGATGTGGTCTCCCTTGTTTTTAACAACCGAAGGATTTCCATACCGATTGAGACACAACCCCTACGGCAAGGACGAATTACAGGAAGACATTTGAGGTGGACGATTGATTAACGAGAGGGAAAATACATTTTTTGTTTCATTCTTGTGCGGAGCCTAACTACTCACCTGCTTCGGTCTTATTGATCACGAATTCGCCTATTGTACTTCACCACTCAGATCCCAACCACCTTCGGCTTTTCTTTTCTTATTTCTTGGGGAGAGCATGAGATCTCTGGTAATGTGGGAAAGCCTGCTTGAACAGCGTCTTGTCGACCTCTGCTAGGGCAAAGAAAATTCCCCGAACCTTCTCGGGCTCCAGCGCCCAGCTCTGCGGAACGAGGGTGCATGTTGCCTTGACGTCACACTTATCTCCCATCTTCACGTTCTGCTCATGTACCTTGACAGCTTGCTTGCTGTACGCCCGTTGATACAGAGCATATCCGTTGGACCATCTCTTGACCTTGCCCGTATCTCTAGCCTCCGTCCGACGCTGCTCTACCGATCTGTTGGCAAACTCGGTGACTTGTGCCATCGGGTCTTGGCCGTCAACAGCTGGCAGCTCGCTCAGGGGCGTCTGGAGTTTCACGGGGAGCCGAAGGTTGTTGACTTGGGGTCTCTCGATGTGAGCCCCGGGCAGCTCCGCACGCTCCACTTGCCGGACAGGGGTAGATTGTGGGACATTGCTAGGCCCTGCCTGTGTAAATTCCTGAGCGAACTGGGCTATCTCGTCGGCAGTCCAAGGCAGCTCCTCACGCTCAACCTCCGGGGCAGGGGCATATTGGGGGACAGAGCTAGGCCCAGCCTGTGTAAATTGCTGAGGCCAGGCCGGAGTGTCAGGTTGGTCCAGGAAAGGGGAAAATACATTACCTGCGGACGGAAAAGACGTGTAGTCTATCTCACCACTCATCTCAAGGACATCGGGGGCAGCTGTTGCATACTCTGGCATCGAGGCCTTGAAACCTTCACATTCCGCATTGAGACAGCAGTACTCAGGTGCGCGCTCCGAAATGATCCGGAAAACCGGAAGATAGCAGGCGAGACAAAGGCGAGAGGCCATGGCGATGAATTGATCAAAATACTCACCAAGGTCAATATTGTGTCAAATCCTGTTCCAACTTTTGTGTCGTCTCGGTTTGTGTGAAGTGATGTGAGGTTGTAGTGAAGGATGTTTGTGTTTAATGAAACAAATGTCTACTATCAGTTGCATGTGGCTGGACTTTATATATGAAATCTCGTTGCAACTCTCACATAATGTCAATTGTTATCTAATTAACCCTGTTGTGCATCTAGTAACAACAGGAATTGGATGATCAATGCCTTTGTGATCGTTCAGTCATTGTGCACAAACCAGCCGCTGAACAATAGACATCTATACGAGTACGACTACTTTCTTCTATTGTGTACAGTGTCTCTCTTTGTCAGGATTTTCAATACGTACCTATGTGCATAGAATTCTGAGAGCATGTTGTCTTGTATCCTTTCAAATCCATGCTCCAGTAGCTTTAGGTTCTTGGGTGCACCGCCCATACCTTTATAGTCCTAATATCCCTGCCATTTGAACGTGACGGCCATCGACTGCTTTATCGAGACTGTAGACTACGGCTCGCGACGGTGAGTGGTCGGTCTCCCACCACTCCTTTCGCGCATAGCACGGCCCGCGCCATGAATACTTGATTAGCAAATTCACGTGCCTAGTAAAGAATGAATCGATTTTTTGACGTGAACCAGTAGACTCTCCATTCCAGCTGTGGTTATTCGATTGTCCCGCCTGCCCCACTGACGGGTCCTGAGCAGCGTTTGGACCCGTGGACGTCGTGCTGCCTACCCTCCTTTTCAACTTTCGCAGACCGAGCAGTGGTTTATCCGTTGCGAAGCAAGAGTGGAGATATCATTCAGTGTTGTACGGGCACGTACACATGCCTTCGCTGGTACTCGGTAAAGCGGTCTGGTTGTAGACCTTGATATGCACGCCTGTAGAGAAAGTTTCGTTGGTCAGTACCGGGTCATCAGTATACACTGGTATCGAGTTCCTTGTAGCTGCGGTTTCATCAAAACGTCCAAGTTTGTCCTTGGTAGCCTGCTCTGGTATCCCGGAATGTGTGGATGGAACATTTGGAATGCTCATTGAAGTATCGGACACCGTTAAAGGTCTAGACTTCAGTCACTGAACTTCGGTCATTTCCGAAGGTCCTCTAATGTGGACAACGACCAGTTGGTAGAAAGAGATGATTCAACCACCAGTCAAGAGCTAATCATCAACGACTTGATTTCATCGCCATCGAGACTTCCATCAATGTTGCAAAGTCGTCACTCCGGATACCCATTTGGCGCTCATAGCTCTGTGAATGTCGATTCACTTGACCAGAGCCATCTATGCGAATCGGTGTGTTGGGTAAACATTCGTTCCGTCAGGCAGCTCAGATCGGTGCCGATGGCCGAATAAGAGTAAGAACGGGGCATACCCAGAAAATAGAATTCTGGGGATGCTGATTGCCCACATCCTTGCAATACATTATCACTGCGTGAGTTTTGTTGAACGCAGCAAAACAGCCAGTAGCCTAGCAGTTACTGGTAGCACATTTCTCGCGGATGCCGGACTACCACCCAGGAGGTGCCTCCTCGCCTCAATGCCACCAGCCATGCCCCTCAGCGCACTTTTCAGCCTCTCACCCCGGCGCCGAGCTGCAATAGAGTATGTTCGAAATTGCACCATGCCTAGGTCCAAAGCAGCCATTTTTTCTGCAGCATGCATCGGCTAAGCATCGTGACCACACAACGAGAAGCCACGGCTGATAGCACCCGTCACCGCCTCTGCAAATCCAGCCGAACGACCCGCCGTTAGCTCGAGTATACAAAGGTCTACAAGCCCAGACGCCGTCGTCATGCAGGCTGAAAAGCGAGATTCCGAGTCAGATACGCGTTCTCCCCGGACTTCGCCCCTTGGCAAGGCTGCCTTGCTGTACATCTGAAGCCTGTTTACCCCACAAGTAGGGGCCCGACTCAGACGCTCGCATCCTGGGCAGCGTCAATGTCCCGGGGACCTTCTGTTCATGGTATCTGCGGAGCGTCATCCGTATCGTCGGCCAAGGGGAGGCAGGGAGGCAAGGAGCCGACAACGGTTGTCCTAAAGATCGTCGAGCGAGGTTGGCTACTTGTTCCTTGGTAGCCAAGAGCCCTATCACGGCCATCCAAGTAGTATTGGAAGGGCTGCATGTCGTCCCAAGGGGTTGATATTAGGTTCCAAGAGCTTGTCGGGGCCGAAAATCGGAACGTCGTTCAGGAACGGAGGCTGAATAGATTGGAGTTTAATTCCCCGCACAGCTCATGTGCTCCCATCTGCCATCGCGATCCCATGTCAAGTTGGCCGGATATGGACTCTCGCAACGGAACAATTTCGGGATCTGAGGGGAACATGGAAGCTGTGATCAGTCAAATTCCAGCTCGAGGTGTGGCCGGCGTGCCTGCTTATCGTCAGGGGCGGTAGATTGACATCTAGCCCTTCGAAGCCGGCCGCATTATCAAGGCTAAAGTGGCTCCGGCCCTGCAGTGACAACGTGTCCGGCAGCCGAAAGCCATCTTTGATGGGGCGAGTGATAGCAGGCCGATTTCTAAGCTTGCCTCAGCAGTGTATGTCTCACAATTCCCCGGGCCACAAAATAAACAAGGATTTCACAAGGAGCAAATACCGGAAACGCAGAAATATTATGCTTAAATTGTCTGCGTCTGTGCGCCCCGCGCTTGCATCGAACCAGTTGCAGTCAGCGTGCGTGTATGCCTTGTGTTGATTGTGCCCGAACCACGGGAGCTAAGTCGATCGGCCATTTATGTGCATAAGCTTTCCTGGGCGGTTAGTATGCCTTGCCGAGACTGAGTCAAGGAAGGCCTGGAGTAGTTCTGACTGATGAAGGATCTAGCGGTTGCTAATGATACGTCGGTTTTGGCCATGTCTCAATGACTCTCAGATGGTCATCATTGATCGACAGGCTCGGGGAAGGCAAGAAAACATTGCAGGTCATGCGCTCTTCCTGCAGCAACGCTTGCTCCATATGCATTGTCGATCACTTTTGCACAGTACCAGCACGTAACTACATGGTTTTCCCCATGCTCAGAAAACCACAGTCGACTACATTCCCGTAAACAAGACCATGGTACGCCATCCACGCTTGATAATGCATGTCTGCCGACGCAACCCGCTGGAGGATTCGTGGTCCTTTTATCGAGCCAGAATTACGAACATGCCTTGGCAAGAGGTGCAAAATATTTCACTCTTGGCTTTTTATGTAAGAGGCAAAGGCTCGCGTGAGGCTATCTTAACAGTTCACTGCCTTGACTGCTAGAGCGTCTGCTAGCAAGGCGATCTCACACGCCCGACTGTCGAACCCACCCTTTGTTCTGCAAGTCCGCCTTAAGGAATGATCGCCGTGTGCCTGGTCAGGGACAGCCCCAGTTAAACCCGCATCCAACTCCACACAGACGTATTGTCGTCCACAGATACGGATGTGGACCTGACTGGACCTGAGCCTGTGATGCAATAATCACGCCGTCTAATTGAGCGACCGACTCATTACTAACAGTATTACAGCAAACTCTGCGCTAATGTCTACTTCCACATGGCTGCGCACCGGCGCATCGGCAACGAATACATACGAATACATGCGTGTGGGCGGGCCAAACTTTTTTCTTTGCCTCCTCCCACTCTTGAAGCCCACACATACCCCCACTTTTCCTTCTTGGTGTTGTTTGTACCCGTCTCAGCAAACCTGTACAGTGGTATAAGACTGCCCAGAGTGTGCGACCTACGACGAAGCTCTTCCAAGTTTTTCCTGCATCCGTTCTTCTCAGTCCCACCGTTCGTGTGCAAAACTTCTCCCCCAGCTGTTCCACATGCAATCTGTGGTGCAGTACCTCGACCCGACCTTCGCCATCGCCGGGAGATTCTGAGTTAACCACCCGTGCCTCCACGGAGTGACCCGGAATTCCTCCCCTTCCACGATGTCATCCCCCGACCTCAAGACCTCCAAGGAGGCTCCCGCGAGCCAGCGCGTCTCCACCAGCTCCAGCGATGGCACCCCCGTGCGGCACAACTCGGACGGCCTGCACCGGCGGCTGGACAACCGACAGATCCAACTCATCGCCATCGGCGGCACCATCGGCACCGGCCTGTTCGTGACCATCGGCGAGGGCCTCGCCAAGGGCGGGCCCGGCAGCCTCCTGCTCGCCTACACGCTGTACGCCTGCGTCGTGGCGCTCGTCAACAACTCGATCGCGGAAATGTGCACCTACATGCCCGTGTCGGGCGGCTTCATCCGCCTGGCGGGCGTGTGGGTCGACGAGGCCCTCGGCTTCATGGTCGGCTGGAACTACTTCCTCTACGAGGCGCTGCTGATCCCGTTCGAGGTGACCGCGCTCAACCTCGTGCTCTCGTTCTGGAGCGACAAGGTCACCGACCCCGGTCCCACGGCGGGCATCTGCGCCGCCATCATCATATGCTATGGGTAAGGCATCACCGCGTGGCGCTCCGTGCGCAACCTTCTGGGTCGACCTAATCTTTGCTCCGATTTTTTTTTTTTAATTCCTTCCAGGGCCCGAAAGCCAACTAGACCGTCCGGTTCCTCTAGAGCTCTCCGCGCCCGCCCTCTTTCTCCCCGAGTGACCCCGTCTTTCGCCCCATATCTTGCCCCGCCTGTGTCTGTGTGTGTTGCGTCCAGTGTGTGTGTATGCTAAACTATTCTCGTGTGAACTCTAGTCTCTTGAATGTGGTTGCTGTGAGCGTGTTTGGTGAAGCGGAATTCTGGCTGTCCGGCGGCAAGGTGATACTCATCTTCATCTTGTTCCTGTTCACGTTTATCACCATGGTCGGAGGCAACCCGGCCCACGATGCCTACGGGTTCCGCTACTTTACCAATCCCGGATCCTTTGCGACGTATCTGACTGCCGGTGACACTGGACGCATGGAAGGCTTCATGGGAGCTCTGGCCACTGCCACCTTCACCGTTGTCGGCCCGGACTACATCTCGATGATCGCTGCCGAGGCGAAGCACCCCAGCCGGTACATCAAGTCGGCCTTCAAGACTGTCTACATGCGATTCGGCCTCTTCTTCTTCGGCGCTGCTCTGACATGTGGAATCGTGCTGCCCTACAACGACCCGACCCTGCAACAGATCTACCTCGGCGGCGGGGGCGGCGGTGGCACTGCCGCCGCCTCCCCCTGGGTCATGGCCATGGAGAACCTCAAGATCCAAGGCCTGCCCCACCTGGTGAATGCCCTTCTCTTCACGACAATCTTCTCCGCCGGTAACACGTACACCTACTGCGCAACCCGGTCCCTCTACTCCCTCGCCGGCGACGGCCGCGCCCCGGCCTTCCTCCGGAAAACCTCCAAGAACGGCGTCCCCATTTACTGCTTCGCCATAACCATGATCTTCCCTATGCTGTCCTTCCTCCAGTGCGGCAGCGGCTCCGCCACGGTCCTAAAGTGGTTGCTGGCCCTCATCACAGGCGGCGGCGTGATCAACTATATCGTCATGTCCATCACCTTCCTCAACTACCACGCCGCGTGCAAGGCCCAGGGACTCGACCGCCGCACGTTGCCATACTACGGCTACCTCCAGCCCTACGGCGCCTGGGTCGCCCTAATCCTCCAGACAATCGTCGTCCTCACCTACGGCTGGTCCTCGTTCCGCCCGACCTTTGACGTCGGAACCTTCTTCTCCAACTACACCATGCAGATCGTGGCGCCGCTGCTGTTCATCTTCTGGAAGGTTCTGAAGCGCACGAAGTGGATCAAGCCCAAGGACGTCGACCTCGTCTGGGACCGGCCCCTCTTGGACAGGTACGAGGATGACCTGCTCACCCGCGAGCCACCGAGCAGCTTCTGGAAGGAGATGGTGCAGATGGTCGGCATTGGGCGGAAGAAAGTTATTGATGGCGAGAAGGCTTAAAGGCCTGTGCACGTGTGATGGATGATTACGAAGATACCCATTTTGCTACGAAGTTGGATATTATGGGATGAATACATCACTTCGCCCATCATTTTGCCAAAACTGAATTTCAAGTGATCGCCTCTAGTGAAAATTCCCTCAGTGCCTGGCAGTCTACCAATCTTCCGACACATTCTCAATTGTCAAAGGGAGTACTGTCTGTCCCACAATGAAATTGGCATACCATCCCGGCCCAAGTCCCAATGCTCAGCCAGATCACGGTCATCTCGCGGGTGACGGAATCCGACAGCTCTCACTCCGGATCGCGGCCAATGCAACAAAATCCGATTCGCATCACCCAGCAACGTTTGTCTTCCATGCTCGTCGTTCCGAAGCCTCAAGTTTCGGAAGAATTTTGCTGCCAGTGCCATTCGTTTCTGATCGAACGAGCTCTGCCAGGGTGTGTACTCTCGATGTGTCTCGGGGCCAGTACACAACACCAGGCAGCAGTGACCTTCCATGTTCTTGCTCATCTTAAATCTCTGGCAATCCTCACGATGTGCGTCCAGAGTGCCGCGCCATTCAGATCAGTGATGATCTCTGTGCTTCCTAGTCACCTCTTTCCCAAGCCAAGGTTCTTTGATTTCCCATATGATCCCAATGACTCCTCATGCATTTCCTACAATCGATTCTGGGTGGGTATCTCTGTTCAGGCCCGGGATGGGACGGCGTAGTTGGGTAGGTCTCTACCTAGCCGCGATCATTGTTTGCTTGTGCTTGCTTCCGCTTCCAATGAAACAATGTTCTTTCGTGCGGTTTGAAATCGAAAAACAGGTGTCGCATCTCCTTCCATAAGTCGTACGCCTGCTTGGCGAGTTCTTGTACTGTTGAACTTTCGCTCTTGGGAAGCAGCATGATCGCGTCCAGTGCATCCTTGAATTCGGAGTCAACTTCTTTCAGATATCCCTCGGGATCTTCCATAGAACGGATGCAGTTCGGACCATTGTCTTCCAGGGCCCTACAGCAAGCCGAGTAGAGATCGTCGACCTTTTTTTTTGCGTTGAGCAGCGTCTTCTCCTCGTCACCGACGATGACCGGCAGAATACGACTGAAAAAAGAGTCATCATAGCCTCTGGCGGCCAAGGTATTTTCCTTGGAACAGTTGTGCGCAACTTGGTCAAAGTACCTCCGCAACCTGGAGAACTCTTCGGTCACATGCCACTCCGGGTGTTTCTCGACGTCTGTTTGGTAACATGTGAAACACTCGATGATGTACATGTACTCACGTACAAGTTCTTCACTCAACCAAGCAGCCATTGGACCCTCCTTTCCAAATTCGAAGATTTCATCGAGGTTCAAGAAGTTGTCTATGGTCTTATGCAGACTTTTGAGGATGACAAAGACGGGACAAACGCGATTTCCTGTCTCCCGATGGTCGCCACCACAATCACAACCGACCTGCGGGGTTTCCGTGGCTGCTTCTGTAGGCTTGTTCATTTTTACGGCTGCGGAGGAAAACGCTCACTTGTGTTAACAAGAGAAATGTGTGAATTACCGTCTGACAGAGATTGTGTAGTGGTAGGAATTCGGCTCTGGCGTGGTTGATGGAGTAGACAACGCAAGACAACCACTGCACGTTTGTGCGGAAATGAAGCGGCAGTCATACCGCTCTTTAAACTGTACCTGTTAGTTGAATTTACAAGGCTCGCCAGTCAGGCTTGTACATTCCTGAGGCCTGTATTACTTGCGGCAACACCGACTGCATTGAAGGACTCGTGAGACAATACGGTCTGAATAGTTGCCTCTTGGATGAGTTCGTTTATCCCTCGCAGGCTCCCATAAAGAGATGGGATTCTATTGCCTTCTTTTGGTCTGGCGTATTTGCCGCCTAGAGAGTCTCCAGACGTAACATTCTATGCGTAGAATCTTGGGGAATGTAGAATCCATGGTCCCAGTCCGGTTTCACATTTCCTCTGAATGAGTTTCCACAACATGCTTCCCACAGATTCATCGAGGCAGGACAAATAATTCATACTTGGCGGGGCAGCAGCCTACCTTGGTGTGAGAGTCAATCATTCTGTGACAAGCCCCATTGCTTCGTGTATCTGCTGATTGTATCAACTTCATGTTCAAGTCAGTATCGAACACTGAAGTTGTTGACTCCGTTCTGGCTCATGATTGAGAATAGTAATGCTCCAAACTTCTTGAATCTTTGTTTATGTGTTTGTTTATTCTTTTGTGACCGCGCCAACCCAGGTAAGGGGTACCGTTTGACATAGGCACCACCCCCACCCCAAGCAAAGGATTCTTTTGAGAAACGTTTTCGACGTGTGTTGTTTCGAAGAAACTCTAATCAAGTTTCAACCTTGAGTCCCTTTGCAATCTGCTTCCACTCTTCCTCAACATCGTGGTAGTAAATCCAATTCAGCGGTCCCCCTGGGGTCGGCGACCATGCAGCATAATCAATCTTTCCATCGCGAGGCTTCGCGTCAAGCACATCGTAGATCCTATGATAATACGGTGAGCGAATCTTGTCAAACAAACCGAGACTCTGCTGAAGAGCTCGGCTCTTGTCGTTCTTATGTTGGTTGATGTATAACTCTAGCATTTGCGCAAGCAGCCATGCATCCTCCATGGCGAATCCTGCGCCTGTGCCGAAAGCTCCTGAAGGGTAATCAGTACGGGCTTCTTCTTCATTTTACAGGATCACATATCGAGAGCTTTGATACCTAGTAGAGGATGGGACGCGTCCCCAATGATGGCGGTGTTGCCATTAGCGATGACTTGTTGAAGCCTGGGGCCAGAAAAGGCGGAAAACTCTTTCCAGGTGCCTTCTGGGACTTTGTCGATCGCCTCGCGGATCTCGGGTGAGAATTCCTGTCTCTTTGTCAGTCGACTCAGATGAGCTGAAAAATGGAAACCTACCGTGAAGTGTCGAGCGACTCTTTCGTTGGTGGCCGGGATGCCCCAACTGTACTTCTTTACTTTGGCTTGTGTTGGATCTTCATATGCGCGCAGGGTCATTTCCCATAGCCCTTTTCCCTCCTCGATTTCCTCTTGCGTAGACACTACTGAACACTTGAACATTCTTTTCGGGCCATGATGAAATGCCGTATACTTGGTGATCGAAAGATGGTCAACGGAGTCTAGGGGGATCAAACAGCGCCAGATGGTGGTCCCGTTGTAAGTGATCTCGTGGTCAGGAAACGTGGCTTTTCGGACGGCCTTGATGACCAGTCAGTATCACTAAATCCGTCAGCCACATGAAACGTGAATAGACTGACCGAGCGAATGCCGTCTGCACCTATGACCAAGTCCGCGTTCGCAGACGTGCCGTCCTGAAAAAGAAGTGATACACCTCCTCCGGGGTGTTGGACCAAATCAACCAATCGCTTCTTCAGTTGGATTATGTGTGTAGGAATACGACTTTTCAGCGCATCCTGCAACGCAGTTCGCCTCACCCGAGTATCATGGTACTTCAACTCACCCTCGTAGGGCGGATATGTATACAACACCTCTCCAGTGACTCCATCGCTGCCAAATCTTCAGTATGTTCCCAGTCGATTGATTCCTCAAGATCCGTGTGGCCTTACCGATGTTGGTGATCGACCTTGATGTGTCCCTTGACTTGATCCGCTATGCCCAAGAGCTCGAGAACTCTCCAGGAGTTGTAGCCGACCCTTAACCCGGCCCCGACTTCTCGCAATTCCGTGGCTTGCTCATATATGGCGACCTCGAAGCCCGGCTTTTCGAGAAGGGCTATGGCTGCTGCCAACCCAGCCGGTCCTCCACCAGAGATCGCGACTTTGAGTCTGGGTGTTGCGTGCGTATCTGTGGAAATCGCCATCCTCAATTCTTCACGACAAGGCTTGACACAGTTGAGCCAAGAAGCTGGCTTATCATCACATTTGGATTCGAAAAAAATTCAGAACAAATTCCTATCATGGGATATTTGGCAACTAGAAAGTCCTCTAGGACGGCGTGATACGGAATCAGTCTTGCATGACGTACAATTCATGAGGCTCTTCTTGAAATGGTGTCCATAATCGCGCAAGATCCGGCACAGCTGCGAGACCTGAGTGGTGAGGTCACTAACGTGTGTATCAGCACGTCAATACGCAAAGCGATGGCGACTTTGTTGATAATAGCCTCGGCGTCTTTCCTTCGGTCAATCAGCTTTGTCTGAATTGCTTACGTACATCACTACCCAAGAGTGTGGTCAACGCGTGTGTGGTACAGAGACACTGCCGTTTCAAGTCCGGTCCCCCAACACAGTCCAAATCCGTGGGCGAAATACAATCTGGGGGAGTTGTCAACTGTACTCGAGTTCACGGAACCCTTGCCCCGTCACTTTCAAGATATTGCGGCCTGGTCCAGAGTTTTGTTGCTCTCGCTCTTGGGGCTGCAGCGGAAATAGACTTCGTGTTGTTATTTCCGCAAGCGTTGAGAGCAGTACTCCGTCGGGTCCCGTCCTGTGGCTAGCTCCCGTGACGGGCGTGTCACTACTCCGATGTTGAAACAACGCGGTTACCATTCCGCGTCTGGTACAATGAACGTGGCTCGGGCGCTTAAAAAACAAAGTGGGAACATGAGAGTTGATGTCTCGTCTGGCAAAGGAACTAACAAAGCGAGACGCTGCCCTGCCCTATTTTTGAATAGCACATGCCGGTCGTCGTACCCTTTGTTACTGCCGACAAGGAGGACTCTGCCTGCTGTGCGAGTCGATTGGCCGGCCAGGCGCGACCGCGCATGAAGTTGTAGCATTGAGAACCATGCAACCACCAACCAGAACAAGACAAGGGCACGCCTCCCGCGCCTATCACTGCCACATTCAATGCCTGATGGCCCCCTCCTTATTTAGGCCTAGCAGAGGCCACCCATCCCTTGTGTCAGGTAGAAAGAGGGCCAAAAGCCACAGGCAGAACTGCGTCATCTCATTCCAGCTTGCCCCCATTCCTTTTCTTTCCAACGTCGGAACTGTCAAATCCACCGACTTCGATCTTTCCTTACTGTCCACTATCATTGCGATGCGGCCGCGCCGCTGCTCGTGAGACCTGTTTTCCGAATCTATCTCATCCTTGTCACTCTTTCAGCAGTCACCCCAGCAAAATGAGTGCTGCAAACTGCACAAACCCCCCGGCGGCAACGCCGTCCAACGCCGGCGTGGCAGGCATTGGTGTAAGTTGCTCCTGCATCTCCGTCTTTTTTTTGTCCACGCTTTCATTTTGCCCATTGAAATCCACATTTCATCCCCGCGCGTAAGAACAAGATGGGGACTCGCGATATGGCCGCTTAGGTCTACAACAAGGCCATCAACTCGAGCCCCAGAATATTATGGGGCTTACACATGAACCCTTCTGGACATCACCCCCACCACTTGACCCCATACCTCAATTCGTTGCTACATCTGAACCGCATCAAGTTCAATGAACTAACAATGCCAAGGTCATCCTCGGATTCATCATCCCCGCCGTCCTCGCCGTCGCCCTCTCGCTCTCCCTGATCCTCCAGGAGTCCTTTTTCAACAGCCACAAGCCAGCAATGGGCCTGATACGGCGGAAGCTGCTGTACGGCTTCTCGGACCAGCAGATCCTGTACGGCATCGGCATCCAGGCCGTGGGGCTCGCGCAGATCAACACGCTGGTGCCCTACCACTTCTTCATCATCTGGATGCTGGCCCTCCTGTCCATGGGCGTGCACAACCTGACCCTCCTCGTCCTGGTCGCCTCGTTCCGCTCCGACACGGTCCTTCGCTGGCTGCGCCAGGTCCTCATGCTCGTCAACCTCGTGCTGAGCTGCGTATACGGCATCTTCATGCTGCAGGTGGTCCAGAAGGACCTCGAGTCCACCACGCTGCCGACCACGTGCGCCTGGCAGGTCGAGGGCACCAAGGCGAGCAACGTCGGGCTATCGTACGTCGGCACCATCGCCGTCATCGCGGGGAACTGCATCGTCTTCCTCGCGTCCACGTGGTACCTCCACGACAGGAGGCAGCGCGCCTTCAAGTGGGTGCAGCTGGCGGGCTGGGCCACCATGACGGCCATCGCGGTCGGCGCCACGGTCCGTGTCATCTGGACTTCGGCGGCATTTGGCCAGCCTACCACGACGCTTTCGGACAATGGAGAGCGGCAGTGGAGTTTTGCCACGATGGTCAGTTTGTTGATGCTTGCGTTGCCGTTGATGACGGTGCTGGAAATCTACCGGGGAGAGGTCCACGTGAACAGTGACGGTCTGGAGAAGGCATGACGGCACCCTAAGAGAGCGTGTCTGTCGAAGGAGTAGCATTTGATATTTTACGAACGATATTTATACCACGAAACACGGCGTCTGGCAATGATGGGACTGGACCGATGCTTGAATCCAACTTTTCACAGCGCAAATCCCGTCTCCGGGAATTCTTAGGGTCGATAATAATGAGAAACTTTGAACTACATACCTATACCTCTACTTGTTGGAGATCTTCGATTGTAAAGAAGAGTTACGGGGATCCCAGTTCTGGGAGCTCAATAGTCAATTCTCATTGATTGCTCCACATTTAACTATCCACCCGCTGGCAACTAGGGCTGGATTATTATTCCATGCCAAGGAGGCCTTTGACTCGTCAAGCTATTTCGGTATGCAATGAAAGCGGTACGAGCCGCCAAGTGACCAAGCGGTCTTGTGTGTCCACGCCATGTTGATCCTGACCTCGCGCCTCGGAATTGGCTTGTCCCTTCTTCGGTCAGCTGACAGCTCACGTTCCGAGAAGTATCGGAATGTGATGCGTCTCACTGCACCTGGAAGCGCTCTACCGGCTACAGAGCATGAAACAAATGAGTTTCTTTATGGTAATGTCATCACAATTGAACTGTTCGAGAGAAGTCTTTGGTAATAAGTCATCCTTAATAGTGACTTTTTCCTTACTGTGATATCTAAGCTATAGACCTGAACGTGCAATTCAGGAACCGCCCCAATATCTACTGTACAGAAAGTAAGGGCAGATGCTTCGTCCGAGTGAAGCCCAATGTACAAGCCGCCCTCCCAAAAGAAGATCATTAAATACAAGACCAAAGGGTATCGGCGAGCGTACTCCAGCCAGCCTCCACAGAGCGGAAATCCGTCTACAATCATTAATTTTCATGGAAAAAAAAAATAGACCCCGCCATCATTGCGCATATCCAAGCATCAATGACACAAGCCAGCCCAACATTATCATAAGATCAGCACAGACATTGTCACTTCACTTCCCCTTCCTAAGCAGCAACCTTGGCGTACTTCTGCCCCTGCCATCTCCGCAGCGCAGTCCGGCCAATGACCAGACCAGCCGCAACGATGGACCCGACAGCAGCGGTCCCAGCACCAGCAGACACGGCAGCAGTCTTGGAGGAACCCTCGTCCTCCTCCGCAACCTGCCCAGCCTCACTATCCGCAGCAGGGGAAACCTTCTGCGCCTGCTGCAGCTTGCCAGAAGAAGCCGCCGCCACCGCCGCGCCCGCCTTGCGCGCCGCCTTGATGATATCCGCGCCGATCTCAGCAATGCCGTACGTGGCCGTCATCAGGTGCGCGCTAACACTCGTAGGCGCAATACTAGCATCGATAACCCTCAGGTTCGAAGTCCCGTACACGAGCAGGTTCTCGTCGACGACGCCGCCCTGGGCCCGGGGGAGCATGGAGCACGACGAGCTGGGGTGGTACTCGGTGCCCGCGTTCTGGCGGATGAACGCGTCCCAGGCGGCGTCGTCGGCGTCGGCGACGGCGGCGGTGCCCGGTTGTGACTCGGCGCCCAGGACGTCCGCCATGGAGCCCGCGATGCGGCGCGCGAGCTTGTGGCCCTCGCGCAGCAGGCGCAGGTCGACGTCCTGGGTGAGGTACCTCGGGTCGATGGCGGGCGGGGCGAAGGGGTCGGGGCTGGTCACGAGGATGGAGCCGCGGGAGAGGGGCTGCTGGAGGGCTACCTGCATGTTGACGGTCCCGAAGATGTCGGCGAGGAGGATCTCGACCACGCCTACCGGGGAGTCGTAGACGTTGTTGACCTGGCTGGTGTAGGTGACGTTCCAGGCCTGCTTGACCGCCTCGGGGACGGCGGCGCTGTTGATGGTGGCGCCGACGTTGGCGCGGAGGGAGTCGAGGAGGGGACCCGCCTGGTCGCCGCCCACGAGGGTCGTCAGGTTGATGTATGCGATGGCGGACTGCACGAACGAGTCCGTCACGGCGTCGCCTGTGATCTTGGCCGGCGGCTGCTTGCCGGCGTCCGTTGGCGGGTAGAGCAGGGCGGCGCTGATGTGGTCCTGGACGTTGTGGCCCACGCCGGGGAGGTCGACGGTCGACTTGATGCCGAGGGCGCTCAGCTGGGCTGCGTCGCCGATGCCGCTGTGCTGCAGCAGTTGTGGTGAGTTGATGGTCCCGCCCGAGACGATGACTTCCTTGGCCGCGTTGACGGTCAGGAGGGGCGCGTTGGCGCCGGTGCCGTACTGCACGCCCGTGGCCTTGACGTTGTTGGGGTCGGAGGTGTCGAGCAGCACCTTGGTGGCCTGGTGACCGACGAGGACGTGGATGTTGGTCCTCTCTGTATCGATGCTGTCCAGGTAACCCGTCCGCGAGCTGGATCTGTGCCAGTTCTCTGATTTGATGGCAGATGTGGCCAGGAATGCGCCCCAGGCCTCGCCTGCATCTGGGTCGTTGGAGATTGGTGTGCCGGTGTTAGACACGGCAGTGAGGAAGGATTGGACGAAAGGATAGCTGATTCCTGGCCACCCCGTCTTGATGTTGCCTCCGGTTCCGTGGCTGGCGGGGTTCCACTTGAGGCTGGGCACGACGTCCCGCACGGCCTGTACGGGCTCCTGGAAGTCTTCCGACTTCTTCATGGCGGCGAACATGCTGTCCCAGCCCCACAGCTCGGGTGCACCGATTAGCGAGCCCCACGAGTTGAACTCACGGGCGGAGGCCCGCACCATATACATGCTGTTGACCGACGAGCTGCCGCCGAGCACCTTGCCTCGGGCCCATGGCGTCGTCCGCTGGTTGAGCCCGGCCTGTGCTGTCGTCACATACTTCCAGTCGTACTCTGTGTTGAGGAATGAATCATACAGCACAGCCGATGGCGTGAGGAACCTCGACTCGTGTGCGCCGTAGATGTCCTGGCCGGCCTCGATGACGGCGACCGTCACATCTGGGTCCTCCGAGAGCCTGGCGGCCACTGTCAGGCCGGCCAGGCCACCACCGACGACGACGTAGTCGTATGTTTTGCCGTTCAAGTCATCGCCAACTGCCGTCACATCCCGGCTGGACAGCGGGGGCAGGATCGGTTCGTCAGAGACGGGGAAGGCGGCGGCCGTGTGAAGAGCACCGAGCCCGGCCACGGCACCAGCCACGGCGATTCCCCTGACGGAGCGGGAGACTGTCTTCATTATTAGGAATTTAGAACACCGCTGCTGGGGGTCCGGAAGCGACAGACTGTACGAACTAGACAGCAAGAAAAAAAAGAGAGGGACTAGCTCGCCGGGTCAAGGAGCAGCAGCACGAGGGTAGCAGCAGATCTGCTTTATTTTATTTTATTCTCCGGTTATGTCGGCCCCTCCCAACGGGTCTCAACGGGCTCTTATTAATTAAGGGCCGAAACAATGGGGGAGGTTGGCGGTGCAGTCATAGTATGCAACTAGGTTGCTAGGGAACCGACCGACCCAGGTGGTTGCTCCACCACACGCGCCCTGCCAGGGCTGCGGGCGATTCGACTTGCTCCTCTGCAGCATGCTTGCATGTGAGCAGGGGTAATTAGGTGGGGGGCAGGGGGTGGTTGGCAGGCTGCGCCGAGGAGGATTGCGATGTACCGACAGCCGCAGCGGGAGAGCCAGAGAGCGTGCACGACTCGCCAGCCCCTCGTCCGACTTGCCAGGCCTTTGCCCAGGACCAAGGTTTGGGATCCCAACGGATCGGCATGCGTGCAGCCACAGCAGGCCCACCCCTGAGGTCGTGTCATGGCACTTGGCGGCACTTCATTCGAGCAGCCAACCAAGCCAACGCAACAGTAGCGACCGCGAGCCCGGCTGCAGGGTTACACGCTGCCTGTAGTCAGGGGAAACTGGGCTTGAATGGGCCAAAATAGCAAAGCTTGGCGTGTGGTGTTGATTGTGATTTGCCCTGTGGCGTTCGGGAAACTTGAGATGAAAAGCCATCAAGCCCATCGGGTAAGATGGGATTTGCGGGCCATGATGTATTCTAGGAATCTAGTGTATGTAAAACTGACCGAATTTCAAAAAAGCGAGCGGATGGCTCGCAGGCCGGCTTGCGTCATGCAGACGGGCACGGCTACTGCAGCCCGCTGCAGTGCCGGCTTACTCTAATCTCCCTTCTCGTGTCGAAGGCTGCGGACCATTATCGTGCTGGTGTCAAGTCCGGGACGCCGCGACGGTGATCTATCATACTGTGCTCCCCCGCGTCGCGTAAGCCCGAACAGCTGACTGGCGTTGATCTCTTACCGTTCCTGTGTGGGAAATCCTGACTTTTCGATGTCAACCTTGGTACCCTGTATCCTCATCGGTCCACCCCGAACAAGATCGACGGGATCCGCTGGGAAGGGGAGATGTGAGAACCACGATTTTGTCGGTGTGAGCATTCCCATTGAAAGCAAAAAGTCGGTCTATAGGGCCGTGGATAAAGAACGTGCACCGGGTATCTCCAAAGTCATGAACATTGCGCCATATCCGTAGATCCGACGGGAATCAAGGGCAGGTCAAATCTCAATATCACCCAAGAACATGGACCGCTTTGCTGGTCCGACGACTGTCGATCTCCACTCGTTGAGCATTACTCC
Source organism: Diaporthe humulicola (assembly GCA_038088545.1). Lineage (NCBI taxonomy): Eukaryota > Fungi > Ascomycota > Sordariomycetes > Diaporthales > Diaporthaceae > Diaporthe > Diaporthe humulicola. The sequence goes on along the minus strand of JBBWSL010000076.1, from coordinate 113,468 downwards.
CAGCTCGACGCGTACGTCCTCGGCAATGACATCCTAGTGAAAGACACGATTAGTACTCCATCAAAACAGCACGTATACACCTCAGAATATTACTCCGTCAGAGCTTCAGAGTGTCAATAGAACCAGGCTGTTTGCCGGTTCTCAAGATAAGGAGTTGGACGGCAGTCTGTGGGAAATGCATACCATCTTGATGTCATTACGATCATACCCAAAGGGGTCCTCGAGCTGACAGGCGATCGCCTCAATGCCATACAAGGTAAACATGATCAGTGCAACTATCAGCACGGCCCACCAGTGGCTCTCATCCACAACTGCAAACGGCAGCACACACCCAAACAGCGCCAGGACCTGCCGCTGGTGTATCAGGATGGCCACGGGGAACTGGGTGAGCCGGATCGTCTCCATGCGGCCAAAGGCATCAATCAGGGTGTTGAGCTGCACCGTCAGCTGCGACGCCTGCGGCGCGTGGAACCACCCCCTGGCATGGCCCCTGGCAATGAACGCCTCGACGAGGAACGTAAGCTGCACGGGCAGCGTCAGGCCGTCGTCCTCGTGGCCCCGGAGGCCGCGCGGGAGCAGGCCCTGGCCGTACTGGTCGGCGGCGGTGTTGAGGGCGCCCCACTCGGCGCGGAGGGTGTTCTTGATGCTGTCAGGCACGGCCATGAGGATGCGGGCGGTGCGCTCGACGTCGGCCCGCTCGGCCAGGGACATCTGCTGCGGGCAGCCGGTGCCGTTGACGCCGGGGCCGCCCGAGCAGACGAGGAAGGAGCGCATGAGGTTGCGGACCGAGGTGATGACGGTGGCGAAGTTGTTGCGGCCGTCCCAGAAGCGCTGGTAGGCCGTCTGGTTGCGGAAGACGAGCATCAGGCCGACGACGATGGAGAGCGACGACACGACGCTCGAGGGCAGGCCGAAGTTGTGCTTCAGGCGCACGTGCAGGGTCACGATCACGGTTGTGTACACCGCGTGCAGGAAGACCGCGAGGGCGATGTCCCTGTGGATTGCGCCCTTGACGAAGCGGAGCACGAGCGGCCATCTATGGGGGGTTTGGTTTCACCGTCAGTCTGGGGATCGATTTCATGTGTCGAAAAAGGGGACTCCAAGTTCCAGTTGATTTACCTCCTGGGCTTCCTGTGTAGGAGCTGGCTGTGGGGACATGTCACCTTGCGGCCTGGAGTTGGCGGCAGGAGCTGTGATTGAGACAACAATGTTGTTGGAGTGTCCTGAAAGGGCGGTGACGGCGACCTGCTCGATGTCCTGTTGGAGTCGTCATTGTATCTGGATGCCATTTTGGCGATTTCGTCTTCATCAACCCAGAAAGAGATCAATTGAGCTACAGCGAGCTACTCGTCAAGTCAGGAATTAAATACAGTTGAAAAAAGCAAGACTCGTTGACGGGCAGGCAGCGGCATTGCTGGGGAAAAAATGAGGTCGATGAGGGGGTTGCATGGCTGCATGTGAGACAACAAGACCGCCCGCGTTTGGCGCGTCCTGCCGCCTGAAGCGACCGCCACCCCGACCTGCCAGCCCGCGGGCCGACCCACTTTCTTTCATCTAGAGGATAATGCACGCATCCCGCGCACCACAGGTGTGCTATAAAGATCTCGATATAGGACCCTTATCTCGATCCAATCCCGCCTCATTCTGGGTGACAGCTGCCACGGCATCCCTTCAGTCTGATAAGGGTGTTTGTTTGGAATTTCTGATGTTCAAGTAAACGGAAAATGCCGTGCCGGTCACCAACACTGGATCGGATTAATCCATCACATCCAGGCGGCCATCATGCACGCCTTCCGGCCAACAACAAATCCTCTGCACAAGCTGGACCAATATAATTCAAGACTTTGAGACTTGAACGGCGGGGCACCCGGTCGGTCAGTACTCCGGAACGCTGATACAGGCCAAGTGACGTGATATGTTGTCTCGATCATTCCCACCACATTGGCAAATCCTACAATATGACGGCAACCTTTCGATTGAAGACTGGAGAGAAGGCTTTGTATGAGTCGATGTCAGCACGATCCATTTGATCTCTGACTTCGACCATCAGGTCGTTGCCGTTGAAACACTCACCTAAGATGTGCCACAACCGCTAGCCGCGAAGCTATTCGTCCGAATGGCTACCAACGCTCCCGATGCTTATCTCCACGTCACTTCCAGAAGCCGACGACGATGATCTTCTCCTCAGTTGGATACCAGTCTCCGCCGGCGCTGGCTGTGACCAGCTTCTCTCCAGAGAAGGGCTCGGTTCTGCTGACAAAGTCTCTCGAGTTTCCTCTTCGCCGGACACGATCTTGCTCAGTCTGCGCATCATTGACTTCCTAGGTCTTGAATCTCCCATAGCGGACCGCCATTTACTGGAGACAAACCCGCTGAACCTGCGGACGCTCATCCACATATCCTCACCAAATTGACCGTTCTGGGACGCCATCCCAGCGACTTGGAACGACAGAGGCGTAAAGCTGGTCATTATGAAGAGTACTAATACGACCCACGAATTCTGCGAAAGGCCTGAACGGAAACTGAGTTTCGATGGAATAGTGAGCCTGTGTCTCCTAGGCACAGTGCACATATATAATTACATCTAGACAACCAGCGTCAAGTCCACAAATTGCCACCTGACGGGCTTGGATGCCTTGGCTCGAGTATTGGAAACTCCGAACTCTTGAAAATGCTTAGAGATCACGCGATCGTCTTCCATTACCTCCGCGGACCATGAGGTGCATTTGTGGGTGATCATGGACAGCGGCTATCATCCTGGCGCCCATGATATTATGAGCCGTTGATGGAGGATTCGGTCTGATTTGACAATTCTGGCGGCATCTTTGAGTATATTGAAGAGACTAGTGATGTTTATTTTCAAGTTCACTTATTTCCTCTGGCGCGTGCCATGAATACCATCCTTCCCCATCTTTGCCAGCTTGCTCTTATACCGCAATTCGACGAGAACATCCACCAAGAACGGCCGACAAGCTGTCTTGATTCATATTGCCACTGAAGAGTTCTGTATGAAATGATCGACTTGGCCTTGCCGCAATGACAATGTGCTCAAGGAGTGGCGACAGATTTGACAGTTGATACTCCGGCCAAATACCCTGGTTTAATGCTGGGCTTCTGATATTGCCACCACGTGCATTCACCCTGGACAGGTCTGAATCACTACTATACAAAGTCTGGAGAACACTATCAGCTAGGCTTGTCACGGAAATTGATCAGAATTGGCAACGGGGCTAAGAATTTGGCTATCATCTCGCGGAGCAATGCGTCAAGCGCTCATTAAGACTTCGCCCATGTAGACACCAAGAAGATTGCACCACAGCCTGATCCCTGTCTCCATTCAATGGTGGTGAGCCCACTCTAAAAAGACGTTAATGTGTATCTTCACGGTGTTCTCGGCCATTTTCAATCATTTTCAATGGGTGTTAATTCCACTACACGCACTCTCCTTTAATCACAAGAGTTGCAAGATGCCTTTTCGTTTCCATGCCGAATGGACGAAGGCGTTCAATTTTACATCGCACATGGTTGTCATGAAACATTCTTTTTACTTTCTTAAGACTGGAGAAAGAGGTTTGCTATGGCTTAATGGCAATTGAGTGATAATATTTGCAGGTGGCGATGTTAACCGGGAGCCAATGTGCAATTACTCCGGTTCCGTGCAGTTGCATCCGTATACCTTATTACTGACGAACTATAGCTTCAGAGCCCATAGACCAATAGCACGGGCTCATTTGTGTATTAGTCCAACATTTCATGCTCGGGAGTCACTCCACCCATGGACAGACGTCCGGGCAAAGACGTCAAGCCCGGAGCCCTAGCATGTCACATGCACCGGCCGAAAGAGTACGGCAGTTGTCTTGGTGAGATGCATCTTAAACGGGATCCAGTATAACTATGATTATACTACCTTACAATTGGGATTGGTCCTAAGCCCTGCAGGCATGGAAGCCGGCGACTTGGGTTCCACCATTTTTCGAGCGTGGAATGTGTTCTTTATTTCTTTCACGGCTTGAGTATCTTCGTAAGACGCCAATACAATGCCGTTGGGAATAATAAGGAGCCTCACTAGTCAAAGGTGACTTGGGGGTCTTAATCATCTCTTTAAAACGCCAACTGGTCAGAACAAAAAATGACTCCGCTTAATCCCAATGAACACATGAGCAGCACACCTAGCTATCTTTTTTTTTTTTGGCTGAGGTTATTTCAATTTCTACTATCACATCAGTCTTCAAATCTTCATTTTCATTTATTCTATTTGTCCTTTTATTCTTTGTTCTGCCCTTCTTTCTTTCGTCCCAACAACTTATTATTCGACTACATGATAATTAGAGCCTTGGCCTTTGAGCCCTATACCTAATTATTCGTGGTTAGTTTCCAATACTATCACTATCAAAGTTCTGATGATGTCGTTCCTCATCTCAGTTTCTCACATCGAACAATCAGAGCATCTTCCTTTCAGCGTATATCAAGCCAAATCAGCTTAGTCACATAGTCCCAGTCGAAACCTAGCAACTGAGATTCGTCTAGGTACTTCTCATCTGTATCATACGTGATCGATCCAAGGACATTCTCTGCCAATGAGGATCCCCTTCAATGTGTCTGATCACATACAGCTGAAAGATGCTGGAAAATCTTGGCTCTCGCGGTGTACAAGTATCTCATGGCCAGGAAATAGTGCAGGTCCAAAATGCGCACTTGATTGAAACTACAACGGGTGAAAGGCGGAAATGTTATGAGAAGAAATGATCTTGAAAATGTTTCTCCTTTATGTGATATGAATTGGCGGTGGAACTTGTTCAAATTGATAATCTGGATTGGCAGAGTGCCAAACTGCGGCAAGACTAGGCTTCTATCATGGAAAGATGGGAAGACTGATGCATTGGTTAGCTCTATGATAACACATCATCTCACTAATTGAGTTACACCTTGAAAGAGACCCCTTCAAAACTGATATTGACCTCATAGGTTGATAGGGACTCGAATCATCAAAGAGAGCCAAAGCCACTATGATGGCCGTTCCAATAGATCAAACGTGATTCAGAAATGGTCCTTCATCAGGCCTCCCTTCAGTGAGAGTGAATATGGGCGCTTGCACTTCAACCAATTCACCTTTCGAATTCCTTACATTCCTTTAGATACAATTTCACAAAAGTACTGACTGACCGTATTTGGAGGCCCGCGTTTGTCGTCCGAACTCCAGCCAAGCTTGCCGGCCGCAGGTACCAGCACCTCAAAATCTATCACTTAACGTATTGACATTCACTGTGTAGAGCCCTTCCAACTGGTCACAGACAGACTAGTATAAGACGCTAAGCCCCAAAACTCTGAGATGCCTCTCACGTGTGTGCAGCCTGTAACCAAAGCTTCTACTGCAGTTGACAATCCTTCTTCCCTACCTCGCGAAACCTTCCGAAACATCGTAACAAGCACAGCATGACTAGAGATGGCAGCCAGCAGTCAAGCAACCAGGTATTCTCTCCTGGGTATTCCCAGGGAGATTCGTGACTCCATCTATGGTTTCGCTTTCGATGACTTTCCACTTCCCCGGAAGACAGTTTGCTGGCCCTACCCGGATTATTTCCATGGCTCATCGCACAATCCTACGGCCTACAACACCACCAAGAACATCACTGACACATCCATCCTGCAAATTTGCCGCCAGATCCGTGCCGAAGCCTACGTCGTGATGCTCAAGAAACACCAGCTCATCAGAATCATTGTGAACTACGTCCTTCTCAGCCCGCACATGATCGGCGCCCTCCTTCACATCATGCCCATGAGTGAGAAGGCCTTGGCCACATACCCTGGCTTCATCATGACATACAATATCGAGGGAGAGCAAGACCCAGAGGCACAAAGCACCTCCCAGCCTTGGGCCTTCGCCCTTCCCTGGAGAGACCTGGGCATGTTCTGCAGGGCTGTGGCAAGCGGTCACGTCTTTAGCCTAGATTCTAAGGCTAGAATCCGACACCAGGTCACCGTGCATGACCCCTTCGCCACGACCTGCAGCCCGGAGTACATGTGCACCAAGAACCAGACCAAGTACCTGCAGCCGTACTATGACTACCTTGGCAGTATCGCACACTTCAACATCATCGGCAAAGTGGACGCCAACTTAGCTGCCGAGCTCAAGGCAGAGCTCCACAAGATGCCAGCCGCCGACGTGAACAAGATGCTGAACAAGTTCACCCGCCTGGACGCCAGCGGGCAGCGACAACTACTAGGCAGGGGGTTCGCCAAGTTCTCCCGGTCCTGCCTCAAGGCCCTCACCGAGGTCAGCCGGCTCGCAGGAACGGACGCCTGGCTCGAGTCCGGACCAGGCGGCCGCCCGAATGCGCACGTCAAGGCCGTCCGGGACATCTTCAACATCCTCAGCCGCGAGCACGGCGCGGCGGAGTGGGAGGAGACAGAGGAGGACCACACGTGGCACCTGAGCCGCGCGATCCAGGCCGCAGCCTCCCTGCTTGCCGGGCGTGGTCCCTCCGCGGCGCAGAAGTCCACTGTCTACTACCTCAACGCCAAGGCCCACCGGTACTTCTCGGGCTCCCCTGTCGCGGCTGAGTCGATGCTGCGGTTGGCGCTGGAGATGGTCGCCGGCGAGGCTTTCGACGACTGGAAGGAGCAGTGTCTTGAGGAGGGGCATGAGATCGCGCGATGGAAAGCGATTAGGAACGGTGGGTTCTCCTCCGATTACCACGGACAACACTTCTGACAGTATTCACAGGAAGGGCCTAGGCGCAAGTTTGGATGGGACTGTGGTGGTGGCCAGCACAAGTGAGATCGGATCGAAGGCAAGACAGAGTTGCGGACAGATTTGTGGGAGTAAGCCTGAAGAGACTGCTTCTTCTGACAGAAGCTGAAAGAGATGACTACTTGAGGATGTGTTCTTCGGGGTATAACTGATTAACATTATTATATAGACCATGTTGGCTCTGTTGGCTCGGGGTGGCTTCGCAGCAAGCAATAGTGTCTCGCACCAGGACACGTCTAGGGAGGGCATTTCGTATTGAGCGTTTAGTTGAGTTTCTGTCGTAGTATGCAAGTCAGCGGGAGCTAGCATTGGGGATTGATGTGTATGTGTCTGTGTGTTTGTTGATCGCCATCCCCGTTGAGTATGTCCTCATCGGATTTCTTTAAGGGACCTATAAAACCTGGGCGTGGGATGCCACATTAGCATTTCGCACACTCGTCTATCCTGTCACCATTGGAAGGACCCAGCTTGGGACATACCTCTGAAAATCAACAGTGGTCATGCACTTAGATGGCAGAATTGGGAGTTGTTACTGCCGGTCCTGTAAGTTCTAGTTTCAGGGTTTGATCGAGAAAGGTGCATCAATTCAGATTCAGTACCAAATGCTAATTTTCCCGTAGAGGAGCAGCTCCAAACTGGGCGGGGTGAAAGCTTCTTAAAATTCTCACTGACTCATGTACACTTCAAACCATCCGAGAACATTTGCCTTTCTGGTCTGTTCAAATTCAGATCGAAGACTAGGCCGTTTGTATGAGGTCAAGGGACCGTTTGGCTGACTAACCCTGTACTCCATGCAGTCTTCGATCCGAAGAGAACTCAGAGGTACCTAGGTACCTCCTCAGCCCACCTTTTTAGGGTTCGGGTTTTCAGCCTGGAGAGGGAGCGGAGGGACTTACGAATCGACCCACCAGCCCGAACAGCCACATTTGTGTGGGTTTCACTCACTGCTGGCTGATCACCTCGTTCGTATTTGTCTTTGTCAGAGCTGTCCTCTCTCCTCGCTCATAAACCTCTGAGTCCTACTCAACCTCTCAACCAATCAAATGCGAGCAGACCAGAAGGCCGCAGATGGCCAGGACTCAGCAGAGCCAGGATCCATTCCAGAGGAGGCCAAGGCAACCGCGATATCCAGTAGCAAGGATAACGCAGCAGATACGACAACAGAGATCGCAGAAAAAGATGAGCAACCAGCCGAACAGTCTTGGATGACGCAAAATATATGGGTATTCATCTTCAGGGGGTTGCCATACGACACATACAACAGACGACACACCGTCTTCTACCTCGACTCCCCCGACGTCGAGGACTTCCACATCACGGCGCACGCCCAACGACCCACCGAGAAGAAGCCTTTCGAGTACCTTGAATTTGATGGGGAAGAGAATTACCCGATGAGCATCGACTTCATCCACGGCCGTATGGTGGGGAGGGTCCAGGTGGGAATGTCGCAGCAGCGGAAGATCTTGGATGTCATCGCCTCCACACCCGTCGGCGGGGAGCCTGATTGGACCTGCCAGCACTTTCTCTATCACGCCTTGGAGAGGCTGGCCGAGGCTGGTGTTATATCCGAGGAGCAGGTGAACGATGCCAAGGACTGGATGATGGATTCGTTGCTGGATGGCGCTATCGGGTAATGCACGGCAGGCTGGTTTCGATACCAGGACAAGCACAACTGTTGGTAGCTGAGTACCTGGGCATTGATGAAGCCCTTTAAACTGTCACCCTAAAACTTCAGGTCCTGCGGAAACTTCCGAGTCAATGTAATATCAAATTGCTGTCCCAGCGCTGCGCTACCTGCAACTCTGAGCCCATGCGTGTTATCTCCACATTCTTGTCAGAGCTTGACGGGCACCCACAATTATCCGAATATCATAACGGTAGATGCAGCTAAAAGAGATCGGCATGATCAAGGAGAATCAACGATCGTCGTTCCATTGACTATTGCTTACCTGATCACGGCCTTCCGATACCCAAGGACGTAGCAGCAGCAAGGCAACATCTGGAGGATTGCCCCAACCTCCTGCATTGCGCAAAATTAGCTATGAGATTTATTGTGGGTCTAAAGATCATTCTAAGAGTTCCTTGCATAAAGCTTTCACAGGGCCAAGTTCCATTCCGGCCTAAGGAACATCAAAGCAGTGAACGCATGCCCACGCGGGGTACATATAAATGGCCCGAGTCACGCCTTAACCTGCACCATGTTTATGCTCTATGGTTGACGGCTTCACCAAGAATCACAGGTACCCTTCTTCACCGGCTAATTTCACAGATAAGTGAGTCTGTCGCGCCGAGAAACAGAGCCATCGAAGGCAAGGCATGTATGTTCAGGGCTGTCATGCCGAGCACCAGTACCCAACACAACATCGAGTCAACTGCTTGCTGCGGAACGCCATCCACGCTTCAACCCATCTGCACCCTTGAATAAGTCATTTAGGTGCATGGCATCACCATTTCACACGCATATGTTCATTCACTTCTTCCCCTACATGATTTGCTTCCACATGATGATGGTAGTGCGCAACGAGAAGAGTGCTCGAGGGTACCTGAATTCTTGTAAGAAGGCTAGATCAAGTGCCCTGCAGATATGTAGATCATATCTAACCATCGCAGTGCTGGAACTCTCTCTTAGTTGCTATATTTTCTTGACAAAGGCTTCGTTGCTTTGAAGACTCCGATGCCGGTCGACGAAACAGGCTCCACAAAATTATCGATCCATGCCCAACGATCATGCCATTAGGCCTTATCCGGACAGCTGTTCTTCTTTGGGTAAGCACTGATCCTGCCATGGATGTAGTTGTACTCGTGCCCTTCGGAGCCAAGAGAGGCCTCGGCCCAGAGAGAGCCGCCCTTCTTGGGGCAACCGGTCTTCACCTTTCAAAGGAAATAAGGGTTAGCTCTTAGTCTCTCAGAAATGGCAGTCTTAGTTTCAACAGAAGGACTTGCCTGGTCCAAAAGCTTCTCGCACACCAAGTCGACCAACTTGACGTCTGTCGTGCCGTTCTCGGGCTGCATTGCGATTTCAATTCTGGCTTCGATGTGGTTGTTTTCAACATTGACACATCCAGCAATCTGTTCCATAAGTGATCAGCAAAGTGTGTTTCAGGGCGGATTTTTGGAGTTAACCTCGGGCCATTCAATGTACCATGCTACCAATCTCACAATCGACGGCCATCTGGTCGACGCAGACCTGTTTGAAGGCCGCTTCGATGGTGGTGTCATCTCCAATGTCCGACCACGACTTGTCTTTGCCGTTGCACTCAGCCACGGCCATGCCGGAGAGTAACATCAGAAGCAAGGTGGAAATTCTCAGGAGCTTGAAGAACATGATGGCTTGTGTTGATATGTAGTATAGGGCAAGAGGATTCTTCTGCTTTCTCAGCGACTCGGTATGGTGTATCTGGTAGGCTAAGTCAGGAACGATTTGAATTGCGTAAGAAGCCTTTAAATATGCACGCCGGCAAAAGCCGTCTGTCGCAAGTCACTGGTTCTCAACTCGTTCATTCACTGAATTCTGAGTCACTGGTACAAGCTGCCCGTCTTTTTGGTCGTCTTTGCGGTCAATCACACCCAACGCCTACGCGAGCAAACGGAGGTCCGTACCCAGCACCGCAACCTTGGGCATCCATCCTCGAGTATTCGACCTGAGCCTAACCTTGTTTTCTTGGAATGGTGAACAAGCGACAGACTGCTTCAATTCAGGATGCCTTTCAAGTGACGGGATCCGACCGCGATAGAACGATGAGGAGGGGACCTCCAGAGTCCAGACGACATCGTGGGACACACTGATAGACCATGGCTGTTATATCAATGAGCTGACAATGTCTACGCAAAGATTCCGCCTCCAAAATGGTATTCTACCACCAGGAAAGTATTTGAATAGAATGCTGTTGTCACGAATGTCAATGTCGACGACCACGACAGCGTGAGGTGGGACGGTTGTGTCATTGCGACTCTGTAATATCCCGGCTCTGTCGCGTTCAGCTCGGATAGGTGTAGCCATCCATCAAAGCCCACCCCGGGGTCGTCTTAGACAGCTGATATCATATGGTGTACGTACCAGGATGGCTCCGGACAATAAACCGTGGGCAGAGAGTTGTCGTCGCCCCCAGTGCAGAGCTCCCCGGCTCCCAACATGTCACGTTAGCACGGTAACTTATAGCGGGCCGACGAAAGTCATGGGACACAGTCCGTCACAAAGGGGCAACAGACTACTTCCCAGGCCGCCATAAATTTTGAGAATCCTTAAAAAGACTCCTTTGTCTCCTTGCCGGACGTAGCAGTTTTAGAACACTCTGCTATCAACGCAACACTCAGAATCATCATTATAGCATTGCTGCTTTGAAAACAGGACACGAAATTAACGAAAAGGTTAACAAGGAAGGAAGGCTACTCCGATTCTTTCACCATATCGAAGATGCGCGTGTCAAGATTCAAAGTCGGCGATCAAGTTGTCAATTGGGAAGCATGTCTCAAGGGCACTGTGACAGCGCTTATATGGCAGCCACTTTTCCATTCTTACAGTTACGAGTATCGGTGCAAGTTCGTGACAGATGAGCTCAAAGGGTGAGTTATCCACGAGCGCCAATGATACCGTGACTTTCGCTTACACCACCTAGATCGGACACCAAGTGGAGAAACGTCGTCTCTCCTCACACAACTTTCGCATCCGAGTTTGCATTGGATAATGCTGGTAATTACTGAAATTCCAAGGATGAGGGAGAAATACGTCAGCACTTTGCCGAGAATGGGCCGGGATTATTTTCTGCTAGTGAAGATATCTAGGTGAGGGGACGAAGGTGCCTTAAGATCTGGCTAGGGTTTAAAATAAGAAGAATGATTGACCTATGAGAAACCCCAGACCTGCGTTTCTTGGATGATCTTGGGCTCTTAGATGTTGCTTTGAATCTAAAACACCGTCCTCTTCGTCTGCTTGTTTCCATGCCGACATGAACATTCGCATTATGCAAGCGAGATAACATCACATGGGCCATAAGGTGATGGATAATGGAAGTAGGCAAAGAGCTTTGCTACCAGCCGTGTAAATACACGATAATGCTCCATAAACTGCGATCTAATCTGCCTGTGGTTCCTGTAACGGACATGCGCCATTCGGGCAGGTAGCCGGAAATGTCGAGCGAAGCACATGCCACACAAAGCCCAAAGAGAAGCACACCTCCTACCCCACTCTGGGGAACCAGTAAGCGATCGCTGGTGATTTCGCAGCAAATGGAGAAGGCCCCCAACGAGCCCTCCGTTTGCCGCCTTGAGTACAGATATGCGGACAGGGGTTGGCGTCATCTGCGTCCTTGCTCGGGCGCCGCCCAGGTGCTGATTAACTTGGACCTCAGAAGTCATTTTGATGAGGAGCTGGTGAACATGTGATAAAGTACGTGGGACTTTCTTGAGACGTTGCGCCAAGGCCGCGTGTGATCACGAGTCAAGGTGAAGCAACAAGCACCGCAAATTAATCCGTTGAGTATCTAGACCACTGCATGCAAGGTGTCGTACAGATGCTATGAACCGACGATGATCATGCCACGAACCTCGGGGGCTGTAGCATCGGCCCAAGGGCTCCACCGAAGCCGTGTCTATCCTCCATGTCATGCACTGCCCCATCTATCGTGCCATGGCCCAGGAACCATCGATGTGCTAGTCCGTCCACAGCCTCACTGTCGACTTAGCAGATGCCCCGATTGGGATCCAAGATGACATTGGATCTGTAGAAGTCACCACCATACCCCTTTTCAGGATGGTTTCTGAGTCCAACCCATCTTCCGCCATGAACGCACAAATCCTTGATCTGAAGCATCACCTTATGTTAGTATCTACCCCTCCGCCGGGCCCAGAGGTGTGATCAGCGGGTGTGAGGACGCACCGAGTTCATTAAGTCCAAGCAGGACTCCTGGATGATGGTCACGTCGTGGTTGGTCGGGCTCACCATGGGCGCGATGTGGCCGTGAATGGCGAAACCATTGACGTCCAGGCAGGCGGAGCGCTGCGTGGTTGCTTACGTTAGAAGGTTGATCCCCACGACCAAAACCCAAGACTCTCTACCAATGATGATTCTGCTTACCTCGGTCTTGAGCGCACAGTCCCCATCAAGGATCTTGCAGAGGTCACCCAGGGCGTTGTTGACCTCATCCTCGGTTCCAACCTCACCCCAAGTCGGGCCTCCACTGTAACAACCCCAGGAGGCCAAGACGTTGCCAGCCAAAAGCAGCATCAAGGCCACAATGGAAAAGAAGGTAGACCGCATGACGTTGGCAATTTTATTGTCGGGATAGGATGTAAGATCAATTGCTGATGATGGGCAGGGACGAGTCGCAGGGCGGCGCAGATTGTCTTAATCCAGGTGGTTAATGTTGTGGTCTGTTTAGAGATGAAATTCTATGCTGCATGTCTGCCTTTAAATACTTGGGACCCGGCGACCCGACCGTCACTTACTGTGGTTGACTTCACTAGTGGTTAGTGATTACTCGGATTAGAGACAGGGGATAACGTTGCCCTTGAAAATTGTGCCACGAAAGCTCGGAGTGCGCCTAACACAAGAGGTGGGATGTACTCCAGACATTACAGGAAGGCAGGGTTCTGATCACAGCATTGGCATCAAGGTGTCGCAAGTCCTTCAAGGCCGCAGACCTCTTGGGATGTTAATTTGGGGGATATGCTAGATGCATTATGCATTTCGGATTTTTATCGATCCACAATGGCGATGCCATTGACCGAAGGGTTTGCAAACATCGATCGCGCGAGTTTGCTGTGGCCGCTTCTGGCTGCTCCACAAGACCTTTCCGGTTCTCAGAAGTCGATATGTGACCCAGAAGCCGTACGATATGCCTTTGACTCGGCAGATGGCGTTAAAACAAACAACCAGACAAGAATCAACGAAGTTTCTCTAAGGATCACCCCCGGTTGATGGCTGTGAAACCGGAACCACCGGGGGCGTCACTGTTGGTCACAATACTCTGAAGCTCACCTCCACACGATCAGCATCTGCTTTTGAATTGGTCCATGTCATCGTATCATGGTTTCTTCGTCGAATCGAAACGTCCCACCATACTCCTCCTTCGCCATGGAGATGGAGCTTGCCTAGCGAGTGCGTCGTTTTTACGCAATGTGGAATCCCGAATTTCATACGTTTCAACACATGTTCTCACTTGGAATGTCTTCTGTGTGGAATCTGCAGTTCGAGCTTTTGCAAAGATGGACGAGGCTATATAGTTCGTGAAGTAGGCATTGCTGCGACTGAATGAGGACTCGTAGACCTCTGAACTTTGCACGTGTAATGCTGAATCACCTATACAGCAGGCTCACAGCCACCGATAACTAAGAGATCAGCATGAAAGATTTAAGAGTGTTGGTTTGTTAGTCATTGAGTAGGATATGACGAGACGAAGGACCCTTGGAAGCAGACATTCCTGTTAAAGCTGCTAAATTCATAACCAGGGAGATGTGTGATTGCCATCATTCTCTCAGGCCATCTGAAAAATTTCGTCTTCGTCATTCACACATGCCTAGCAACTCACTGCTCTATCAAACAGTTGAAGCTGGTGCGAGTGACTGACTGGTCCAACACCTGAATATGAATTCAAGGCCTCGAAGCAAGAACAGGTTGCCCAGTTTCCACAAATAGAGGGATCAACACGACCAAATCTTACCAGCGCCAAAGAGAAACGCCATCAACAGAACTTTAAATCACTTCAAAATTGCAAAGAAGCTTGCCGAATCTCCTACAAACCATCTCTTCGCCACGCCCTCTCCATCCTTTCAAGATGTGCCGTGCCTTTGTCCAGAAATTCGACTGCGGGCACAACAGAACGGTAATCAATCACTGTCCCGCTTCGAGGCATGATCCTGTTGCGAATCGAACAAGCCAATGCCAACAGACCTCAACCGCTGCAGGCTACGATATCAAACATGGGAAATGCCCTGGTTCCTGGTGTACTTGGGAACGCGAAAGGGTGTGGAAGTGCTGTCGGTGCAAACAGAGCCCTAACGATGCGGCTTATTGCAAACACTACGTCCAAAATGCGCAAGACGACGTCCAAGTGATGTGTATGCACATGAGGTGCAAAAAGTGCAATTTCACGGGAGGTGAGAAATTCCTAATTCCAATCTCTCTGTCATATGTTCTGACAGGTATAGATGGCGGTGATGGTGGAGGTAGCCAGGGCAACAAACGCAAGGGAGACGATGGAGGAAGTTCTCATGGCTCTAAGAGGTCTAAGCATAACCATTCTGGGGGTGGATATAAATTTATACAGGAGAACCCTGCGAGCGGCAAGCGCTCTAGCCATCGCCGACGTTGATTTCGGACCATGGGAACATTCCCTTCGGGCCTCTTCCCCATGCAACAGAACGTAAAAGGACCCTTAGGTTACTGAACATTTTGGAGTTTTAAATTGGGCTTTATATACTATGAAACTTCTTATCTATATCTAAACTCGATAATTTAATTTTGTTCGTCCTACGAAAAGTCTTTAATGGTTGTGAAAATCGGCGGCGTGCTCAATGAGCGTGAAGCTCACAGCGAAAGACTACACGGCGTATTATCAATCAGGAGGGCAAATTTACTGCAACAAATAGTTCGCTATATCAATAATTTCTGGGAGCATGGGGCCACAGCACATCCTTGGTGCCAGGGGTTACAGGTGCAGTGAATTCGTGCGGACCAGCCCTTCTCGGCCTTTACACAGAGCCAACCATTACTCGAGAACGCTTATCGGCTGACTTGATCCATCGAACAGGAGATAACCACGCGATACGGAGATCCTCACTTCGACGCAAATGTTTGTATCAAGGACGACCCAGGCTACAAATTGACTTTGGACGGTTACCCAAACTTTACGAAGGAACGTCTCAATGTTTCAGGGGAAGCTTGATTTTGAGAGGTTCTCGTAGACTCCAGCATAGAATGACTATGAGAAGGTTTCAGATACTGTGTAGGTACCTTACTCCGTGGAGAGAGGCATGGAAGGAGGCGGCTTCCATAAGTCAATCCATGCCACTCAGGCCGTACGATATCATGTCGAGGACCAGGCAAATAGTGTGAAATTAAACACCAGGACAAGTCTTGTCGTAGCCCTTCTGAGGATCAGCCCTGACAACGGCTGTGAACTCGGATCCTCCTTGGGCTACACCGTAGGTCTTAATGTCCTCGAGTTGGCCTCCATAATCGGGGCATGTGCCCTTGACCTGGTCCATATCGTCATATCAGTATCTCTTCGTTGAATCAAGGCACCCGTCAGACTGGCTTGAGAACTGACCTGCGAAATCACGTCCATGCAGTTATACCAATTGACATTCGCGCCGAAAGCGGGACCCATAGTGATTTGAATACTGGCCACGATGTGGTTGTCATTGAGGTTGATGCAGCCGAAGTTCTGTATGATATCGCCGGTTAAAACATGATTCCATAGAGACCTTGGCAGCTCAATACCAATCACGGGTTGACGTACCGTGTCAGCAACACGCTGTTTTCCCTGCATGTCGTTGCAGAGGGCGTTCAACGCGCCGTCGATTTCAGAGTCAGTGCCAAGGTCGCTCCATGGCTGGCCAGCCTCGTAGCAGCTGTTGTAGGCCAGAGAGGGACCAGTGAGAAAGAGCAGCAGCAAGGCCACAGTAGTAGAGAGCTTGAACTGCATGATCTTGGTGTTTGCCGTTTCGGATGTGTGGTCGCAGATCGATTTGGTATGTGATGGGTTGTATGGTAAGGTGTTGAAATTAGAATGTTCTGTTGCATGTCTGCCTTTGAATACCTAAAGACTGGAGGTCATGCTGCCACTCACTGTGGGATTTATTCACTGGTAGCGAGGGACAGACGATTATATCACGGCCGTTGGTACTCCTCGGGCGCTTGCGGCCATTATGTGAAGTGCCTCCGGCCTCTTCAGCTTCCGGAGTCACTTTCGGTGCACTTTCGGTGCCTCGAAATTGATTGAATGGGACCAGCGGCCTCTTTCTCCTACCACCCTGCTGACAAACCCTAGCCCTCTTTTTCGCCCTCTCCCGGCCTGCTGTTGATACACATATCGTTGCAGGCTTCTGCAGCCGTTTCGGCATCTAGAGTGCAATGCTCAACTTGGATGGCGGATTTGATGCCATCTGCAGGTCGGTGATATGAAATGATCATGTAGCAATGATGTAGTCATATCAATATACAGGAGAAGACTAATTCAAGACAGTGAGCTGCATTAGCCGAATACTGTGCCCCCAGGCCTCTCAAGACCTCCACGGTCCTCTCATCAGGAGCACGTACCTCACAGTAGCCGCCACCTGTTATCCACTTTCGACCACCTCTCGATGGTTCTGTACCAAGCTGGGCTACAAACTGGATAATTTGTAAAGAAATTGCTGCTAGGTTTTGATTTCTGCCATCAGGGACCGCCGCCGACCGCCGCGACGTACCGAACCCCCTTGTCCGGCTGGCAGCCTTTGCTATGCTTGGTTGCCGTGTACCGATAAACAGATGATTTGAGATACCTAGAGTACTAATCTAGGTGTACCTTAATGCTACCATCATGGGACAGAATCAACATACGAAACTCATATCAAAATAGCCTCAAGCAATAGTAGGAAGACGATATCTTTCGACAGGCAAGAGAATTTGTCTATAGGTCGTAATGTGAGAGAATTCTTGAGGAAGTCCTCTGAAGCGGTTCTCATGTCTTATGGAAGGAGTTGAGCTAACGGTGGATAGATTTTGGATTAAAATTAAATTGAAATGCATTAAAGCTAAGCCAAAAGTCCTTTGAGGTCCTGCATAACCTCATGGAGCTGACAAGATAAGCTGTGTAATTGCATGTAATGAGGGTATATCCAGATGTGAATCGGTGCGATGGAGCTCAGCCAGTGTCCAGCCGTTGGCCCTGGCAGCACGCAAAAACGATATCCCCCGCCATATGCTCATTGTTTCCAGCCAGTTCGCCGTACTAGTGGCAGTCTAGCAGCCTACACAGGCACATTCGTCGGGGACAATGTTGATTTTTCCTATGAAGAAAGAGTTCATGCCGCCGCTGCCAAGCTGAGCTGTCTGAGTGGTCTTAACAGTCTGGGTGATCCGAACTGTCTCGGTCTCTGTCTCAGTTATCTTGTTCTGATTTCCCGTTGTGCTGAAGGATGGATTCGTCTCGGAAGTCTGCGTAGGTTGTACTGAGGTGGTAGAAATCCGAGTCGTTGGTGAGACTTCGATGGAGGTAATGGTGCTAATGGGAGGATCGTCGCCAGGATCCTCGCCCTGAGCATCGTCATCGGGATCGCCACTATCTCCGCCGCTGACAGGCTCATCCCTAATTCTTCTTCTTTGCGAAGCTTCAACAAGTCCATAATCGACGTGCATTCCCTTGCCGCCGTATTGACACTGGTCAGTGACCTTGCACGAGTAACAAATTAGTACCCCCTCCCGCGGTTTTTCTATCTGGTGGAATGGACTTGGGATTTACATTGAACAAGACGTGTTCACATGCATCCGCAGTGAAGTTCACCACCCTCGATTCATCCACAATCGACAAGAACTCAATCGTAATATTAAGGTTCATTCGTTTGCGGTTTTTTGTCGTGTCCACACACGCCGAAATCTGCAGGACGTTACTTGTCAGCTACTCTCTCCCACAATGCTTGGCGATGTAGCAGACATTGCTTCCTTACATGTTGTTTTGGTTTGAACTGGGCGCCGGCATGATAATAATGACAAAAAGTGATGATGGTATCGGTAATATTTCCATCGTCTGTTATGTCAGTGAACGTGTAACCACCATCGTAGCATCCATCAGCGACAGTTGTTGCGATGAAGTAAAGCAGCATTATGGCAATGAGGGAGAATTGCGTAAAAGACATGTTGACTCCTGCCTATCGCATGTGCTTGACAGTGGAAAGGTTCTTGTGATGATGAGATGGAGATTCTCGAGAGAAGGTCAAGTTTCTGGGACTGCACAAATGGCTTTCGCTCAGTGATGGTGGCCTTTTAATTGACACCAGAGGGGGGATTGGTTGTGTTGTAAAGGCATCTTTAAATACTTGGGTGGGGGAAAGAATCGTCCAGTGACTCACCGAGAGGGGGTTGAGTGTGTTTGTAGGCATGTGATGACTAGGTTCTAAGTGTGGCAAGCGGTTGATTCACCATCAACAGTTTGCGACTTGGTATTTGGGCCGTAGCGTCGGTAGCGAGCAGAGCCTGGAATAGCATTTGTCATCCACATCAGGCTCTGAATACTTGTTAGTGAGGTTTTCAAATTCATATACATTCTCACAATTAGCCCTGAGAGAGTTGTAACTTCTAAAGTATTTACTAATTAGCTGATGAGATTAGGCACACAAACAGCAAGTAATCGAATAGACCTTTGACCCCTATAAATGTAAAGATGAAGGAATTGGAGGATATAATACACATGTTAAATTTACGATTTATTTATACATGTTACTACGATGTAGGTATCTCGTAGCTTAATTAACCTCCTAATCACCCGCAACACAATGGAAAGTACTCTCGTGGAAATCTCCGCCGTCGCTCGAAAGCCCCGTCACCAACCACCTCCTAAATGGGCACGACGGAGCAGACCACCACAAGCGAGCAAATCGAAGAACCATCCTAACTGTCCCCATTTCTGGTGTCTATTTAGTATCGATATCTGAAAGTATTGCCGGTGGGTCTAGCCTCTTCCTCGCGATCAAACTTCTTGTTTTGCGCCTTCAGGTAAATGCTGAGGACAAGGGCAACAAAAATACCAAAGGTGAAGATTGCGATATGTGCTGCGAAGGACTTGACGTAGTACGGACCATATTTGGCGGGCCAAATATAGGAACCAGGGACCGAGCTAATGTTGCCCATGGCGTTGATGATAGCAATACGAGCCAGCGTCGGCCCACCTACAGTTTTCGGTCGGCCCACCTACAACTTTCCGTGCGCCCACCCAGTACTTAAATTTGCTAGTTATTCTCTAAGATTATAAAGTATCTTTTAGGCTACCCCAAATCTCCAATTTTTAAGGGTACTTCTAGTACCTCTAGCCCTCTAGCCCTCTAGCCCTCTATACCTAGCTAGAAGGGCTAGAGGGCTCTATAGCTAGAAGAAGGGCCAGAGGGCTCTGCAGCTAGAAGAAGGCCCAGAGGGCTCTGCAGCCAGAAGAAGGCCCAGAGGGCTCTACAGCCAGAAGGCCCAGAGGGCTCTACAGCCAGAAGGGCCAGAGGGCTCTGCAGCCAGAAGAAGGGCCAGAGGGCTCTACAGCCAGAAGAAGGGCCAGAGGGCTCTACAGCCAGAAGAAGGCCCAGAGGGCTCTACAGCCAGAAGAAGGCCCAGAGGGCTCTACAGCTAAAAGGGCCAGAAGTACTAGAAGTATCGCTTAAAGAAGGTTAGCGTAAGGGGAGGATTTTGGGGTAAGCTGATTAAGAAAGTGACTTATAAATACTAGAGGATTCCTAGTAAAATTAAGTAGTAGTGGGCGAACGGAAACTTGTAGGTGGGCCGACCTGAAAGTGTAGGTGGGCCGACGTTGGCTCTAGCAATACCAGCTGCCTTCTTGGCTCGTGGCTGGACAATTGTATTCGTAGCCCACGCCAGTGCGACGAAGCCTGAAGCATATCCGGCTACATGACATTAGCGGTGTCTCCCATGCTCGGGGCATAGACAGCACTTACTTGTCATTAAGAACATAGCAAAGTATCGTGGTGCTGTAGTCCTGGTTGTTGCAGAAATAACGAAGCCAATGATCGAGACGCAAGCAGGGAAAAGGTAGTGCAAATACCGTTCCCCGGTACGGTCAGCGTTCCATGCGACGAACAATGAGACAAGGAGTGCCCAGCCCCAAGGGGGGGCAGTGAGGAGTAGCGTAGTAGTTGTGTCATACCCCAAAGCCTGCGTGATTGTAGGGAAAAAGAACACAAACTAATTCAGAGTCGTCAGTATATACAGCAGGTTATGACCAAGGGGCAACTTACAGCAACACCTAGGATAGTAGAGTGATAAAGCAAACCAAGTAACCAGACTTTGGGATCCTGAACAGCCATGATTAGACCTTGCATGGCAGTGACCGATCCTGTTCCTGTCTCAGTCTCCGTGGCTACAATGCCAAGGTCGAGTTGTAATCGGCCCTGCGCGATTTCCTTTTCTTTAGTCGATAACCAGCGAGTAGTACCGGGGTAATCAGGTAGAATGAAGACAGCCAGAATGGCAACTGCGACCGTGATGATGCCCTCTAGGATGAAAAGCCATCTCCAAGCTCGCAGCCCTTGCACGCCTTCCATACCCCGATAATTCCAGCTGCTAGCAGGCCGCCGAAGGCCGAAGCAGCCAGCATACCAGAGTTGAGAATTGTTATTCGTAATTGCATCTCTTTGCGCGTGTACCAACGTGATAGGTAGTACATACTTCCTGGGAAGAAGCTGGCTTCCACAGCACCCAGGAAGAACCGACAGGCCTTCGCGCCAGAAGAATTCTGTATTGAGCCGGTAGCACCACAGATGACGCCCCAGACAGCCACACAAGCGCAGAAATACCAGGATGGCCAGCTTATCGAGTTGAGAAGCATATTCGAAGGGACCTGCATCAGGACATATCCAACGATAGTGATAGAGAGACATGTCTGATATTGGATATTTGTCAAGTTCAGATCGTCTTCCAATCCTCGAAGGCGCGCGTTCGAGAAGTTGTTGCGGTCAATGAAGTTGAGGATAAATAAAATGATAAGGATAGGGAGGATGCGCAAGTCCATCTTGCGCACAAGCGCCTTCTCCTCAGCATGGTCCCAAGTAGCCAGTGTAATAGCTACTTGGTCGCCTATCTTGACATCGTCGAGGGTCGGCGATGGAGCTGGCTTCGCGTCTTCTTCGCCTTAAGCGGCGACGAGTGAACTGAGGCCATGTCTTCGAATCTGTATGGAACAAAAGCCTAACGACAGCCGTCTCTTTCACGAAGGTATGAGTTTATGTTTTGGGGGCCTCAGCTGGCAGATCCTGTAAAAGACTTGAAGGTAGGAGTGATGGGAAGCTGAAACGGGAGGGTTTTATATCTCAAGCATATCAGGCTCTTTCCCGCAGGCGAGCGCTGAAGAAGTACCCTAGAAAAATGGTGTTTTTGGTGGGACAAGTTGCCCGAATGGGGGGGGGGGGGTGTGCGGCCCGAATTAGGCGACGTTGACTTAAGTTTCTCTAATGTTCTAAGAATGGCTGTGCTTGAGTCTCGTCTAACTACTGTGAGAAGGTGATGCATGCACAAAGTGACAATATCAAACTGTGTCGGCAAGTGGAGTTTCAGTCCCTCTCGGCGTTCTCGAGGGCAAAGCAGCCGAAGACAATTTTGTGATATTGTTGTCTGCCGTGTCTCTCGGATGTCGAGATTATCTTAGTCTCATTTGATCTATCAAAAGATATGGACATTGTCCACATAGCGGAGCACCTAGTCTCGACTCTCAACGCACCCAGACCAGATATCCTAGGTATATAGATCGCGAGATGCTCGGCCCGAGGGCCTCGGCCCGCTTCATCAAGTAATATCGGGAAATATCAACATCGATACGGACTAGCAGTTTCTGCCAAAGCGTTTCGTGAATGGTACCACTTAAATGTGGTTTGAAATTCAAATGTGGCGTGCACGACACGTATCTCGATACTTTATTCCAAACAAAAGCCAACTAGTTACACAGTAAAACAGATAATGGCACCTCCCATCGTGACTACAATAGTGCGAACAGATGCGCCGCCAACGGTGAAGACACTCTCGAATCTCGCCGTGGTCCCCATCCCGCCGATCAATCCGACTGTCCACCTTCTTTACACGTCCGGCGTCGTCGGCACCCCACTGCCCACCGAGTCCCCAACACCCCGGCCCTTTCCCGAAGACGACTTCCGACAGCAAGCCACCAACTGCTTTCTCAACATCAAAGCAAGCCTGGCGCTTGCAAATGGCACCCCTCGAGACATAGTCAAGCTGACTTGGTACATTCCCAACTACGAGGAGTCGCACCGACACGTCCTCATGGACTGCACGAGCAGCTTTTTCGCCGATTACGACGGACACAAGCCGCCTAGCGCACTCATAGGTGTTGAACGCCTCGCGCTACCTTGGTATAAGGCTGAATTAGAAGCCGTGGCAGCAGTTGGAGTCAATACATCAACATAGACTAGCGAGTAAGGATATGCCCTAGACATATGAGGGGGCTTAAAGTTCGTCACCAGAGAGCACTGATATGGAATAAATAATTTAACGAATGAATATATTCCGACCCATATTTAAATATATATAAGAGGAGATAATGGCCTTGGGCGTTACTTAACACGAGACTCAACATGTTGTCTCTATTGAAAACCGGTACCATATCCGGGTAATTCTTAACTTATTAACAGATTAGATTTCTGGGCTGCCTTTATCTTCTTCCTACTAATCTATATCCATTACGTCGTCAGCTATGTTATCATTATCCTCCCCATTATGCTCCTTAAGCAGAAATTAGAGCCCTAAACAATCCTTATCCTCAGGCACTATGTCTAAGGTGCGCTATATACTTTAATAGTACAATACAATATTAGTTAGGTTACTATGGTCTACAAGGATATTTACCTTGGTCTTATAGTGCTATTTCCGGTAATAAATACAACTAATTAGCTATAATTAAAATTCCTAACTCGGCATGGGCGATATAGTAATAATGTAGTTACAGCGGGTCAGGTTAAGGCCCTCTGCTATGTATTTATATGTACTAATTAGGGCGATTGGGTTATTTAGGTCCCGCTCCTTTAGGTTATTATAAGTAGTCTGTTGGCTAAATAGCTCTATTAATTTATTTATTTCTACCTTATCGTAATAGGACCTAATATATATAAAGTTTCTATTAGGGTATTTCTTAAATAAGGTAGCTATTAGTATGTAGCTATGCTATGAGTAAGGGATGTAGATGACTGCCTTCTTGCGGAGTGGGGCAAGGTTTGGGTCCCTTGTCTCGTGGAAGTTATGGTTATGCAATATTCTATTAATAATAGTGTAGATGCTCTTAAACTTTGAGGAGAAAGGGTGGCTTGTTATTTGACGGTGTGCACCTACTAGATATATATTCCTGAACATGTTCAACCCTTGCCCCCCGAGTGGGGAAGCCCTGACGGCCTCCTGCTGCTCGTCAAATTCTTGGTCTTTGAACACATTGTTTACCTTATCCATGCGGAACGGATGGATGGCTTTCGGATCTCACTGGACAACCCGCTGGCTAGCCAGGATCCGGGGAGCCAGGCCTGGCGCAAACGCCGCCAGACTCATATCAATCCTACTCCTATTATAGTTTCCGCGTATCGGGCTAATATTATCATCCAACTCAAGTATAAACAAAATATTATCTTTTATGGGTTTAGGCCCTCTTATCAACTAGGATCACTTATTCCACTACCCAACCCATATACTTAAGCAAGAGTCTAGCCAAGCCAAAAATTTATAGCCAAAAGTCTTCTAGTCCTTATTTATAACTATTTCGTACCAAACAGTCATTAACAACTTCAACTTTAGCGCTACTCAGGGGATAGGATGACCAAAATAATCATCCAGGGCCCTCCGCTGGAGCAGGGGGATTGCGTTAGCATACCGCTAAGCATAATAATTATACTACCTTATTAGGTCCAAAACTATTTCTTTCTTATACAGCGCTAACTTCTAGCCCTATTTCGCTTTACTAATAAGATTAAAGCTGCGGATTGCCTTAGTCTGTTCCCAGAGCGCGGCTTTAGTCTATTTCAGCTAGTCTACATACTATTCTTATCCCTAAAACCA
The DNA here is from genome assembly GCA_038088545.1 of Diaporthe humulicola. NCBI lineage: Eukaryota > Fungi > Ascomycota > Sordariomycetes > Diaporthales > Diaporthaceae > Diaporthe > Diaporthe humulicola. The sequence continues at coordinate 88,974 of JBBWSL010000076.1, read as the reverse complement.
TCTTTTTAGGTTATCTAACTTTAAGATTAACTTAAGGACCTTAAAATTAGGTACTAATATACCTATTATAGAACTCCCTAATATTACTAGGACATATACTAGGTTAGTTATGGCTTATACTAGTTTCCGCATTAGTCTAGGCCCATTATTAGCCGGATTCCTTATGTTATGCGCTTTATCGCAAACGATTATATAAGGCTATATGGCTGTCTAGTTTTAAGTAAAAACTACGTCGCCTAGGACCGTATTTGAGGTTATAACGATACAACTAAGGCTAGCGTAGTTGCGTATGCTATAGAGGAAGTTTTTCAGACTTAACCGTTCTTTATTCTTGTAGGTACTAATATTAAATATTAAGAACCTCTTCTTACTATAAGGGAGAACAAAAGCCGGTGTCCAGAAAGTTTACATCGCCTATACCTATACGTTAATAAGACCCAGTAGTACAATAACCAATATATATCCCCTAGCAAATACCTACCTACTGCTAAGGGCTATTATACATAAGTTAAGGCTGCATAGGCACATAATACCATACTGCCTTACAGTATTTACTTAGTATTTTGAATTCCTGCGAAAAATATGATGGTCTTATTCGTAGTAATGCAATGGCGGATTCAAGCTGGTATCAAGTAAATTAAACTCCTGCTTAATTGCAATACTAAGTGATAGTATAATTATAACCCTGAACATAGCCTTAATTACTAAGAATATCTTGCCTAGGCCGGGCCAGTCTGCAAGGTAGTGTAATATCCTCCTATTATCACCAAGAAGCCAGCCAACAGGATATGTCTGGTAAGGGGGTAGCCTTATTTGGGAATAAGGTAGCTAGTACTCCTGTAAAGGATTACAGTTTTGTCGACTGATGTTAGCGATATCTGCGTAAAGGTTATGCCATCGTTCTTCGTGTATGCCAGAACGGTCGTGACTCAGGGTAAAGTTATAGAGCTGCAAGAGGCGGTCCTTGAGCGGTACCTCCTCGGTTGGGTCGTCGTTCACAAACATGATGGTATAATCGGCCGAGTGATCTTCACCATCGTCACCATCGTCATCGCCTTCTTCGTCAGGTAGCTGAGGTCTTACAGGTGGTTGTGAGGAGGGTCCAGGGAGGGATTGTTGAGGACGCTCTGGGCGTCCGCTCGGTACAGACACTGGTGCTGGTAAACCTGGTAGATTTCCTTGGGGGTTAGGGACCGGTGCAGACAGTTATTCTGTCGCAGGGTTGAATTGCCGAGACCCGAAGACAAAACGAAGTACTGGCGGGTAGAATTTATGGTCATTATTGCTAATACCCTCCGGGATGGGTAGTCCTATGGACTGAATGGCTATTAGGAGCCTTCTGAAAGATTGGCTATTACGGATCTCCACATATGGGGCGTTAGGAAATACCTAGAAAAAAACCCGGAGATTATCTCTGTCCTGTCTAAGGTATCGCTCTCGGAACCTATCGAATTTGTATTGTAATAATGGGCTGGTAATATTTGGGTCTTCGCTATTGTTAAGTTCTAGGATTAAATTGGTGTTGGAGGGACCTTGTTGTGATTTATGCTAGGTATTGATATATAGGCGGTCCAGATCTATAGTCATGCTACCTTTCCGTATAAGAGCGGCGTAGTATGCCCACTTAGGCCCAGTGAGATGCGCATACTGCGTATCTATGGCTAAAGAATAAGGTTTAGACGTATAAGGTAAGGTAAAATGCAGAAGTAGGAATTGATGATGGGCTTGAGAAAAGACGAGGCAGGTGAGTCTATGTCGGATGATTAATGAAACAATATACATTCAGGTAAGAACAAAGGACGTTGCCGGAAACATCAATCGGGGCGCGGTATAATGAACTAGGAAAATGGCGGTGTTAACCTCCATGTCGCAACCAGAAGCAACATTACCGTCATTATGGTGAGGAGAGGTAGACGGGAGGGGAAAGATGCGCATTGTGTTTAGCAGGGAGCGGAGACTATTCTCGCGGGCCAGCGCGAAGTTCGGCCTGGTCTTAAGTAATAGGTGCTGTCCGGCGTCATTGTTTTCGCACAGCCGCATTGTTGATTAGTCCCCTCATTCACTGTCATCAATCTCACTGGTAATAGTATGGCTGCAGAGACCAGACCGAGCACCTTAGATGTCTGTGGTGTACAAGATGAGGATTAAATACTGGGTTGTTTGCCAATGCATTCGATGACCATCGGGCTCCGGATGATTCTTTCCGAGGCCTCTGAGCTCACCTATATTGCCAAAGACGGCCTCGAGGTCTTCAAATTTATAGAAACATTCGCCAATCGTCTGGTTTGGTGCGCCGAAAATCGGGCCTGGTGTCGTAGAAGATCAACCCAGAGGGCAGGTAGATCGCCTTCAGCCACCCGATGAGCTGGCGCCCGGGCCAGCCCCTCAACGTCATGATTCTCATCCATTGGTATAGTTACTCTGCAGTGCTCTTCTTCGCCTCCACCCCCCCCCCTCTTTCAAAACAATTGAGTAAAATGCACATACACATACTCAAGCGTGTCGTTGGATCCCGTCCAGTGGATGTATCTACTAAGGGGTGAACTACGAGCTAGGCACACAAATTGGCGTATCACCTAATCTAGAATTTTTGTAGGACATTTCAGGCTAATTGAGTCTGCCCCAGACGTGGTTAATTATTCTTCAGGTGTACCATAATTTGGGCTACAATGCTTATTGTAGCCAGCAATAAGGGGGCACAACGGTGCCCGCTGTCCACGCTGCTGGACTTCATACAGCTCGGTCGGTCTAAATTTGCAACAGTCCAGTCGGATTTACAGTTCCGGAAAAGACAAAAAACGTAATGTTGTTTATTTCCCACCCAATAGCAGACGAGAAACATCATCGTCCTATTCAGCACTTCACCCTGAGGATGCCCTGGAGAGTAAGCAGGGCGTGCAAAGAGCCTAGTGCCACACCCCAAACCCGGGCGTCCAATACAGAGGCCCTTCTCAGCCCAGACTTTGGGAGCAGCTTCGAGACCCGGGGCAGGACCTTAGCCTGCACACCCTGCATAACACAGCCCACTCACAGTCTTGCCCTGCTCTGCGCTGTGTAACACTTGCTGACTGTGCTCTGCCAGGCCAAGTGACCAATATTTAACCCTACAAACTTCCCTCACGCCACAGGGTAAAATTGGCTCACCATCGCTCAGGCGGTGCCTGCATCCCCGGCGAATCCTCACCGTTCATCCTGACAACCAGAAAACATCACCCGAAACGAACGTCCCCCCCCCCCCCAAAAAAAATGAGCACCACCGAGGCCGACCTCCGCCAACAATGGGGCAACCCCCGCGACATCCTCAGCCTGCTCCTCCTCCTCGGCGGCGACATCGTGCAAAAGGCCATCGCGCAGCTGGTAGGCTACCAGGCGCGGCCGTTCGGGCAGCGCGGCCCGGCGGTCTCGGTCGCGCCCGTGGCCTTCTCGTTCGGATGGGTCGCGTACGGCTTCTCGAGCCTGCTGGCGGCGTTTGGCGACATGGCGCTCATGCCGGCGTGCGACCACCCGTGCGTCCTGGTGAACTGCTCGTCGGGGTTTGCGCGGGAGAACCGGTCGTGGGCGCTCGGGCGGCTGCTGCGGGATCACGAGATCCGATATGGGGTTGATCCTCGGTCTGTGGAGGAGGGCGGCAGGGCTGAGTCGCTTCGGGTTGATATTTATGAGTTGGGGCCTGTTGGGGCCCCGGCCCTGGATCTCGTATGGTGGCTTGGGTGGGTGACTCTCCTGGTCCAGGTGGCAATTGCGATCGTTCCTTGGGCGGTTTACGGCGACTGGACCATTGCGTTGGTTACCTTTTGTGGGAGTTTCCTTGCCATCGTCACCTGTGCCATGCCCCAGTGGATACAGGAGAAGTGGGCTGCTGGACGAGTCGAGAAGTACAAGGTGACTTGTCTGACCCGTGGCAATGGCAGCCGTCACATCATGGTGTTCCTTGCGTCTCCGGGTGCCTGGGATTTCGAAAGTCTTGCTGCAGGATCTTCCTTTCCCCGGCCAGAAACCAGAGGGATGACGCTTGGACTGATGGTTTTGTGGACCTGTCTTCTAATAACTGTGTCAGGTATCAGCTATCACACCTGGTATCTCGTTTGCATTGGCGGCATAGGAATGCTACAAAACCTCTTTGCGGCTGGGTTTCCGAGGGCACCGGAGGCCAACAATTTGCATCTGCGAAAGTCGTCCCGTGCCCCGGTAATTGTTGGGTTGCGTCAGCCGTATCAAGATGAGCCTAACGCTGAGGTCAATTTGAGGGATACCGAGGACGGGCTCTCTGACCTTACTTTGTGGGTGTCAGAGTCTTCAAAGGGGAAAAGGCCAAGCCCTCCGGGTGAGGAGACAGACCAGCGTCGTCCCATGCCTAAATGGCTCGGATCTATGTCAAGTGAAGACGGAGTGCCAGGCTGGCTAGAACCAATTCGGCCTCCAGCGGCTGCAGTCGATGCGGATGTCACTCGTTCTTCCAAATTTATCATTTTATCACATCTCTATGATTCAAGCCCTGAAAGCCGGCCTACGGATGAGGCTACGGTCCACGTCAAAGGCGGGGTGCACGGAGCCTTGATCGAGCTTGAGAAGTGGGTACCGACGGCCGGGCTCGCCATGTTGGATGTGTTCTTCCCACGGGGACTGGGTTACAGCGACGAGGCGGTCCGAGACAATGTGCACAAAAGATTCTGGAGACAGGCATATCATACAAAAGACTCAAGACGGGACGCGGAGAGATGCAGAAGAAGGCAGCAGTTCCGAGCTGCGATGATTGTTTAGAGGTTCACTTCAACTGCACCATCGACGGACTGACTGCTTCACATCTATCAATCAGGTGGTCTACCTTTACACGTTTAGACATATAATCCGGCTTGGCACTCCTTTATCTTCGTCAAGACAGATCTTGTCTCAGAACTCGGATCCTCGGCGCCTTTGATCCTCCACCGTTCGTCAGAAGCTGCTCCCGGGTTTGCCAGGAAGAAACTGGTTCGATTATTTTTCAGCGTCTGCAGCATCTGGTCAAGAGACTGTGAATTCTGGCGGCAAAACCCGGATGCCCGCCGTTCGAGACATTCCCTCCACTGTGTAAAGTCGACATCCCAGATGGCGCCGTTTGACAGCAGAACCCAGGCCGACTGAAGCCAATTGTGCATGCGCTCTCTGGAAGACTCATAGATTGCAAATTCGGCTAAAAGAAAGAAAGGGCCATCAAGCGCGAGCCTGTTCATCAACAGTAGATTCCCCACTGCGGCTGGAGAGTAGGTGTTGACGCCAGCGCCGCGGTCTAGAAGCACCTGAATAATGTTCGATGCTCGGGGGTCCTTTGAGGCTGCAGCTGCACCGAGTGCGGTGGTCCATTTGTGTGCACAGACAGCATTTGGACTTGCGCCTCGGTCAAGAAAGCACTGCACCATGTCCTCCAAGACAGCATATGCGGCAGCGGCGAGCGCCGTGTTCAGGCAGTCGTCCTCTGTGTTCTCGCGGCTGGCTACTGCGTCAACGAGCACCTTGGTCATTTCGACGGTCGGGTATCCGTTCCAGTCGCACTCCAACACAGTGCTCAATGCATCACCACGTTTCCCTCCTACTTTCAGGTTCACGTCGGCACCGTGTTGAATCAGACGACACGCGTCATCCGTCTTGCCGTCCCTGACTACTTCGATCAAGGCACTTGTGTTATTGCCGTTTTGATCTGTCCATATCTCGTCCAGGTCTGGGCTTTGCTTGAAGAGTAGCTGCAGTATCTGATCTCTTTGTTGCTGCACGGCCATCTCAGGCACCGATGAGATGGCCCGTGACGTGACACGCGCTCCATACTCGATGAGCAGTTGGAGGATCGACAAAGTTGGGCAGACAGATAAGGCAGCTTCGAGGGCATTTCTGAAACGCTGCCCCTCGAACTGCGTATTGACATCCGCGCCTTTGTCCAACAGCCGGCGGATCAAGTAATCCCACCTTAAGCCTGCTGCAGCCGCCAGCAGACTTCCGTCTCGAAGACGCGTATTTACGTTCAGGCCTGTGTCAACAAGCAATATAACCGCGTCTTCAGACCGAGATATCCACCCCTGGCATTCGCACCGATTCAGCATTTTTTCCACCTCTAGTGGCCCAGCAACAACTTGACTCAACAGCAATTTCATGACCCGCAATGAGTCTCGTCTGATAGCGCATTGCAGAACGTCAAAGTGCCGTCTCGTGAACGGCGAGTAGATTTCACTGCCGCGTTGAAGCAGCTCCTTCGCGCATTTGACCGAGTCTCCGCCGGCTGCGGCAAGGATAGGGGGCACCTCGAATTCTTCAATAGTGCTGAGATGGGCCCCTCGATCTAGAAGACGTTTCAGGATCTCATGCTCGTCGTGGGCACAAGCCAGGGTCACGAACGACCACCTTAGTGGCTCATCAACTTTATCGAAGGGTCCGAGACCAGATGGCTCCCAAGGATCCCACGCAGTCGCGTAATAGCAAACTTTATCGTCAAAACGGCACTGATCCCACCACTCCGCGAGAGGAGTGTAGAAGCCCAGGTAGCACGCCAAGCTGATGGGCTTCATGATGTGTTTCCCATGCCGGAGCCTGGGCAATTTCCGTCTCGCAAAGATGGACCACCGTGGGGCAGGATAAGGTGCAAATGCATGATTCATCCATCTCTTATAAATTGGACTGCCTTCATCTGGTTCGCCCAAAAACTCCTGTAGCTTCTGGGAGAGACCAGCAATGCTTCGGGCCTCGCGTTGTTCTTGTGCACGAACATGCGTCGGCCAGGCCCAGATGGCATATTCAACGAGAGGGTTCTCCACTTCATCGTGCACGTCTTCTCCGCACCTGCACGGACACATGAACCGTTCGCTACTTCCAGAAAAGTCATCTTCTGGGCTGTTCGGTGACAGAGCAGGCTCCCCGTCGAAGGTTTTGAGCAAGACCATTAGGCACACGTTCCCAACCTCATAGTGCGCAAGGTCAGAATTGCAGTATGCACTGCTTTCAAAGAATTCCGCTACGGCTTGATGTGCCACCCGCCAGACGGGGCTGCCATTCCAGTCATTGAGGTCCCAATCATCGAAGTCGTCGTCATCAAGGTAGTCGTCCATGCCACCTTCTAGACACAACAGGTTTTGAGACAACCCCAAAATCAGCTCTTCATCCACATCCTGGCGCTGTTCAACTACTCCATCGGATTCAAAATCCTGGGAGATGGCGAGCAATAGCATATTGGTATTCAGGGGCTTTGCCGAGCATAAGACCCATTTGATCGCTCGGTCCAAGAGTTTCCTCTCATCAGACTGGGACGTCGCGGTTTGGTATATCTCTTCGTACGTCTCCTCCAGAGAGTCGGGGAGTTTCCCGAGGCGATCCTTGAGGGCAGGTTCGGTTCTGCAAAGCAATAGGTGCTGGATTTGGAGCGACGCGAATAGGAACATGTTCCCGCTTTTTTTCACCAGAGTGTCAATCACCTCAGTCTTGAAATCTTCAGACATCTTAGACCATCTTCTGTGTTTTGCGATTTTCGTCCGTACAAATGTCACTATGTCTTCCGCATTGTGGGCATCTTTCATTCGAATTGCTGGGTAGGTGTCGAATTGTTTCAGCACATCTTCCTCGGGTCTTGTTGAAATGAAAATTTTGACTGGTGAGGCCTCAGAGTGTCGTGCTGCAAGTGTCACAAATAGCTGCATCAACTCCTGCCGTTGCTCCTTTTCACACTCATCAAATGCGTCGAGCACAATGGTGGTCCGCGGGTACGTGTCAATCAGCGCCACCAGACACGCTTCCCATTGAGCAAAGGTCGAGCTTATTCCCTGCCCTCGGCTTGACTCCCATAAGTCGTGCACCTTGTTGTGGATGGTCTTGCTCTTTTCACCTTCCCGCCATGGCCCGATGGCCATTTGCCGTATGATGTTCCGCAATATCTCTTTCGGTTCGCGGCGCATTGGGTCTTGCTTGTTGCAATAAAAGTAAGCCAAGGCTTCGTCATTGTTATTTGTTGAGAGACCATCCTGAACCCAGTCGACTAATCTCGACGTGGAATAAGTCTTCCCTGTTCCCACTTCGGTCATGGATTAGCAAATGAGTCGTGATAACTTCGATCAAAATACCTAGTACTTACTGTTACCACAGAGAAAAATAAGGGCGGAGCCCTTGTTGGCGTACCATTGCTGAAAGTCCTCGTCTTGTATCACCCAGTCGCAGGTGCCTTGCAGCCGGTTCGTTCCCGAGTCATGGAACCGTCCGTGGAGCTCTGAAGCGGACATAGGCGACAGCCACTGAAGGATGCTGTGTCTCGTCGCCAAATCCGTCATTTTCAGGACCTGGGACACTTGGTCGCTGAGCTCGCCGGTATATGCCTGAAGCTTGCCGTCTCTCACAACAACGCAGAAGAGCGCCCAGAACCTTTGGTACGCTCTGGTAAGGCCCGGGTTCACGATTTCATCGAACCTTCCCCGTGTCACACGTGCCCCATCGTCGAGCTTGAGAGTACTAGTGACCGAGTTGTAGCAGTCTTTGAAAGGTCCGATGAAGTCTCTGTCGTCTGGGAAGAGTTGTTCCATTAATTTAAAGAAGAGCTTGTGTAAAAAGCTTGTCTCCGGAGATTTCAACTTCAGCTTAACATCGGTATTGTGGAAGATCGGTAAGTATCGCATAGGAGCTTCGTCTACGTTGCGTTGACTCAACGCAACAGGGACCATCCCATGCGCTTGAGGGGATATTGATTTCCGCGCTTCTAAGAACGCAATTTCCGTGAGTATATGATGAAAGCCGTCTTTGCCACTCTCAGTCTCGACCCGGTCTAGGATCGTTGACTGTAGGGCGGCTGCCGATTGATCCACTCCGTTGTGGCAAATGTGTACAATATCTTGAATATAGGATAGGGCGGCCGGTTTTGTGTAGTACTTCTCGAGGACCTCAGAGCCACATACGATGACATTGTCGACGCTGGTTGTTGTGGGCATTCCAGTACTGTCAGGCTTAGGCGGGAGGAGACAGAGTTGGTTGGCAAGTATGTTGCGAATGGCGTCGTCGCCCTCAAGTCTGCGCTTGAGAGGAGGTAGAGGTGCCTGGTCCGAAAGTATCCGTGCATGAATATCTCCGAGCCATTTTATAATTTTCCGAACACATTCATCATGGGCGGTCCCCTCGTTCACGTTGTCATGCGCGTAGACGATGAAGATGTTTGGTGCACGAGTGGAATTGCTGAATAGGCTGCTGGCGGCGAGCTGGTCGCGTATCTTGTTGAAGAGGGTTTCGCGAGCTTTGGTCCGTTGTTAGTGGTTTGCGTTAGGTTCGTGCTTCATGGGTACGGCACTCTAAACGTGATCTGAAATTGACGTGATCGCAGCTATGCGTGTGCTGGAACACTTACCGGCATCTGCTTCAAGTAAGTTCATTCCAGATTGTGCATCCACACTCGGAACCGTGATTAAGCCGGTGGACGCCATTCTCCAGGGTGACGACGTCGCTGAATTCAGTGCGATACCTCACTGGGAGTGCTGTGCGGAATGGATTGGAATTTTTAGACCACGCCGGTCCGAGAAACGCAGGATCGTGAGTAGTTGAGAATTTATGGAAAGGCCAGATTGTTTGCTTCCAGGACAGATTCTCCCAATGGTGTGCTCAGAGAGTTTCCTGATACGTAAGTACGGCTCGATGCGGTTGTACGAGCAAATTTGGATGATACACTCTGATTCCCCAGCTCTGCAATTGTTGCGTCTTTTGGACACGCATTCATTAGCTTTGGTTAGGAAGCAGTAGCTTATCGGCAGGTGGGGATGCAAAGGGGGCAGACTTCTTGACAAAAGAGAGGGAGGAAAGATCTTGCCGTCAGCAGTTCTCTTGGTTGCCTTGCGGTTGGGCAAAATTCCGGTTAACCCCTTTTTGGGCATAGCCAAGAATTATTACTTGGGCTGAAAGATCACTCGCTATAACTACTGCAGATTTGCAAACTTGTCATTCGTTCGGATATTCAGTCTGTGTGGGTATGGCATGGGGGAGACGGCGAATCGCAGTGATGAGTGGGTTGCACAACAGCAGCAATCTCACCTACATGATATGCTGTCAGCGAAGCCACAGCAGAAGTTGCTGCGGCTGGTCTTCCAGGTGACGGCCGCACCCCTAGGTGTCTTTTTAGATTTTGGATACGTTGTGTATCTTGGTTACTACGCATAGCTTCTCAGTCTGCAGATGATATAACGGCCTTCAACGCAGAGTCTGACGTATGTAGTGGTGTTTAGAGTCGTATGACGCCCTTCAGCGCGAGGCTATTAGATAAAGGGAAGGCATCCTATTGGAAATACGAAAACGCCTTGCATATATACGATGTGATGTTGACTTCTCATGTCCGGATTCCTTTTTTGCTTAACAGGTTTAGGAAGAGCTCCATGCCAAGTCTCTGAGTTACCTATCCATCAGTAACTAGGAAGTCCACATGGCAATCCTGCCTCCGCAGCCCTTTCATTTCAAAATCGCGCCAACGCCTGAAATCAACTTTTTATGGTGGCTATTGATGTTGAAGGGCATGATTGCTGCACCATGGAGCAATTCTCTTCTGAGTGAACAAAATGATTCATTAACTCAAGCATTCGGACGGGCAACGACAGTCCCTTGGATTCCCTCGAAAATGAACATTTGCAGCGTGTGCGCTACAATTATTTCTCTGCATTACAATTTCTTATGGCTGGATAGTGTATATACTCGGTTCACTAAATGCCTTTGCTATCTCTCTCAAATCTGCAAGGCTAAAGCCTGTGAATCCCGGAGCCCCAGGTGGCGGTGCCGGCACAAGGTAGGCCTGTCGCACCTTGTTCGCCTCGGCAAGTGCGCGCTCGCACTGTCCCTCGAAGCCAGCGTGGTTGGGAGGCCAATAAGGGAAGACTGCATTGGGAGCCCACCCTTGCGTACCCCACCGACGACTGAGTCCGACGGGTATAGGGGGTCCTGGGTGTGTTTGCGGCGTCCGCACCATGGCCAGGTTTGCCCCGATGCCTGGTAACATTCGTACGGAGCATATGCCGGTGATGGGGAAGTCCCATCGGACTTGCTGTTCACGATGCCAGGAGACCATTGGCCCCCAGGCTCTATGCGGTGATATGACGATGAAGTTCACATCTCTTATCAATGCACCGACATTTTGGAGCCACGGAGGACATGTATCCCAGGGGAACACCCCAGCAGTCCGCTGTCTGGATTCCTCAAGGTTAGTTTCACATTGAACAATGAGGACAGATTGCGCAGGTGAGTCTGTCAGTGTTTACGCCACACGGGATGGAAATTGAATACTAACATTCTATAAGTAGCAGAGTTACCCCAGCTATTGCTTCTCCGGGATGGCGACAGAGTTCGAGCACGCGCTACTTTCCTACGAAATTCGGCCAAGGTATCCGAAAACATCCAACCTGGAGGTGTCATTACAGCCGGAGGTTGTCCCCAGTTGACGAGTTTGTGTAGCATCCAAGCTTGCTCTACTGAGGTCATGACTGTGACCTCAAAGGTGCTCACTCTGAAGAAGGCCCGCAGGGCCTCGTCGGAGAGTTGTAAATTACCCACCACACATAGTGTAAGTAAGTCTGGAGGTCTTGCAAGATCTTCAAGGTTCATTCTGGGTTGTCCTTGGAAAACGGCCTGGAGAATCATCTTGCGTAATGCCGGCACCAATCCCATCAGCGTGTTAGGAGCTGGTAGGCCCGGAGGGACTGGCCCTGGTGCCGGCGGCTGCGGTCGTGGAGCTATGCCCAAAACCCGGCCGCTTCGAAGCCTCGTACCGCGGGGCATTGTACAAGTTGAACAAAAAGTGCTTCTCGTGATACCTCAGAGCTCACATGTAATCCATTTGCAATTAAAATCATGGCAAGAATCGACATCTTTAATGTCTTCGTCTCAAAGTGGATGAGATGAACACGCACAAAGACATATCAGTTTGACTAACCCATAAACGGCCGCTGGACCATTTAATGCTTGTGTGATAAAGACGGGCGGCGGCTACCTCTTTGATGGACTTTTGAAACATTCAAAGAAGACTATTTCTCGGGGCACACCGTGGAGCATCTCGTAACTCGAGCAAGCTAACTTGAAGGACTGTGACAGTGCAAGGGTGTATGATACGCCAAATACAGGTGACCCGTTGGCATTTATTGTGAAAATGGCAACTAAATAGCTGAACTTTGTCGCGCTGGCCTATTTGGAAAATGGCGAACCCCCAGCCTGTCTTCCGTGCTCTCACTCCGATTCGAAAGCCGATAGCGTCACTGGACTCGATGGTGGCGCTGGACTCGATGATGGCGATGGCCTCCTCGAACCAGCCCCGAAGTCATTGGCCAGTGCGCGTGCCACGTTGTCTTTCACAGTCGCGGAAGCCATCTTCGAAGGTCTGCATTCCTTGAGCTTCCTCCAACCACCGTACCCTCTTGATGTATCGTCTTGGTCTGAGTACACGTGCAAGCCCGAGAGGCTCACTTTTGGAGATCTCATGAAATCGACGTCTGTCGAAATCTGGATGGCCAAATGTGGTCGATGATCCGACGCGGAAGCGTGTTGGCTCTTCCTGGAGTGTCCTCATATTAGCCAAAACTGTTGGCATCCCACGACATGACAGTGTTGTCTTTCTCACCTCACCCATATGACATCGCACAGCTGGCTGCCGGTGGGAATTGATTTGCCCGAGACGTCCTGCTTACTGTTCAGTGTACGTGGCTTCTCTGCAAAGGTCCATGTTTAAAATTACAGGTTCTCCCCTGTTCCAAGCAGCTGCGAAGAAGCGGAGTATGTTGACTTCTTCATTGATCTTGGTCTCGTCTCGAGAATCATCGTCGTGGAGGTAAACCACACGCAGGCTCTGGCCATCTACAGCCGTGGTGTTCTGGAACCCGGCTTGATGATACGCAGCCATGATGTCCCGACTGGATACACGGCTTCATTCAGGCACGGTGTTGCAGGTCTCTTGCCACAAACATGAAGGGCATAGTTCGAGATTTAAAAAGATAGACACGAACTGACTGAGGAGTGAAGATTGGCCCCTCCGGTGAAAGCATTTCAAGATGTATCCAACTGTACGAACACGCCCATTATCCAGCCCGGATGAAGCACTACAGGACATGTTTAGATTCACATGGAGGTTTTGAATAAGTTACTTAGACTGAGGTCTCGTATACTTTGACGAGCTCGGCATGCTGGTCAGGATCAAGTTGCGATGTTTGACGGTACCCGAGTCTCTCGTCCGTTACCAAAATCTGTTTTGCCCTCCTCGCCCAGCATGTCTAGAAAAGTATGAGTAGGTATTTCAAGAGACTGATCAATTGCGTCTACCTAAGTATCTCAGCTTGTTATTTCTTGGTCATACTCCATCGCCGTGCTGGCCGTCCATTGGAACTCATCAGGTGCCGATTTCAGATCATTCAGCGGCAATTCCAAATATCTACGCAAGAATTATCCGTGGTTAATCAGCGCAAGTTCCATGACCATGGGTCCATACTACGCAATACAATGTTTTGTAGGTCGGGCATGCTTTGGTAGTGGACGCTTGCGCAGCCACCGTTGAGCAATCCAGCGACGAAGTGGGTATGCCCCCAGGCAGTAAACGTCCGCCCGTCGGCTGCTCTACATGAAACCCTGTCCGTGGAAAAGACAGATGGCTCAGGCTGTTGAGTTGTGAATTCAATTGGAAGAAGAGGAGAAGTGAAAATTAGTGAGTGCTCCAGCTTTTCCGTGGACTGCCCGAGGCGGCCTGTTCGTCGCAGACCAGCCCAGTGCTCATCTTTCAACAATATCTACGACAAGTACATTCCAACACCACCTTGGGGGCGAAGGTCTAGTCACAGATAATGTACCTTGGGATCGCCTTGAAGTGGCTCCCACAACGCTCACGATATTCTAGACTGCTTCAGGCAATAGGTAGACGCAGCAGACGCACTCGAGGCACTATGAGAGACGTAATCGTGGTCGTGTGACTCTCGTTGGTTAAGCTTGACGTTAAAACAGTTATGACAAGATGTATTAAAATAAATACTGAAATTTGGGGGGACTGTTAGCTCTTGGCTGAGGCGGGCAGCGCTGTAACTGAGCTGGGCGCCTTGATCTGTGCTGGGACTACGGCATCTCCCCCTTGCAGCACCCTCCAGTCAACCGCATCCGGCAGTCGCCTGCTCCCTGAAAAAGAACCAACTCAAACACTGAGCCATCACATTATAACAATCAACATGCCGCTTCGCGAGACCGACCCAGATTTCGAGAGTGAGCTCTCCGAAAAGGTCAAAGCAGAAGTCGAGGCCGCCCGCAACGCAAAGTTCAGGGTTTTTCAATATGATCTCCCGCTGCCGCTCCTCCTCGTCGACGACTCTGCGGAGAAGCCACTGCCGTGCCATGAACCTGCCGAGGAGACCATCGCCATCAGCGCCCACATGTCGGTGCGCATCCGTGCCTTTTACAAGCAGATTGCCGCCGCCTACAACGGGGTCGAGGATCCGCCAGCCAGCATCGGCATCAAGCTCGAAATCCAGCCACAGAACTTTGACCCAGAGGAGCCAGAATGCCACTACCGCAGGTATCACTCGCGCCGCCTGCGCCTGCACGACCCCGAGACACTGCCAGATCTGCCCTTTGTGAGGAGCCTGGCCATCAGGTCAAGAGCGTACGGCTCCGACGCCGAAAACGCGACAGACATACGCCCCCTGTCCCCCCTCGTGCCGCTGCAGTGCCTCGTCCACCTGCCGGCCGTCGAGGAGTGGAATGCCCGCTGGCTGTGGGAGCGTCCCATGCCCGCCTCCATGCCGAGCAGGGTGATGCGCGAGCACTACACCTGGCCGTGGGAGGGCCCCCTGCGGGACGCCCGCCACGAGTTCGGCGCCGCCATCATGGACCAGGAGAGGCACCTCTGCGGGAAGAGGATCCCCGCCAGCCTGACCAGGGCCGCGCTGCACTTCTGGCCGTTCTTCTCGCTCCCTGGGCATGACCAGTCCGTGGCCCGGCCGAACCTGATCCATCCTGCGGACAGGGACCCGGTGTCCGTCGGCCTGTGCAAGCTCGGTGCGCAGCTAAGCCTGTTCGACGTGCGTGCCATGGTCACTCCAGACCTGTTCCCCTGTCCCGAGGCACCGACCAACCAGCAGTGGTCACAGATGCGGCGGTTCCGGCTCGAGTTCCATCCCCTCCGTCCAGACGGGCGGTGGTACTTTGTCGGCCCCGGAGGCGAGGACCCGCACGACTCCGAACAAGGAGGGTACAAGATCTCAGACACAGAACACTACCCCCGCGAAGCCGACACGGACGAGGACATGGACCTCGACGCCGAGTACGGCGACAACCCGGACGACGAGTACGATCACCATCTAGACATGTTCCGCACCGAGCCCTGCAGGGAGCGGATCGAGCCCCTGCTTGCGGCGTTTGCGAAGTCTCTGGCTCGCGACAATATGCCGAGCCTCGAGGACGCCGAGATTTTCACACATCTGTGGTGGCACCCTTCAGACGACATAGAAGTGGAGGAATATGGCCTGCCGATGAAGAAGGGCCACAGATGGGGTGTCAAGTTCATTGCTGGGCGTGGTGGTGAGAAGAAGATGAAGGACGGCGATGCTGCTGCTGCTGCGATACCAACACCACCGGTTGTGCAGTGGCAGGTTGGCGACTGGAGACCCAGCGAGGAGGTCATGAGTCCGTTCGAAAGCCTAGGACGGCAGGAGTGGCTCGATCTCGAGTGGGACAGGTATAGATATACGGCGGGGCATGACTTGCTCGGAAATAGCGAGTCTTCACCTATATAGTCGGGCGGGCAACCAGAATCCTTTGTTGGGGATTCGAGAACAAGTCGCATAATACCTTTTCAGAAATGGCTTGTTGAATATGCGATCGCAGCAGCGGGGAGGGCGGGAACGTATGCTCATCATCATCGAGGAGACATCCCGAATACTTCCGCATATGGTCATCTCAGCAGATGCTCAAGATGAACAGTATCAGTTAGGAGTTGGCAGTGAAAAGAACATAAGTCAAGTGTGCGCCACAAATTTGTACCAAGACGGACTTGTCCTGGGATTCATATAAGGTGGGCAGAAGTTGCGCTATGTAGACAATTGCCTGTTATGCAACCACCTGGGCCCTTCTTAAGCGACTTTATATGGAGAGACTAAAAGTTTTATGCACGGGGGACACAGCAGCCAAGTGCTTCTGCGTGTCATTGAAATTGATGACTCTTCATTCATTCATTTAATCGTCCTTGTCAGAATGCCCTGCGAACATAGGCAGTATTTTCTTCAGCTACCGGACCACACATCTAACCACGCTTAGTATTGACATCCTCGATGTGACACTGATTGGCAAAAGACTACCCGACCAGGGGGGCAAGCAGCACTAAAAGGTAGCAGTGGAAGCGGGGCCAGGACAAGCAACTCTATAGTTCATCCTATAATGTTACCCTCCCTACTAGGTATGTCTTTCAACGGGGGTGAATGCTCACGTCATGGACACTAGATCGTTTAAAGAATCCAGCGCCGTTGCTGGTGCTCCTTCGCCATATGCCAGGTATCAATAGCGTAGGCGAGTCAAGGTAGGTTGGTAGGCTGGTAAACGTCCACACAAGTGGAGGTGGATAAGGAGGGGAAATTTTGCCGATCACCTGCCAGTGAGCGGGTCAATATGACAAATGCAATAAGACTACATGCACGAATTGTATATAGATATAAGAAGACCAGGATAGGAACCCCCGTGCATGTTCACATAGATTCTTAGTATCTGACCTGGCTGTCCGTCAAATGTAAAAATGAAGGCCTCACATTTGCTTTGCGCATGCCTCCTTCCCGTCATAACCACAGCAAGTCCGTCCCCAACCCTGAAGAGAAACAACACCAACGCCCCCCTGAAAGTAATATTCGACACCGACTTCAACACAATCGGCGACGATGGCCAGGCCTTCGCAATGGCAGCCCAGCTGCACGCGGCAGGGGAGCTAGACCTCCTCGGCATAACCGTCGTGGCGGGCAACCAGTGGCTAGACCAGGAGGTCTCGGACGCCCTCAGGGCCGTCGAGCGGATGGCCGTCGCCACCGCCGTGGGCGTCTACGCCGGCGCCCCGACGCCCTTCCTGCACACCTACGCAGCCTACCAGCTCGAGCGCGCCACCTTCGGCAACGCAACGCAGTACGCCGCCGCCTACACGTACCCCGGCCCGCAGCCCCTGGTCGCGCCGCCCGACGGCTTCGCGGCCTCGACGACGGTGGCGAGGCGCCAGCACGCGGTCGACTTCATAATCGAGAGCGTGCGGGCCCACCCGCACGAGGTGTCGATCCTGGCAATCGGGCCGCTGACCAACGTCGCGCTGGCCGTCGCGCAAGACCCGGGGATAGTCCCGCTCGTGCGCAGCCTGGTCATCATGGGCGGGCAGTCGTATGTCCCCGGGAACGCGTACCGCGGCGCGGGCGAGACGAACTGGTGGTTCGACGCCGAGTCGGCGCGGGTCGTGCTGCGGGCCGGCTTTGCGGACCGCAAGATCGTCGGGCTGGATGTCACGGACACGGTGGGCATCTCGAATGAGACGTATGAGCGCGTCGCGGGCCACGAGCCGGCTACGGCTGTCACGGCGCTGTTTGGGGATGTGGAGAGGTGGCCGTATGTTTATGATACTGTTGCGCTGGCGACGCTTTATGACGACAGCTTGGACTTGGACGTGCGGCAGCTGTATGTGGATGTGAATTGCGACTTTAGTGCCGAGTATGGGAAGGGGCTCGTTTGGGAGGCGGATCCGTATCCTGGTATTGGGGTGGTGGGTGTCTCGTCGGTGCTATTTGGGATCGACAACAACCGGTTCTTTGAGCTTTATGTTGACCTGCTTACCCGCCCGATATCTGGTAGTGGATAGTTATTTACGCAGCGAGGGCACTTGTGGAATAGACGACCTGGGCTGGTTATGCATCGTACGAACCAGATGACGCACTAAACGCATCTAACATTATAATATCGATATTGGCATGATGTTTTAGTGGCGTTCTATGTTGCGACTGCCACTGCCTCTCCGGTGAGCAACCAAGGGCCGCCTGTGTGGCGGCCCCAGGTTCATTCGTTCAGCCAAGGCGCCCCGATCCATTTGTGTGGCTACTGTAGGCCTGCCATAGTGTTCTTATCGATAAGATCCTCTTGACTACCCGACACACTGCATGGGACCTTCTATCTACCTTTCTTGTTAAGAGGAGGCCAGCCTACCTAGAGAGGTATTCGAGAAACCCACATGATTTGGTGCACATATCAACCCAGCGTGTCATGAAGCCCAAGTGTTTTCACAAAAGACTCGCGTCAGAACCCCGCTTTCTCAAGCACGCTGAGAGCTGATGTGGCTGTCGCCATCCTCGTCTCCGTCTCCTTCCACGTTCGAATCCCAGTTCCCAACGCATGCGCACCTTGAATATGGATTCCTTGTATCCAGAGGTGAACGAGGCATTATCAGTTATCGAGAGCATCGGGCTGCCGCACCCCTCTGGCGCACTTCTGTCATCCTTCGTCACTGAGGCTCTAGACCCACGCCTGGCAGCTAAGTTTGTGTTGGCGAGATGCCGCGTCGGTCACAACAACGACGGACAAGCGCATGTCCTCTCACTTGTAGACGACTGGATGTATATTGTGGAATCCAGTAAGTTTCCCCAGCCAAATTTCTAACTGAAGGTACTGTGCTAATTACCTTACCCACCGTTCAAGTCTCAAAATACGGCAGCCCTCCGCCGGCGCCAGGTCCTGCCGAACGAGAAGCTATCATCCGCCGCGATGGAGCCAGATGTTGCATCACCGGGAGTCCTGGCCACCTCTGGGACCCGCTCGTTGTTGAGCCCATCCTCCCTGTTCCATCCCGCTGGACCGAGCCGGGCAGGCACAACATATCAGATATGCTCGGAGCCTTCTTCGGCCCTCCCTACCGTGACTGGTGGCTTTCGTACTCCCGGAATCCTGATTTCACCCTGCCCTACTACAGCCACTGGCTCGTCAAGAAGTCGGCGGCACGTGTCTTTGCTCGCGGTGTTATCAAGCTGGACAGGTTACAACCATCAATGGTAGAGTTCGAGGTTCTCCATGTTCCCATTGGACCAGAGGACCCTATCCAGCTCTATGGCTCCCGTGCACTCCTTGGTGACCGCTCTCGGGCTGGGACTCTCACAGTAGATCCGCGCTTCGTGGGCACCCACGCGCGGCTTAGCAGGAGCGTGCAGCTTCTCGAGCTCTCCGACAAGTTCTCGCCACGCGGCACCTGTCCGCCACATGCAGTCTTACCCACGTTCGACGTCTCGGAAACCAAACAATCATTACCAACAGACAGTCCCCAGCCTTCTCCATGGATCCCTTCCCTTATGCAGATATTCTTTGATATTCTTCTTGCCGCCTGGGTCATTGTCCCAGCACGCATCCGAATATTCGCTTATAAAACGCTTCGAGGGGCTGTGCAGCCCTTCATCCAGCCCGACTGCGATTCTGTCCAAAGACTCCCCTTTGGACTTTACCTCAAGTGCGCAAGGGATCTGGATTCCATCCGCAACGAAGCAAACGCGCTTCGCACGGTCCGAAGATACACCTCGGTACCGGTCCCCAAGCCACTGGACTTCGTCACAGCTCCCGCACCCTCAAATGACGACCCGGCCTGTGGTGAAGGCTACCTGCTCATGAGCCGCATCCCCGGCGTGCCGCTGTCACGCTGCCACGAGGTCCTCTCCGACGACGACGCCGACCACATCGAAGCCCAGATGCAAGCCCACATCGCGCAGCTGCGGGCCATCCCCCGGACCACCGGCGCCGCCGGCCATGCCATATGCGACACCCTGGGCGGCGCATGTAGGGATCCGCGCGTGAGTTGCGGGAACCCCGTCGGGCCCTTCGTCGACGAGGCGGCCTTCAGCCAGGTGCTGCGCGACCCCGACGACCCCGCGCGCGCGGGGCACCGCGTGTTCTTCACGCATGCGGATCTGAACCCGAGGAACATCCTCGTTGATGAGGTGGTCCGGAGGGACGGCAGCCTGGGCTGGAGGGTGGCGGGGATCGTGGACTGGGAGATGGCGGGATACTACCCCGAGTATTGGGAGTACACCAAGGCTCTGTATGAGAGGTTCAGGTGGCCCAGGCGGTATCAAAATATGATACACCGCGTGTTCGGGTTCTTTGGAGATTATTCGAAGGAGTTCGATGTGGAGAGGCGCAGTTGGGAGGCTGGTATATGAGGATATGATTCTTTCATTTCTTGGTTTTAGTAATGTGAAGCCATAGGCTGACCTGTGCAAGTCATAAGAGATTTAAAATGAATCCACTACCCTAGGGTAATTAAACAAAGAGAGCGTCACGTTTTCATATTATAATATATGCTAGGTATTTACATTCGAAATTGGAAGCTCCATGACAAAAGCACCAGGGCAAGCACCAGGGCACCATCATGCCGGACGCCCCCCCCCCCCCACATTCCATGACCACTCATTCAGAGTCGGTGCCTAGGTAGTCGAGATGATACGAGACATGAGTATCACCGAGCATCGGTGAAATGGTCCTGAACAGAAGCAACACTACTAACTTACTACGCCAGGGTGTCAATCACAAGATTCAAGTTCCGAGGGGGACTAATCACTGAAGCTTTCTACGGATTCGTTTGTGCATGATAAGCATCAATCTACTCTCCAAGCATTGTAGGATTCTCAATGGCCACATACCTAGCCACGGCCACTAGCACAGTTACTACTCTGTCCGAAAAGAAAATCTATGGGTTCAGATGCCATCGCTAGAAATTCAAATCTCATATCCCATGATCCTTCCCTCCAGGGCAGCCAAGCCCCCAAATGAAATCCCATCCCAGCACCATACAGTAGAGAGGACCCAAAATCTGTGTTAAAAGAAACATCGAATCAACCATCAAACAGCGCTTGTTCCCCAATGCTCTTTCAGACCATCTATTCCCTTATACTCTACCCAGAATCTTCCGAATCTGCCCTCCCCTCCGCCCCTGCTGCGCGGTCCCTACCGCCGGGTACCCCCCATATTCATCTCGCGAAGCTGCGAGGACGTCAGCGAGTATCCCGCGGGCCTGGAAGAAGAACCACCCTGGCGCTGGTGCTGGTGCGTACCTGATGACGAGTCACGTCTGCTGTCCCCGCTGTAGATGTCATCCTGCTGGTCCCTCGCCGACCCGGGCCGCACCTTGTCGGGCCTCGGGGGAGGCGGCGGCGGGGGCGCCGAAGTCGGCGCCGTGTAGAAGTCCTCCTCCGGCTCGATCTCGACCGTCCGCCTGTTGTGGTTGCCGTTGCTGCTGTTGGGCGTCGGCGTCGGCGAGTTGTAGTGCTCGCCGCTCATGCCGTTGGCGTACGGGTTGTTGGACGCCGGCAGGATGCCGTTGGTGTGCACCTCGGGCCGGCTCGCCGTCTGCTGCGGCGCGGGCGGCCTCTTCGTCCTGGCCTGCGGCGGCGGCGGCGCGGAAGCGGCGGTGGCGCTGCTCTGTTGTCGGCTGCCGCCGTTGTTGCTGGACCGACGCTTGGGCGGGCCGTCCTCGTCGCTCGTCTCATCGTCGTCGTCGGCCTCGTTGGCGTAGGCCCTGAGCTCCTTTCGCATGGCCAGGCCGGCGCAGATGTCCTTTGCCTCCTCGATCGCGCGCTTGCGGCTCTTGAGGAGCATCCTGCGCTCGCGGGTCTGCTTGTTCTCGGCCGCGATGGCGAGGATGGTCTCCTCGCTCATCTTGAGCACGTGCAGGGACTCGAAGATGTTGTACATGCCCTGCAGGAGGTGTCGCTCGATAACCTGCACAATCGTGTTACGGATAAAAGACTTTGCTGACAACTCGTAGTAGATCAACATCTTCTCCAGCACCTCTTGCGCCTCGGACCACTGTGGCGCACCCTCCTCGCTCAGCGCCCTAGCCTGCCACGCGCGGAGCTTGTCCTCGTACTCGGGGTCGTACGGCTGGACTTCGAGATGCATATCTTGCGAGAGCAGCTCGAGCTCCTTCTGAGCCTTCTCCATAAGCAGTTTCAGTTGCAGGTCGAGGAACTCGCGGCGAAGGGGCTCGCGCATCCGCTTTGGCCACGAGTAGTCGATCAGCTCCGACAGGAACTCGTTGCACACGACGCCGAGGTTGTCCTTGTGCTCCTGTGCCATCCTGGGCCAGTACTCGGAGTAGCTTTGGAAGAGCATGTACACAGCGCGGGGCTTGGCGTCGCCAGGGAACTCAGAACCACGAATCTGGTTCAGGAGCGTCTGGACCTCTTGGCGGACGTAATTTTGTTTTTGCTCTTCCGACAAGTCCTTGCCCCCCGCTGGTGCATGTGCGAAGCCGAACTTCCGACCATGTTCTCTGATGCGGTTGCTGAAAGAGTCGTTCTCCTCAGCGGCCCGGGCACGCAGGTTCTGCGCCGGTGTGCCCCGCGGGTCAGCAGTGGAGCGGAAGAACGACTTGCCAGGCGGGTTCTTGTAGAAACCGTAGACGGCAGGGATGACGAGTTCCTTGGACGCGCTGAAGAGCTCCACGAGTTCTATTCGCATCTCTTCCGGCGTGTCCTTGCCCTCGCCCATCGATTTGAGTTCCGAGTCGGTGTCGTCCAAGGCCTTCTGGATCTGTCGGCGTAGCGTCTTGACGTGGCGGCCAATATGTCGCTGCAGTTGCACGCTCAGTTTCTGCTTGAGGGCGTCCGCGCCACACATGGACTCTGGCAGAGAGCGCCATTTGCCCCTGCCGAAGAACTCCTCCTCCCTCTGACGGCGCTCACGTCCCGTAGGCCAGGGCTGGCCAGCCTCGCGAGGCCCAGGGTTGAGAAGGACGTACCACCCGAGCTGGAAGTAGTTGGCCTTATCCTTGTTATTGATAAGATCAATGAACTTGTCCTCGAGACCAATAGATTCGGTCAGATCGGGCTTGGTGAGAACACCGATGGTGCGAGATCCTGTGGGGTCGTATTGTCTCGCCTTGGTGAGAATTGGGGCCTGGACGTAATCGGAGTTACCACCAACCACAGCAAGGATGATGGTGCGTGAGCTCTTCATGTAGCGCTCACACAGAGACTCGATGGTTTTGATGTCATCTAAGCTTTGGTCGTTGTTCGCATTGCGTACCAAACCGGGCAAGTCGACCAACGTCAGCAGAGGCATGTCGGGGCCTCGCTTCTCAACGACAAGGATGTCGCGGGCGGCAAAGCGGCCAGGAATGTTCTTGGGCGCGATCAAGTCGACTGCATATCTCATGAGCTGCTCAAAATTCATCTGGTCGCCCACATTGCCGCCAAAACTGCGCAAGGCCTCCTGCGCCTTCAGGTCTCGGTTCTTGTCTGGTATTATGGAGACAGTCAGGCTTGCCTCGGGGGCCCTTCGTAAGCGGATCTCGGTAGCGAATCTGGTACAAGCGCCTGCATCTCGAGGAAACGGGGTGCCGGTGATGGCCTCGAGTACTGAGGATTTTCCGGCAGACTGGTCACCAACGACGCATATTTGCGGCAGCTTGACATTGTCGAGCTGTGCGAACTGGAGCTTGTCGATGAGCTCGAGGAGGCCGCGCTGCTCATCGGCAAGACCCTGGGTGTCGAGGGCGGAATCTAGCGACGAGTGTTGATCCATGTTGCCGGCTGATCCCATTCTGAGGTTCATCAATGTGGGAAACAGCGCAGGCAGAGGATGTGGTTGAGAGATGTGTAAGTAAGCAGAAAAGGGAAAAGGGAAAAGGTGGTGAAAATTAGGTCAGAAGGTAGGATAACAATCTAAGGAAGGTTGGGTATGACGACGGTTCTTAAAAAGGACGTCGACTTGCCACGTCGTTGGGAGTCAAGGAGGATGCATGTATCAGAGGCAGCTTGATTTTAAGCTTGACCACAGGGCCAGAGGATGCGGAAATAAGACAGACCCCACCTAGATCCAAGGGTCCAAGGGCAGTGACAGAGGGAAAGCTCACTTGAAGGCTGAAATGATGGCATGTGACTGGCCTGTCGCGGTGAGAAGAGGGCTATGCTGCGTCTATGGAGGGCCCGACCATGAGTGCAGAGCTGCGTAATCCCCTTGGCACGCGGGAGCGCAGCAACTGGGCTGCAAGACCAGAAACACTGGGAACACTGGAGAAGCATGGAAAGGTCGCCACCCACACGGCTGTGCCCGAGCGAAAGGGTCGTGTCACAGGCTGCCTCGCTTGATACTGTGCACTGCGTACCCCGTACTCGCATATTGAATTCGGTTGGTCTTCATTTGATGCGCGAACCAGTGGTGGCGTAGCTTGCGTACTCTTTTCTTTGGCGCACTGGCAAAGTCGGGTCAGATTTCAGGCTGCCTCTTGGTGCATCCATCCTGCCATGTGCTATTGTTTCGTCTCTGGCCACGCCTTTCTGGCCACGACAGTAAGCCTAAAATAGAGGCCTGGTCGGCAAAGGCAGCCGTGAGGAACGACTTTTAGACGCCTGGGCAATATGTAGAATAAGACGGGATGACGAGGCGAGACGCGTCGCACGCAGAGGCAGAGAAGCTAAGCAGTCGGGTCTCTGCTTGATGCCATGACGGAGCAGGACTTGGCGTTTGCCGGCCTGCCGTTGGGCTGAAGTGTTGGATGGAGGGAGCAGAGCAGGGCGACCTTGTTTGGGTGACTGGCAGGCAAGGCAGGTCGCGAGTGGGTGGAGGCAAACTCTCCAACAGCCGAACAGTCGGACGGCGGGGTGCAGAAGGTGGCTCAGTCGTGGCTGAGGCAGGGGAAGTCACGCAATATCATGAAGACGCTCTGTATTCGAGTAATACTGCTAGCCAAAGACTAAAGCCCAAAAACGGAGTGCAACGGCCCCCATGATGCAGGGACCAGGCCCGTTCAGAACCAACCACGTCATAGCAGGGGATCCGCATGCTCCTGCATGGCGCGCGACGGGCAGGAGCTCTGGAGGGCCCTGAGAGCCAGTGAGCCAGTCCCATGAACAAGGGGAGCTGCAACACTGGAGCTCTGGACGACGAGAATTTTTGTTGACTGGCCCTGGCAGTGCAGTGCAGTGCTGGATACCATCCGACCCGAACTGGGCTTGACTCGACCCGGCCCCGGCCCCTCTCTCAGGACGCGACGGGGAGGACAGGACAATGTTGGCGTGGCCGTCGTCTTTGTCGCCGATGATCTTCTTGTCCCGCCACTGCTGCAACTGTTGCTGACCACAACCACATCAACAACCACCGCCAACGGCCCATCATGGACTTCTACGACCCCAACAAGGGCAAGAAGGGCAGTTGTGACGGCAGCGGCGACGAGTTTGTCCAGCCTGGCGAGAAGGACACCTACGTCCAGCTCGTTATCTCGCTCGCCCTCGGGTCCACTGCCTTCATTGCCTTTTGTGTGAGTCCAGTCGACGCCACCAGAGTCCCTAATGCTTCATACTGATACATGTCCAAATAGATCCTGCGTCCAAGATGGAAGTCATTATACGCCGCCAGGCGCCGCCAGTTTGGCCCCCAGATAGGCCTGCCTTCTCTGCCAGACAGCTTCTTCGGGTGGATGCCCGCCCTCTACAAGATCACCGAGGAACAAGTCCTGGCCTCGGCTGGTCTTGACGCCTTCGTTGTATGTCTCTACCCACACCACGCTCTTCTCCCCTTGTACCACGATAGTCGAGTTCTAACACAGGCCTCAACCAGCTCCTCGCCTTCTTCAAGCTCTCCATCAAGCTCTTTGCCATCCTCTTCTTCTTCGCCGCCGCCGTCCTCGAGCCCATAAACCGAAAGTACAGCCCCGAAGATATCGTGCCCCCTCCCGACGATGATAGCGACAACAGCTGGAACTACGACATGGGGTACCTGTGGGCGTACCTCGTCTTTACGTACTTTTTCACCCTCCTGACCATACATCTCCTTAACAAGGAGACCTTCAAGGTCATCAAGATACGGCAGGACTACCTCGGCACGCAGAGCACCATCACCGACAGGACTTTCAAGCTCTCCGGCATGCCCCGCGAGCTGCGCGACGAGGCCAAGCTTAAGGAGCTGGTTGAAAAGCTGGAGATCGGCAACGTTGAGAGCGTGACCCTGTGCCGCAATTGGAAGGAGTTGGACGACCTCGTCGCCTCAAGAGCCAGAACCCTGCGCAAGCTAGAGGAGAGCTGGAGCGTCTACCTGGGCCAGAAGTCCAAAACCTGTATCGACGACAGGCACAGGCTCGTCAGCAATGCCGTCGCCGCTCAGGACGAGGAGGCCGTCGTTGACGAGGAGGCCCAAGATGGCGAACACTCCAGCCTCTTGGGTGGCGGGCGCAACGGGGCTGCCCATCACCACTGGATCGACCGTCCCCGCCCGCAGACACTCGTCTGGTACGGCCCGTTCCGACTGAGGTACAAGAAGGTCGACGCCATTGACTACTACGAGGAGAAGCTTCGGCGGCTTGATGAGCAGATTCATGTGGCTCGTAAGAAGGAGTACCAGCCGGTTGATCAGGCCTTTGTGACGATGGACTCTATTGCAGCCTGTCAGATGGCCACCCAGGCACTGATCGACCCCCGACCTGGGCAGCTCCTGACAAAGTATGCGCCCGCCCCTTCGGACGTCGTCTGGAGCAACACCTATGCTTCTAGGAAGAGCAGGGTAATCAAGGCGTGGATTATCACCATCTTCATCAGCATCCTCTCCGTCCTCTGGCTTATCCCCGTGGCCACCATCGCCGGTCTGCTGTCGCTCTGTACCATCAAAAAGGTCTTCCCAGGTGTGGCCGACTTCCTCGCCGACCATGAGATCATCAAGGCTCTCGTGCAGACCGGTCTGCCAACGGCCGTTGTGTCTCTTCTCAACGTCGCCATTCCGTTTCTCTACGACTACCTCTCCAACAGTCAGGGCATGCTCTCTCAGGGTGAGGTCGAGCTGTCCATCGTGTCCAAGAACTTCTTCTTCACCTTCTTCAACATTTTCCTCGTCTTCACCGTCTTCGGTACTGCGACCCAGATCTGGACCGTCATCCGCGACTCCCTCAAGGACACCACCTACATAGCTCAGCAGCTCGCTCGGCAGATCCAGAACCTGAACGTCTTCTACCTAAACTTCATCATGCTCCAAGGTCTAGGGCTGTTTCCCTTCCGCCTGCTCGAGTTTGGCGCAGTCTCCCTCTACCCAATCAACCGCCTTGGCGCAAAAACGCCTCGCGACTACGCTACGCTCACTATCCCCCCTGTCTTCAGCTACGGCTTCTACCTGCCCACGTCGCTGCTCATATTCATCTTGTGTCTGGTCTACTCGGTACTGCCGCGCGGTTACATCATCCTTGCGGTAGGACTCATGTATTTCACCCTGGGCTACTTCACCTACAAGTACCAGCTGCTTTACGCCATGGACCAGCCGCAGCACGCTACCGGCGGCGCGTGGCGCATCATCTCTTACCGCATGGTCCTCGGCCTCATAGTCTTCCAGATCACTATGGCTGGATACCTGTCTCTGCTTTCCGCCTTCTTCGCATCCCTCCTCGTGGTCCCCTTGCTCATGGGTACCGTGTGGTACTCTTACTACTGGAAGCGCCAATTCGAGCCGCTGACCAACTACATTGCCCTGCGGTCCATCCGCCACCGCCAGCCCTCCCGCCGCAGGGACAATAACGGCAGCGGCAGCAGCAGCGGCACGAGCTCCCCCAGCGACGAGGAGGGCAGCGTCGTCCACGACGAGGTGTTCGGCGGGCCCGGCCGCCACCCGCCGCAGAACCTGCTCCGCCGCCGCAAGAGCACCGTCGACGAGGACAAGGAGAAAGGCCTGCGCTTCATCAACCCGAGCCTGGTCGTCCCGCTCGAGCAGCCCTGGATCTACCATGACCCGCCGCCGCTCCTCGCGAGGGACTCCACCGCGGGGTCTTCCGGCGCCGACAGGGACGGCGCATTTTTCAGGTACGAGCAGGGCAGGGAGAGCATCGTGGGAGGTGCGAGGACGACCGAGCCTGAGTCCACCTCTGCTTCGGAGGCTGGGACGACGGGGCCAGGCAACGGAAATAACAACAATGGCGGCAACAATAACAATGGCAATGGTGACAGGAACGGGGGTAGCAACTCCAGCTCCCTGAGCCTGGGGGACACGCACATCTGGAGGTCATGATGACGGAGAGCGAGCCGGAGATGACACATACATCCTGTTGGATCGCATCGGGCGAGTCCAAGCCGCCTCATTCTGTTTTCTATGCGCGCGCCTGTCCAACTGTTTTTCTTTTTGCATTTTATAACAGGAGCGGGCAAGCACATGGCGCTCAGTTAGCATGGGACTGTGATCGTATTTTGACTCTTTCCCTTTCATTGTTTGAAAGTAGTTTGAGCAATACCCCCTGAACATGAAATAGCAATTTGAACTGTGTACTGAGCGATGTGTTGCACTGATGATCCTTCTCCCACGTTCAGCGGTGTTCGTACATGTGGGCTGAGACTGAAATGCAATGAGCGCCTTCCCCAGTTCTAAATGAAGCACAAGCATTTCCCCATTCATTCCAAGTCCATATCATCATAGTTGCTGCTGGCGTCATCAGATATATAAATGGCACTCGACGCAGTCTCACCTAGAGCATCGACCTCCTCCCGCCGCGACGGCGACGAGTCCGCCTCCGCCTCCACCTCCATCTCATCACCAGAAGGATCAACATCATCATCACCACAACTATTCTCAATCTCCTCCATGCGCTCAATAAACTCCCCCCGCAGCCGCCGCAAGAACCCCCGCAGCGTCTCCTCGCCCATGTCGCTGTCACAAGCCTGCCGCAGCGTCTCGCGCAGGTTAAGCACCAACCCCCTCCGGCGCGCAAGCCGGCGCGCCTCGGAGCCCAGCCTCTTGGCCTCGGCCTGGCGGCGCAGGAACCCCGCGGCCTCCTCGGCGCGGTCGAGGAACGCGTCGGGGAACCCGATGACGCGCGCGAGCCTGATGCCGTAGCCCTCGTCGCGCACGGGGCCCGGGCCGACCTTGTACAGCATCGTCATGCGGGGGACGCCGGTGCCGCCTGCGCCGCCGGTGGTGGTGGTGGTGGTGGTCTCGGTCTCGAGGTGGAGGTTGAGCACGCCGGGGCGGTCCTGCAGGACGTGGGCGAGCTCGGAGAAATGTGTGGCGAAGAAGACGAGGGCGTTGCTCTGCACCAGGGCCTCGGCCATCGCGATGGCGATGGCGAGGCCGTCGCGCGTGGATGTGCCGCGGCCCAGCTCGTCGATTATGGCGAGGCTCTTTGCGTTGATGTTGCGCAGGATGAAGGCCATGTCGCGCATCTCGACGGAGAAGGTCGACATGTTCGACTCGATGCTGTCGTCTGTTGATGTGCGGGAGAAGAGGTTGTGCACGATTGTGAAGGAGGCGAATTGCGCTGGCACGAAGCAGCCGATCTGGGCCATTACTTGGAGCATCGCTACGGTGCGGATGTATGTGCTTTTGCCGCTCATGTTGCAGCCCGTGATGATTTGGAAGGCATGTTGCTCAGTTGCGTAGTAGTCATTTGGTATGAATTTGTCCAGGGTCTGTCAAAGATGAATTTGTTAGACATGCATAATGGGCTCGTTCTTGGGCTCGTTCTTGGGCTCGATGCTAGTATGAGTGACATACCCAGTCAAAAATAGGATGTCGGGCTGCCTTCAAGGCCAGGGCATCCTTTAGTTGAGGCCTGGTGTAGTCTCGTGTCGTCACCGTTTGCCCGAACGAGGCAAGCATGTCCAAGAGAGCAATGCTCTCACAAACCCTGAAGAGCTGAGGGATATCAGCTCTGATCGAGTCCAACAAGTTTCTGACGACCTTGTCACTCTGCATGATGACCTCGTCCACCGAGTCAGTCATGCGCTGGTTGAGCTTCACCATCTGGAGCGTTTGGCATTCCACATAGTCTTTCTTCCGGATACAGTTGATGAGAGCACCTGGAATCAGGCCATTGTCGAAATCGGAGACGCGAAACTGCAGCCAATACCGACGCCGGTTGTCATACTTCAGGTCTGCCGCGAGTCCAAGCTCTGAGTTGAGTTCTTCCACATGCTTGTGCAAGTCTTCCGTTGCTTCTTTGTAAGTTGTGCGGGCCACGTCGAGGAGCCCCTGAACGCCTGACCTGACCGCGTACACCCTCTGGTTTCGGAGGTCAAGGGGCTTGGTGACGTAGGTGACATCGTCGTTGATGACTTCGGCCATCCGCTCAAGAATGGGACTGGTGATGGCAGTTCGGCAGTGGTCACGAATCTTGACCAACAGCTTGCAACGGGCTGACGCCAGGGAGTTGAAGATGGTAGGGACGGCGGTCACAAAGGACTTGATCATCAACACTTTGTTGATGGCTTGCTCGCTGGCCTCCAAGGAGGGCTCTGTGGGAAGGAGGATCAATTTGCTGAGTAGTTTCTCGACATCGCCGAATCCCTTCAGGCCATTCCGAACTTCGAAAAACATGTCCTCCTTGCTGCAAAGCTCCTCAACCGCGTCGTAACGGGGCGTCAGGACTCCTTCGGTCTGCGTGGATGGCTGGAGCACATTACTGCGCAGCATTCGTTTCCCCATTGGCGTCCTGGTCTCATTGAGCAGACCAAAGAGGCAAGCCTTGGACGAAGGGTTGTGGAGATTTTGGATCAGCTCCAAAGAATGAATGGTGGGAAGGCTGATCATCATGGATCCTTCCGAGGGCTGGTATCTTATTCGCAAAGAGTTGCCTGAGATCCTCAGTGAGAATTCGAGTTCGAGATATTTCATGACCTGTGCTAGTTAGATTTGGGAGCTTGAATCCCTGGAGGTCGATGCGACCTACCGCAGAGAACGAACAGGTCGCATAGAAATTGCCCTCGATGGCAACTTTGATGGCTTCAACATCTTCTTTGAACGCAAGGGCCTGGATAAATTCCAAGCCAGCTGTCTCGGACCAGTACCTCCTGTCCAATGCAACGATCGGCACGCCTGGCAGCTCTTCCTCAATGGTGGCGCAAAGGCTGCTCTTGGGATTGGGAGGACAAGCGGTGGAGACAATAAGGATGCGGCTGGGCTCGAACACGGTCAATTTGTGGGTGGTCTTTACGTAGGACTGATTGTCACAAATTTGGCTCAGAACTGCCTCGCCCGTCGAGACATTGACGAAGGCTATCCCCACTGATGGGGCCACGCCACGAGCCTCGCTCACGGCGCAGATGATCTGATGCCCTTCGCTCGCACCGATAGAAGACGCCGCACGGGAGCGACGGCCGCTGCCTGTTGTTGTACCGGTGCTGTAGGTTGGAGTGGCTGGGGTGCGGGAAGCTCGACTCTGGGTAGGAGCAGTCGAGGCGGTACGAGGCATGGTGGATCGATGCAAAGAAGGGTGAGGCGTCGATCTGTGGCTGGACGAAGTGGTCGGGCGGGAATTTGACGACATGGCTCGGAAGTGAGGCGACCTCTGTGGAAGTGGCGTTATTGATTCCATGGCTTGACAACGCATGTGCGAAGAGACGGGTTTGGTAGATGCTTCTTAATGAATGTCTACGTGAGCTCTGATCAAGCTCAAGTTTCTGCCTGAGAGACCATCATGCACGCCCGTTCCTTCCAATTGCAGCACACGCGTCTTCGCATGACGTGTGCTTCCCTGTCCAGCGTGACCTGCTTGCATGACTGCGTCCAGCTCTTCCAGATCGGAAGGTACCAAACACAACGCCATTTCCTGCTATCGTTCTGATCCCTTTGCATTCGCGCGTCTCTCCGAATTGAAGCTCTCCCTGAACCCCTCTACCTTCGCCTCATCTGCATTCATTGCCACCGGAATCAAAGATCAAAGCAGCAAAACCAAGCAGTCCATTTCACTAGAGACCCTTTCTGGCCTCATCTATCGAGCAAACGAACAACTTACTTCGAAACACCACATCTTCCCAGACACCGTCCACACTGGGGTTTGACCCTCACGGCTGCCCGCTGGCACACTTGACGACGTTTTCCACCATTTTTCTGCCCCCAACAGCGAATTGAAACCCCACCGAGCTGTTTGACCGCCTTGTAAGTATTTCTTTAGCTTCCCTTTCTAGGCCAGGCCTCTGACATAGTGACCAACAGGACCCAGTAACTTCGTCCGCCAACTCTCTTCGGAGTGATCGAAAAGCCCAGGCGCCCTTGAACGGACCTGACAGACCGGCTGTACAACGACTGCACAAACTCGACTGCTCGCAATCAGTCTACTCGGACAATATGAGGTCGCGGTAGAGCAATTGTGCCCTCATTGCCCTCGGCTTCAATGTCTTCGCGTTTGTGATGAATTGGGCCTGCGTCATTTTTTATATAAAAAGATTCTGGAAGGATGATTCTGATGATGCGCTGTGGCTGCTGTTGGTTATCATTGCCACCAACATAACCCTCGTTGCAATCGGTGGGGCATTGATGGACAGGACATGGTTCCCACCGGTGAACTTGGGACGCGTCTGAAGATGCAGTGGGCCAGGGTCTACGGTTGAGATGGTGTTTGGTCGTCATGCTGGGCTGTTTCGTGTTGGCGTTCAAATTGTTAGGTGATCGTTGGAAGGACTTGGATGACTGGTCACGGAGAAGACGTTGCACTTTACACTGGTGCAGTTCGACTCTCTAAAAACTTTAGGTCTTTAATACTCCAGCCAAAGAAGTCAGTAGGGTAATATCATTGGCCTAAAACCCAAAGCTTCTGTCAATGCTGTATCCTGACGTGACTGTCCGTGAGATCGTGAGCTCAGCGCATGGTAATGCATCGCAGGCGTGCTTCAAGTCAAACTGACATCTTCCTCCGTCGCAACCTTCATCAGAATTCCAGCTCAAATATCAGCCCACGTCTTAATTCCACCCAGAATCGCCCCCACACTCGAACCGACTCCACTACACAGAACTCTGGGCAGCCACAGGCGATAGTTGCCCGCATCAGTGAATATTTGATCCCGGTCGGAAGCGATGCGTCCTTGAACGCGTTTGCATTGACTGCAGGTGAGCAGTATCGTCAAAGGCAAGACTCGCAGGACGCTTGACACCGGTGGATGGCTCAGGCTTAGGATAGAGGACTTTCAGGACCTTCGTGGCCAGGCTTGGATACGCGCCGGTGAGCTCATCCCAGGCGCCGCTCTCGTACATGACGAATTGGATGTTGTCGGTCATGACCTTGACGACGTTCGCCTCCAGCTCCGTGTCGGGGAACTTGCCGAACACGTCGTGGCACCGGTTCTTGAAGTTGACATAATACTGTCTGTCAATGTACGCTTGGATTTCCCTGCCTGCCTCATTGCAAGCCTTTTGACGCAGGTCCTTGACCTGGAAGTAGTCGGCGATGACGAATGTTGCGATCGGGTGCCTCTGCTGGCGCCCGTCGAGCTGCTGGAAGTAGAGGTACTTCAGCAGCCCCTCGACTTCCTCCTCGGGGAACTCGCAGCCTGTGAGGTTGATTGTCTTCGTCTTGGCTTCCTATGTGTTTGACCAGTTTGTTAGCATTATTCTCTGATTCTAACATGGGATCAACAGCGCTTACCTCGAAGTGGCCCTCCAGAGCTTTCTCGAAGTACTGCGACTGCTTGCAGATGATCATGCGATGCAATCGCCAGGTCTTCTTCCCCATGACGACGGTCGCATCGGCAAACTTTTCCTCGCCCCAGAACCTGCTGGCTTTAGCGATACCATCAACGAGGCCGATTCCAAAGTTGGCCGCACATACCTGCTGAGCAAGGGCAGAGAAAGATCAGCCATCCTTTGCGTCGACTTCGTGATGCTGACGGGTTTATGTGCGTCCGTTTTGACGAAGTGTGGCAGATTTCGAGTGCCTACTTGAGTCTGTGGTGTGGGACTTCAGGAAGGTTGGTGAACTTTGGTTTGAAGCAAACGAAGGTCCAACTTTTGAAGCCTCAGCTGCCCTGTGAGGCTTCACGGAGACATATGAAGTGAAAACTGGTGTGGAAAATTCAATCAGACCATGAAAGTGTTTCTGGTCTCTTTTAGCAAGAAAAGAGCCAACAACGAGATGTATTACTGTACTCCAGGTTGGATTTTTGTCTGACAGGGGAAAGACCTCAGGTGCGACTTTGAAGTTCAGATGATGGTGAGAAGCGAAATGGAAGATTCTCAAATGATCGTTGGGTTGGAGATGTCGAAGACAGGAGAGTTGTGGAGGCCGAAAGCCTCAGTCTGTGGGAGAATGCAACAGACGCCTGAGGGTGCAACACTCGGACGAAGTGGAAGCTGCTGTTAACTGGTCGTCATCCAAGAGACACTTCCTGGACCACACACGCTAATTGAACGATTACGACATGCCAGGTCATCCAGTCGACGAGTCTGAGGATACTTATTCCGAAGCCTGCGATTCGAAGTTTACAGCAAGCCGTGCACCAGTCGATTATCCCAAGTCTGTTCCAAGTCTGGTTATCCCAAAGACGATTACCCTACAGCCGGTTATCCCACGGTCGATTGTCCCATGGCCGATTGTCCCGTGGTCGGGTATCTCAAAGCTGGTTACCCCACAGCCCCATTATCCCATGAGAGGAGAGGATGGCCCTGAGGCGGGTGATGCGCTCGTCCCGGCGCATCTTGACCGCCGCATCTCCAGCTTTGTATGCTTTGTGACATGTTCATCGGAGTGATCCATCCCAGTCACGTCGAGGTCGAGGGCCGTCGACTTCACTCATCACGTCCGCCGGTCATGGGTAAGCCATCCAACAGGGATACTCATTAGGTCAATGATATGAGGAGAGATTCGCTGGCAAGGCGTCATCGAGGAAAACGAGAACACCGTCAACGTCGTGGGACTGGTCTGGCTGCGCAGCGACGCGGACGAGGTGACCACCGAGACATGAGTCAAATTTCATTTTGAGACCCCTACAGGAACAAAAGGTGGATACATGACAGCATTGAGCCTATGTACAAGAACTTCAGGAACTGCCGTAGGAAGAGGGCAAAGGAATCGAATTGGATGGGTGCAGACTTCGATCTCGGTTAATCGGCGCCCAACAGTTCAGGTCCTCGGGACAGGGAAGTGTCTCGTGGATCCCATCCCACAGTTTGCTCGGACAGAGTCTATTGGGAGTCACAGGTTTTGCCTCTGAAGTTTTGAAGCACTGCAGCTTGAGATGAGCCTTCGAGCCTGGTCCTGGGGCGGGTGCAGGGTCAGTGGAATCTGGTGACGAATGCGCAATTCGATGGACTTGTCAGCAGGAGTGCTCGATGGAAATTTTGGGTGCTTCCACCGCCTACCTTCCAGTAATTCAGGACCACCACGCTCAAGACTTGAGTGGCTGGCTGCTGTGTGGCAGTAGGCGATGTGCGCAGTACAGACGAGGTGATGTCCAGATGCCCAGGGTACGTACCAAGCTGGCTGACTCGCCCGCCGCTGCAGCCTAGCGTCGCCCGGTGCCTGCCCAAGCCCCAAGGCGGTCAAAAACCGTCCGCAGGGGCGGCAGAATCCAGCGGCCGAAAATATTTAAACCCTGGGCCACTCCCGCCCTCTCTCCTTCGACCTCCCCTTTTCTTCTTTTTCTCTCCATCCTGGTGCACGGGCTTTACGTAATTCAGTGAAGGTTCGCCTGAGAATACGTTTTTGCTAGTTGAAAACTATAACATGACCACTCCTAGTTGGCTTCGGCCGGCTAGGGAATCTTTGGAACCTCATCTTTCTTGACTGATCGTCTTTCATTGTCCTGGTGTGCTTGCACGCCAGACGAGGAAGGATTTTGGCGCCTGCTGACCGCGGGGGTGCTGCTGCCACACTGTGCTGCCGTCCTGTAGTTGATGCACGCCACCAGACATGACTGCTGAACCGCGTCCTGCCATCTGTGACGAATCCTGCGCGTCTCAGCCTCTGTAAAGAAGAGTTGCCCTGATGTTGTGTTGATCTGCTCTCCCAGCCAAATCGCCAGTTGAAGCCTGCCTGTGCGCACAGGCCACGTGCAGCCACAGCACTCCCAGCTCCAGCGTCAACCTTTGCGGCGCTTCCCTAATCAACCTTGACCTTGCACGCAGATTGCTATAATCGTCTGTCCTGTTGGTTCATGCGAACACTGCAACTCTGAGTCACTGCGCCGCTAAGAGGAACTAAACAATGTTACCCTGCGCCAGGGCCGCCCTAGGCCGCGGCGCAGCGACAGCACGACTTCTCGTCCCCTCTCAACATTTGCGTCAGAACACACTGAGCACACACGAAAGAGTCAATGACCAAGGCGCACCCTGGGCCAAAGGAGGAAAACATCATGGCTGCAATGAACCCCGATCATCTGAAATCTGGTCTGCTAGCCACGGATTTCAAATCCATCGAGGAGGTGCTGCTGCAGCTTGACAAGAGCCTGACCCTCCGGACGTATCTGGGAGGTTACACGCTTAGCCCCGCCGACAAGGAGGTATGGACCGCCGTCCGGGCAAACAACGTGGCTGTTGCCATTGTCCGCAGAGGCAGCATGCCGCACGTCTCGCGGTGGTTCAACTACCTCGAGTCCGTCCACCCCGAGATCCAGACCGAGTTCAGTGCCGCCCAGGCACGAGCCAAGGACGAGCGCGCCGCCGCAAGCAAAGCTGGTGGGAACTATGACATCGGCCTCAAGGGCACCGAGAATGGAGTTGTGACAAGATTCCCACCCGAACCATCGTGAGTCCTGTTGACTGCGTCCAGCCAGGTTCTTTGAGACGCCATCTAACTTATACAGTGGCTATCTTCACATCGGTCATGCGAAGGCCGCCTTCCTCAACGACTACTTCGCACATGACGCCTACAGTGGAAAGCTCATCGTTCGCTTCGACGACACGAACCCTGCCAAGGAGAAGCAGGAGTTTGAGGAGTCGATCCTTCACGATCTTGGTTTGCTCGGGATCAAACCAAATCAAGTCACCTACACAAGTGACCATTTCTCCCGGCTATACGAGATCGCTGAGCAGATGATCCGCGATGGCAACGCTTACGCCGACGACACCGATCCCGAGGAATTGACAGTGCAGAAGAGGGAACGCCTGCCTAGCAAGAGGCGAGACAGGCCTGCCGACGAGAGCCTTGCCATGTTCAAAGAGATGTACTCAGGGACACCGCTTGGAAAGAAGCACTGCATCAGGGCTCGGATCAAATTCGACTCGTTGAACGGAGCTCTGAGGGACCCCGTCATATACCGCTTCCCTCACGTAAAGGATGCAGAGGGGAACCGCCTGGACAAATTTATACCTCACCATCGCACGGGCTGGACCTGGAAGATTTACCCGACGTACGACTTTGCTTGCCCGGTAGTCGATTCCATCGAAGGCGTCACACACGCCCTCCGAACGACCGAGTACGCCGACCGCAACGAGCAATACAGCTGGTTCCTGAACGCCCTGGGCCTCCGGAAAGTCCACCTCTGGGACTTTGCCCGCATCAGCTTCATCCGCACCTTCCTCTCGAAGCGGAAACTCACCAAGGTTGTCGATACGGGCGTTGTCACCGGCTGGGACGATCCCCGCATGCCCACAGTCCGAGGCATCTTGCGTCGCGGCTTGACCGTGCAGGCCCTCCGGGAGTTTATGCTGCGGCAGGGTCCCAGCCGCAACGCTGTGACGATGGACTGGACTATACTGTGGGCTATGAATCAGAAGGTGATCGACCCGATAGCGCCGCGTCACACGGCAGTTGAGGCGGGTCAGGCGGTCACGGCGACGATCTCGAATGGCCCTGACAAACCATACTCTGAGCAAAAGCCCAGGCACGCGAAAAATCCGGCTATTGGGACAAAAGCCGTTATATTTGGTCCCTCTATACTTTTGGACCAGAAAGATGCGGCCTCCCTCGCGACGGGTGAGAAAATTACCCTCATGGGATGGGGGAATGCCATTGTCAAAGAGTGCAATGTCTCCGCAGACGGTACGGTCGGAGATATTACACTAACGCTCTGCCTCGATGACACGGATTTCAAAAAGACCAAAAAGCTCACGTGGCTTGCTTCCGGAGGGACCGCCAGTCCGGTCGAGGTCGAGTTATGGCAGTTTGATGACTTGCTGACGAAGGACACCCTTGGTAAAGATGACGAGCTCGATGATTACCTCAACACTGATTCCTCTCAGAAGAGTGACGCGCTGTGCGATGCTGATGTGGCACGCCTCAGTGCGGGTGATATCATTCAGCTGGAGCGCAAGGGGTTCTATCGCGTCGATAAAGCTGCTGGGGAAGGTCCAGGAGGGAAGGCAGTCCTGTTCAAGATTCCTACTGCTTCCAAAGCCTAGACCGTGCAGACAAGATGGAGGACTTTGCTCCCGTATCATCGGGTCATGTACCGTATCTTTAGTTATATAAACCGTCTTCACACAAAGCTCCAAGAATGAGATCGCCTTATCTATACAGCTATTATAAGGCTGACTATATTTAGTAAAGACTACTATATTTTAGACCCACTATTATCAATATTGTATACTATTAAACACTAGGTATTCAAGTATTTACTACTATATAAAGGGACTATATATTACTCTATGGGAGGATATACCGGATTAAAGACGATCCCAGTTTTTGAAGCCATTGCTGATCCCAACAAGCTTCTGCTGTTGCATAGGGACGTGTGGATGTCCTATGTATTTCATTTTATGTTGTTCAAGTTAAGGAGTCCCATTTCTCATTAATCCAAAAGATTAAGAGATCGGAGATTCGCACCGGCAAAAACGGAGGGTACACCGGCTATAATAATAAGTATATAACTTAATCTTTAGCTTAATTTCTATAAATATTATATTTATATATATATATTAAAATTTATCTTAATTTCTATAATACTTACATCTAGAGCTTCAACTTTATATATAATCCTATAAAAACAAAAACTTTAAAAACTAGAATATAATTAGAATTTAAAGATATTTTAATATTTTAATATTTACCTTAGCTTTACTTCAGATTTATTTCTAAGTACTAAAGTAACTATTATAATATACTATAGAACATAAGGTATTTAATTATATATTTTTTATAATTATATTTTCAGTAAAAATTAAGTTATAATAATATAAAGTAAATAGAGTTTTTTAATAAAAATATAAATAAAAATATTAGTATTATTTTTAATAAGTTAAATTTTTAAATATATAAATAATTAAATATAAAAGATGGATATAAAATTAGAATATTATATATATTTAAATATATTAGTGTAAAAACTCTAAAAAAAAGTTATTTGCTGGTGTACCCTCCGTTTTTGCCGGTGCGAATCTCCGATCTCAAGATTAAAAGCGGCTCCAATAATCTTGTATTACAAGCAGCGGTGACTTACATGCCTGGACTTTACTAGCATGCTCAACCAATCTCGCTGTTAGCAATCGTCTGGAGATATATTATCAAAGCATCCACGCAGTTGTCCCCCCCCCCCCCCCCAACCAGCTCAATATCCCCCCCCCCCGCCTGCAAACATTGAAGTCTGCAGCCCTGAAATGTGACCTCCTCGCTGTCTATGCTACTTCGTATCGTTGCGTTTGCTGAGCCTCTACCTCATGTTGCCTGAATCTTGACGCAATACCGTACGCCTGATCTTGGCCTTCGCGGGAGTCTGGCATCACGTGAGTATCCGACACTGCCGCAATCAATGAACTCTGCTTATAGGGTCCGGTCGTCTGCGACAGATCTTCGGCTGGGCCCGGTTTCTTCTTCCTCCATCGCAACACCAACGCTGCAAGGACCGCCACAAGGATGGCACCAGCAATGCCTGCTCCTGTACCGATGCCTGCCACTGCACCCGTGGACAGACTGGAAGATGCCACCGCACTAGTGGAAAGGCCAGAAGCTACCACTGCCCCAGTGAAGAGACTGGAAGATGCAGGGGAGGCAGTTTGGGTGGAGCTAGTACTTGATGTGGTGGCTGAACGTGACGATAGCGTCGGAAGGGCCGTCGCGGGTGTGGTCGTGGATGGGATTGCGAAGGTTGTCTTTGATGCTAACAGGTTAATGGTTACATTGTACCTTCGGAATGAATAGAGCAGAGAACTTACCGGTCCTAAATTACGTGTTACATCAACGTAGTTAAAGATTTTCGAGTTGTTCCTCAACCCATGCGTATCCCCCCCAATGACGGTCGGCCTGATCTCGAACCAACACCGTTCACCAACGTATTGTCTAGAGACTAGCGTCACTTGGGCCGTTCCGTTGCCCGCAGAGGGTCTTATGGGATTCTGTGCTTCTGAAACAGAGGGTGAATGAGTCGAAGATGGTAATGTGTTTAAAGTCATGTGGCACTACTCACGGGAAACATTGTTGCTCGGCCCACACCACGTGATGAGGTATGGCTCGGTAGTATAGTTGGTTTCGTAGGTCACGTTGATGACGTCCATGGGATAGAATGCTAAGTTGTCTCTATCGGGATAAAGGACTCTAATCTGTTGGGCGGCGCTGTTGCCGCCTCCTATTTCAGCCAACAATGGCAGCAATGGAAGGAAGTGGTGTCGTGGCATCACGACAACCTTGGAGAGCAGACAGAGCCTCAAGTTGTTAGAGAGTAGCCAGCACAAAGCATGGACTTAATACCTTGGGAAGATTCTTGCAATCAGAGAGAAATGGGGAACAAGAACCAAACAGACCGGTGGCAGATACCTATGTATAGACAAGTTGGCATGGGACACCCGGCAATGCCAGCCTAGAGGCCTCATATACGGGCCAATGCTGTGTACCTTAAAAAGGAGGACGGCAAACCAATGAAGAATAGTTCTTCAGAGCAAGGTCGGCCCCCATGTTTGATCCCTAGGCTGACATTTCCCAGGTGCCTAATGCTCTTCTGCCCCTATCTGCAAGCTGACAGTGAATATCTTGTGGGGTTACACTACGTACCCAGATACCTAGGTAGGCAAATCACACACACACACACACACACACACACACACACACACACACACACACACACACACACACACATGCGGACTTTATTACTCCCCGGGTGACCGGTGTATCTTCCCCGAATTTGGCTCGGGCTATGAGAATCCCAACATGCCTTTGCATCAAAACTTACAGCACCGACCCCGGGCCGCCAAATCCTCCCTCTGCTGCGGCGGTAAAGTACATACTTAAGTAGGCATTCACTCAAGACGCCAGGAGGGGAACACGCATTCCGACGCTGCCTGAGACGAGGCTCGGGCCAAACATATTGGCCTCTTACACAGCCGGAAATTTATTGAACCAGTGCAACCCAATCAGTAGAGCTTGGCACGCAGCACTGCCCCCTGAGGCAGCAGCGGGAATTATCGGGGATAAGTTGCAAGGACAGTATGCAAGAACGTTCTCACTATACGAACAAATTCAAGAGTGAACTCTTCCAAATCTGATAGTGGCCCGAGACAGTTTTTGCGTGCGAATCGACAGCGTGCTATTTCAGATAAGCCTGTGGATTTGATGGCTATGGCTTCCTTGGAGTTAGGCAGAGTCCAGCTCACGGTACATCTGGTGTCGGCGTAATCCGCCCAAAGTAGAGCCTCCAATCTATCTACCAGCGCTAGGGTTCTCTTTGAGACGAGAGATTACTTGCGGCATGATCTAGTCCTCAGATAGCATAGAAATCAAAATAATATGTGATACTGTGCATACAGGCTGGCATCCTTGCCAAGTTGTTGCTCTGGGCATGGTTGTGGCTGTGTCTGACATGCCCGGCCCCCACCTTCCCTGCAGGCCAATCTAGTGTACGGATATTTAATTCATCACCCCCTCAAAGTACCTTAATTTTAGACGTAGGAAGCCTGTGCCAGGACTGACAGGGATGTGAAGACGGCCGCAGGTGGAACAAATCTGCCGCAGAAAGTTCCTGTCATGTTGTTGGTCATTCACGCCTCTAGCTTGGATACACCAATGATTGAATTGCTCGATTCGTATTTTAGCCAGCTAAATACATGAGTCTGATGCTGCAAGGCCAACAAACACCTTCTATATCTGAATCTGAGGAGCACAGTTGAAGAGCACAGCGGATGATACCAACGATGACCGGAAACGACAGTGAATAGAACACAGGACCAGCCCGGAGTCTATCAGAGCGGAGCAGAGCTTTCTACCATTCCCGACTCTGGTATCAGAGATAGCGAGAGATTTCGTCTCTCATTTCCTGCGGAAGACCACTAGTTGGTAACGTCAGCAGATGTATGGGAGTCATGTCGTAACGAATGGGAGAAAATTTACTGTTCACGGCCAATGATGTTGTTCAGCCTGAACGCCTGGAACTTTTGGTATCTGGAACGAAGCTCCTGCTTCTCGGCACTGAATCGACGACGTCCCTTCTCATATTTCTCTTCTGCCTCTTCGTATTGATCCCTCCATTTTGCCATGTATCTTGCTCGAGATTTATCTGGATTGTAGTTCATGGTAAGTACTGTCCTCAACCTGCCGCCTTGACTTCAAGGGAATATTTCCATGAATCTCATACCGTTCTTGTTGCTGGTTCCTCGTCTCTGGGCTTCCTCCCTCTCGGCTTGTAGGGTATCCAGCTTTGCTGCGTAACGGCGGACGCTTCCATCCAGCTCCCTGAGATGGTCGAGGACACTTCGCACCTTATCTACTTGAGCCCAATAAGCTTCTTGCTGTTGCCTAACGGATGGAGGAGGAGGCATTGTTAAAGGTTTTTAAATGATAGAGAAAAGCGTTCAAGGGCAAAAGTAAAGCTGATGGGAAGTATCGGAGGTGATGACGAGTAACCAGACTCGAAAGATGTTGTTGTAATGCAGTGTCTGCTCTTCAAGACTTTCCCAAGGTTCCATGAGCCAGCATGATATTTATACGTTGTGAGAATCCAGAATAGACACACGAATCTCCGAATATCTGAGGATGCTCAAGGCGTTGTTGGCTGAGCCTCGTGCTCCGGGTCGCTGCCAACCGTCGAGGCTCCTGCTGTCCATGATCCTCTGCTCGGTTTCATCCTGGGTTTTGGGCCTCAAGTGGCCTTTGGAAGTCACCTGAGTACCTGTTGTAGCGTTGGAAGGTGATGCAATACATCAACGAAGCTAGCTATGGTCCTGTGGTCGACGTCAAGCCTGTTATGGTCGGGCCAGTTTCAACATGGTTGCCGGACACGACTGTTGGTCCTAAAAATACGCGAAAACTTGAACAGTAGAATCATTTACAACAATAACGAGTAGAATCAAGAGCTGTGCCACCTTCATGTGGTGGCATTTTCATTGGACTCTAAGTTGGTGCTAGGCTGCTTGGCTGTTGTGCATGGCATGGTCCTTTCAGCCTCAACCTGTCTGGGGTAGGCATTCTTCGAGATTTCTATTTTTGTCTTCTGAATTTCCCACATGGAATAAGAACTGGTGTCACTGGTGACAAAAGCCAGTATGAGTAGGAATAATTTGGTGGCCGCCCTAAGAGCCAACTGTTTCCAGCTGTGACCGAAGTCGACCTGCCACAAGTTATCATCCTCGCAC
Source organism: Diaporthe humulicola (assembly GCA_038088545.1). Lineage (NCBI taxonomy): Eukaryota > Fungi > Ascomycota > Sordariomycetes > Diaporthales > Diaporthaceae > Diaporthe > Diaporthe humulicola. The sequence continues at coordinate 45,816 of JBBWSL010000076.1, read as the reverse complement.
AGCATCTAATGAGTCTTGTCGGCAGGGTCATCCTCGCAAGGGAATCCATGGCAAATTTGGCAGTCACTTGCTTCAACGCCCAGGCAATGGGAACAGCTGCCGGTCGACGACAGTTTTAGGTTTTCAGGTCGTGGCGGCTCGGCCGATCCAGGCCAAGGTGTGGTGTGTCTCGTGCCTAGTGCCTACTAGGCCTTGAACGTGGTCGTTCCATGGTTAAGTTTTCAATGAACTGTTGGCACTATTCCTGATCCTCGAATGCGATGGTAACATCAACTAGAGACAGGACCAAACTGCGGCACAGCTTGCTTGCATGGATCAAGCTTCTTCTGTAGCGGCTCTACTAGGGGGCACTTGGAGCGTTTCTTGGCCTTTCCCAGCACACCCTCAAGTTTTCTAATTCACGGCTGTAGCAACTCGAAAGATGCGACTGATTGCCTGGCTAGCAACGATGCCTCTAAAATACCGCAGCCTTAACGGGCCGATATCGCCCGTCACCAGTGACGGAGGAACTGGTGCGGACTGATCTCTTCTCAGCGTTAAAATACGAAATGGGAGTCGTTGCCGAATATTCTACGCGCGAATTCGACCTGCCTCGTGTCTTCCACTCGGGCACGAACTGCTGCTGAGTTCGTGACCTGGACATCCGGCCACGAGCTCCACGACAGTAATCCAGAGGGCATTACGCGCAGACTTCAGCTTGCGTGTGGAGAAACGGTCCACATGCGCAACATATCGATACCCGTATTTTCTTATAGAAGACGCTGCCGAGCTTGTGGCCGCGCAAAAAGCCAATTCCAGAGACCGAGTTCTACCAGTTGGTCCACCACCACGGAATGCCACCCATGCCTCAGGAAACCTATTTAAACGCCACAACAACGCAAACGGACACATGCGACCATATCCACAAGAAAATATCGGATCCCGTCCGCTCTCCTGTAATCAAGCTTGTGAGAGGTCGATTAGTAGTTGGGTCGGTGACGACCAGCGAATCCCGACTGTTGCATGTATTCTTTTGTCTTTTTTCCCTCGGCGTCCGGTTTTGGCACCGGAAGACGCCGGCTGTTTGCGACGAAGGGGGCCAATGTGTAAATGATGAATTAAAGAACCCGATTCAGCGGAGCGCAAGTGCGATGTGCAATTCCCATGGAAACAAGTCCCTTCGGGTGGATCACAGCAACCAGCCAGAGCCTCCATTTCCCAATCGAACCTTGGAAGTGCAGCGGCTGGCTCCGAGTCCCGATGGCGCATGTTGACTTGTTTCCACTACGTGGCGGGTTCTCAAATTTCCAGATGCAGGCTCTCACCGGTCAGGCTTCTTCCGGACAGATAGAAGGATATGATAGGTTAATGATTCTGTGTATATGTCCTTTTTGACGGAGATATTTACTGGAAACGCACGCATATGCATTAGTCAAGTCACCCAACACGAAATATCGGGCGGGGCAACGAGGCACTCAGCCACTCTTCAAGGCGCCTGATTACCTGCCTGTGGGTCCTGGCCCTGCGATACCAGCCACTGCTGGCGTAGTGGGCGCTAAGAAGAAGGGTACAGCCAAAACGAGGATTAGCAATAACCAGATTTTTAGTATGTTTCCTTACTTAAACTTAAATCTTATATACTAATACTATCACTTTATTATTGCTCTATATATATATATATGTGAAGAGCACTTGAGAAAAGACTGGGCCTTCAGGGGAAATAAAAGAGATACCCCGAAAGACTCCGCCTTAAGCGCTTCAATGCACTGTGATTCATTTCCTATTTTTGGGTCTAAATAATGTTCGTTCCGTGACCGTTGCTTGGTGCATGAATATCTGAAAAGTCCAAGCCCTCTGGATTATATAACAGTGCAGCTCAAGTAGGCAGATATAACCTGCCTCACAAGCAGCATACTGCACCACCCCATCATATCCTTGTCACTGCTCTCGACTTTATTATGAGTACCTGTTCAGAAAGCAGCATGTCTAGTCCGCCATTTCGCAACCCATGGTCAGATATTCCGCCTGTGCCCGATATTAACGTTTATGACCCAGACGACTCTATTTGGCCCGATCGGCTCCTCCACGTTCCAACAATGACATCTCAAAAAGGGGAATTTCGAGATGGCCAGCATTTCTTCAGCGAAACACCCAATCCCAGGTACAATGTCCTCAGTTATACTTGGGGTTTCTATCGGGACGACAAAGGAGGCTCCCCGACCATCAATGTTCACAACCTGCCTTGGAAGGTGCCATCCATCAGGCCAAGCCACTTCACAGCCGATCAATTCCAAAATGCTATAAAGCATGCTGCCCGTGGCGTCCTGAAGCCGCCATGCGACTGGCTTTGGGTGGATATCGCATGCATTCCACAGGAAGACAGAAGCCAAGATGGAAGGCAACTTGACGAAGAACTGTGGCTTTTGAGTGCTCAGGAAGTCGGTCGACAAGTTGCGATATTCAAGAGAGCTGAAGAGTCGTTCGCATGGCTTACAGGACTTACGAACAAATTTCTCCAAGACAAAGGTTCGAGGATTCGCTTACAAGCTCTTGAAAACTACGTCATCAACCTCGGATCTGAGGCCAGTGCTCGCATACTTGCGAACGTCGACTTGCAAGTTCCCGTAGGCCTACCACGAGAGGTTCGCCTGGTTCGTCAGAAGCTTGAGAACCAGATCGACATCGCGGCCTACTACGTTTTGTTTCATTTCGCCCATGAAGCAAACTCATTCTCGAGCTGGATCACTTGCATCCTAGGTCATAAGTGGTGTATGTCTCTATGGACGCTACAAGAGATGGTGCTGCGCCCGGACGCCTGGTTGCTTCTTGACGATGGACTGTTGGACATTGAGAGTGATCAAGTAAGACTGCAAGGTGTTCGTTTCCAGTCGAAAATGATGAGAGATCTTTTCAGGACCCAAGCTATCACATCAAATGAGTCAGGAAAATGGTCCCTGTCTGATATCAAGTTTGAGATTTTGCTTCTGGACGCATTACTAAATGACAGGGAATGCTCACGTTGGTGGGAAAGAATCAAAAGCATTGAGGCAAGACTGAAAGACCGTGTTGGTCTCAACTTAAAGGACCAGATCCCATCGGTCACGGGAATCCAAGAACGCTTGGGTATCACCCTCAGATTAATGAAACTAAAGGGTATGAATGCTTTGCATGTCTCCTTTCCGCATACTGCCTACTCTGCCGCCCAGCACCGTCGGTGTGAGAGGACGCTGGACAGGATAGAGGGCATCGTCCAAACATACGGAATCAGCTGTCAACCTCTCCCACCGGAAGATAACAGGGCAGACGAAGAGAAGCTCAAAGACCTGCAAGATGACTTCGGAGCTAAATTAGTATCCAAGATGCCATTGCTGTCGCAGCTTTTCATCCACAGCTTGGGTAAGGAAGGCGGCCATATTCAAACACCCCGTCGCAGCTGGCTCATTACTGAGAAGTGCGACGTTCAAGATGGGTGGTGGTCGAACTTCGAGTCGGGGTACAAAATCGTCAACCTCTTCGATTCCTTCCAGGCCGTCCAAGACTCAGGAACGCTCAAATTGGAGTTCAAAGGCAACGCGTGGGACATCGAATCGTTTGTACACCCAGTTACCCCGCCCTTGAGCCAGTTCGACTCTCTCTTCGCGCCACTGAACGATGCACATGGACCTTCCAGCTACCATGGCTTGATATTGGACCACCATGTCTCATTAGTGGTCCTAGATGACAGCACCGGTTTTTTCCGAACCCACGAGGCCATGGAGGAGGCCGTCACGAAGCTAAAAGTCTACTATGGGAAAGACCTTGCAGGGAAAGGCTGCCCCATATTGCGTGTCGCTAGTCTCGGCTGCTCCTATATCGATGACTTGCCTCACGTCAACCACGTCGGTATTGTCCTAGCGCCGTCACCAAAGAAACAGGGTGCACATGACCACGAAAGCGGAAAGAAAGCTGAAGATGCCTGGTGCCGAATCGGGTTAATGCGGTGGGTCGAGGACTACTCCAGATATGCAAAGTGCGGAAAAGGAAAGTCGGGCGAAAAGCATCCCCAGCTTCCGATGCCTGATGCGTTCTCATGTCTGATCGAATAATACCACCAACTGTCACATACACCAATGAGGTCGAAGACTGAAGATATGAACCTGGCTTCCAAGGTTACCTTATTTATCATTTTAGTACACTATATGTCTTTATTCCTAGTTACGTTTTCACTTCTTTATACACTGGCGCAGACAATCAGGGTCAAACGAAGTTGTATTGAAATTGGGTGTAGTTCTGTTCCTAGAAGCTATAGAAGGCCTGCTTCTGCAGGGAAGGTCTTAAATAGCTGCCCAGGGGGCCCCTGCACCCTGCCAGCTGGCTGCCAGCCCAATTACTGCACCCCCTCTAGTCTACACCAAGTGCCGGGCATAGAAAAGAAAGGTAATGTCCTCGTTACAGTTAAGTTCCTCCAAAAATCCGTCCAAGCGCAGCTGTATTAGATTCCACACTGATTTGTCTTTGCTCTGGTTGGTGGGGGAAGAGTGTTTGTAATTGATTCGTTTGTGTTAACCACACTGCTGATGTACGCAGCAATGTGGCCAGCTCGTACTCAACGTTCGGAGCTTAGAAGGAGGCGTTTGCATAGACTCGTACTCGATGTTCGGAGCTGCGGAGGGATTTGAGACTTGGCCAGCGAAGGCGTCCCATTTGGCTATCGTAGCAGGCAATCGAGGGGTATTGCGCAGACTGGTACTGGATATTCGCAGCGGCGTAACTGGTGTCTTGCGGGCTTGTACTCATGTTCAAAGTGGCGAGACTGGAAAGGCAGGCGTCGGTACTAAAGTTCTCGAGGCGGCCAATCTGGGGACATTGCTTTAATTCATGGTCGAAGAATCTTCAATTGTAGCTACCATTTGGCGCAGACAATCAGGGTCAAACGAAGTTATATTGAAATTGGGTGTAGTTCTGTTCCTAGAAGCTATAGAAGGCCTGCTTCTGCAGGGAAGGTCTTAAATAGCTGCCCAGGGGGCCCCTGCACCCTGCCAGCTGGCTGCCAGCCGGCTGCCAGCTGCCAGCCCAATTACTGCACCCCCTCTAGTCTACACCATACACATTATCTTTATCTCTAGACTTATAATGAATTGAAAATTTTTTAATATTAAGTAAGTAAGTCTACTTAAAGATTCAAGATTTAAACTTAGTTTAATATATAAATATTTTAGGGATTTATTACAATATTTCAAATAGTATTAACAATACATAGAAAAATAGTACTAAGTAAATTAACTTTGATTCGAGATACAGTATTTATTATTATGTAAGAATTTAAGTTTGCAAAAAAAATAGTTTATCAATAAATCGTAATTTATCAAAGTGTGATTTGCTGGCACCTAACAAGTTCAAGAGAGTATCTTGGGAAAATGAGGTGGTTGTATAGGAGCGGGGAATACATATGATGTTTGCCAACTGTCTCAATCATAAGTTGTACGTGTACCGCTTGCCCTGCTTCAGGAATCCACCCTATAGGGAATCAGGTTATGCTCCACTTCGCCACTTTTCGGCGGCATGATGGCTGGGCCAAAGCTGCGGCCGTCTTCACATCCCTGTCAGTCCTGGCACAGGCTTCCTAGGTCTAAAATCAAGGCACTTTGAGGGGGTGATGAATTAAATCTGCTTTCTCACTGTTCTGCATTATTAGCAATCTCTTCTGAGGCGCGAATCGCCTGGGAACGACGTGGCTCAACTTTGCTACCGGTTTGCAGCGTCTTACACCCAGGCTCCTTTACAGCTGGTAGTAGTACTTTGCTCCCCTTTTTTTTGACCAACGGTTGAGGGTATTGAACATGGCCGAAAATGTATTGGAAGTGTCTTCTGATAAGTATCTTCTCCCGGACTGGTTTCTGAGTCTCAATGTCAGAACCTCTACCGAGATCGGCACCCCCGACACCTTGCACGGGGCCTTTCACAGCAGCAACAAGATCGATAATCCCGTTCCCGAGCCCAATGGCGAAGATTCACTGGCTGGTTCGACAAAGGACGGAAGAAGCATGGGAAATGGCTCACCAACGGCTACCAGTGGTGCACTCCCAGACGATGTGCTCTGTGACCTGCGAGATGCCGCTGCCGCCGCCCTCGTCACCGACCAAACAGGAGAGTTCTTGAACACATGCGGCAGCATTGTTCTTCGATGCGTCACAAAGCGTGCTGTACCACTAATTGACGAGATGGTTCTGTGCGTGTCAAAAGATCTAAAGGCGATTTTGGTATCGCTAGACATGGAGGATCTCGAGGATTTGGGCTGGGAGTTCTATCATCAGGATCGAGAGCGACGAGCTACTAGACCCAGCGGTGCGATTGAGCTGAGTCAAGAAGAATCGGGTCGACGGAACATGCTCGACGGCATGGCGACCTACTATTTCGGGGCCGAACCTGAGAGGAAAGCAGAGCCTGAAGCCTGGGATCGAAGCACCAGAGCCATCGCAGCAATTTTCGACGGTCATATCGCCAAGTCCAATCGACAGGATACCCCAAAGAGCGAGAGCCGCCCAGCTACTGTTTCCGACAACATCACTGAGACAAACATCGCACAAGATACGACTTTCCTACTCCATATTCGCAACCTCAATGGGACGATTTTGATGGAGGATGACCATAGATTCGCAAAAAGGCTGTGTGATTCGGTGCAACACAGACGGCTTGTATCTAAGCAAAAAGTCGTTTTCCTAGTTTCGTCATTCGAGATCTACGAGGAACAATATCCTGACGAAGATTGGCGTGGCAAAAACATCTTCTCGGGCACGGCGTCATCACCAATATATATTGACCCGTGCGCTATACCAGACACGGAAAGCGGCAAGGAGAATGGCTTCATCGGTGAGACCGACTTCAGGCGGCTGAAACGATTCCTACGCCACCGCATCCCTCACCTTCTCGCGCCACCGCTCGCTGCAGCGGTCGCAGTTGATCAGCCTCTCTCGACCTGGGCCGCACCACAAGGGTACAAGGGCACGTACGAATACGTGGTGGCCGCAAAGTGGACTCCGGAGCAGTTCCAACGAGCTGCTAGCCGCATCGCTGGACGCGGATTTCTGAAAAAACCGATCTGTTTTGACGATGTTAATGACGTCTTATTCCGCTTGGGACTCTGCAAACCCGGGGGTGAAAACCCAGCAGGCCTAGATGAACCAGGTGATGTAAGTGCCGAAGAATCAGATTCGGGGGAAGAAGAGCCCTATGAGGCAGATTCACAGACATCCCTAACAGGGACATCATCTGACGGCGGCGAAAGCGCTCGGGAAGAAAGCCGTGAGGGGAAGACCTTGAATAAGTTCGAGAAAGCACTCCTTAGTTGCGTTGTGGATCCAGGTACTTCCCAGATGCCCCAATTCTCACACTGACAGCCTGCAATTCTTAATATAATATTACTTCGCAGATACCCTGCAAACGACATTCGACGACGTTATCATTGATGATGATACGAAGGAAAGGGTCAAGTTCTTGGTCTCGCTATCTGACTTCAAACCTGAAGCCAAATCCGCCTTCCTCCTCAAGAAGCTCCGCGCCACCGGCATCCTATTCTACGGGCCGCCGGGGACGGGGAAAACCCACCTATGCCGGGCCATCGCCAAGGCCTCGGGATCCAGCATGCTGGCCATCGATGCGGCCTCTGTTCAGTCCCACTGGGCCGGGCAGACGGTGAAGTATATTAAAGCCGCCTTTTCGCTCGCCACCAAGCGAGCGCCCTGCGTGCTCTTCATTGACGAGGTAGACTCGCTCTTCTACCGACGCAGCTCCCGTGACAGCAACTGGAATCGCTCAGCCCTCGCCCAGTTCCTTTCCGAGATGGACGGCCTCACCAAGCAGACGGACGGCGCGCCGTTCGTAGTTGTGGCGACGAACCGGCCGCAGGATCTCGACGAGGCGTTTTACCGGAGGCTGCCGCAGAAGATATATTTCCGGCTGCCCGACGAGGCGGCGCGCGTCAAGATTCTTCAGACTTTTCTGGCGAAGGAGGATTTGGATCCACAGGTTGATGTCCCGGCGCTGGCGCATCGCACCGAGGGCTACTCGGGTTCGGACCTGGGCAACCTATGTGCCGAGGCTGCTATGGTCTGGGCCATGGAGGTGCTGAAAGCAACTCCCCAGGGAGAGCCGAGGGAGGGTATTAGGATGTGCATAAGCGTGTCGCACTTTGAAAAGGCGCTGCGGAACATCCGGCCGAGCGTGTCGCAGCAGGCGCTCGACGAGTTTGCCGGGTTTGCGCGCCGGTTCAACCCAGATGCAGTTGACGGCGATGACTTGGCTCCGGAGGTGCAGAGTGCGGCATTAAACTCGAGAAACCCTGCCAGGGACACGCTATCGTTGAATTGGGGGGCGTTAATGCGAGATCTCCCTGAGGTCGACTGATGGCTTTAAAGAGGAGGTTGATTTACATGTCCGCAGGGGAAGCAAACGTTTTGTATCCTCACAGCTAGCCCTACAGCGCTCTCCTTCTATAAACAGTACTTTAGAATACAGAGTCAGAGCGAATTCTGTACGACCTGCAGAAGCGCGAGCAGGAAGAGTGTGATTACGTATCTAGAGGCGTAGTAGAACACGCAGACCTTCACCCTGTCGACCTTGATCGTTGTGATAGCACCGTGGATGTCCAGGTCCGCGACAAAATTATCAATATTATGTAATACAACATACCATCAAGACACCACAACCTCCACCCTGCCCCCCTCCTCACCACTAGCACCTTGGCCATTGTCACCACAAGCCAGCTCACCAGCTTCGTGCCCGATGGCAGCAATCTCGCCAGCGCCGCACCAGTAGCACCCACGCTGCCAGCACCGTCCCCGAAAGTCATGAGCTGCTGATAACTCTCCTCGGCATCGTCTCCCGAGTTCACCCACTTCCAATTGGCCAGTAGAGCGGCTCAACGGCCACTCTTCAGGTCTTTAGGCTTGATCTTGTCAATGCCGTTGACTGCTGCGAAGTACAGCTCGATGAGATCAAGGAGACTGTGGGTGGGGCTTAATGTGGGACCTGCGTCAGGCTTTCGAGTCTAATAGCCGAGTTAAAAATTCTGAAAGAAATGTATCTTAAATATATTTTATCTATTATTACTTATTTACTTTCTCCTTGTTACTATATAGTTCGTAAAGCACCTATTCCCTGAGGCTTTATTGAGTATTATTTAGTCCAAAACTATGTAGTAATTGGTCTAATATTATATTACATTCACTTATAATAACTATTTAATACAGTTACTTTTTGTATTAATTTAAGTAAATTGATTAGTATGCTTTTCGAAATGGGGCTCCAAGAGTGTAAGCGCCAAGGAAAAAGTTCGTAATGACATTAATTGATCTCCTAGGCAGGGCGGGACATGGTCATTGATCCTTCGGCTGGAGCCCAGAGTCACCTGATAGGTATTGATTGGCTGTCTCGTACTTGAGTAGCACTAAGGTGCGTGCGCCATTTATTTCAAAAGCAGCTTCTAAGAAGCTGGGCGAACGACCGACAAGGCTCATCTGGAACTACTCGACTGGTATAAATATGTCCTGGTTGTAGAAACCATTCTGCTGGAAATTGACTCATCTTTTTACAACGGGAAAGTCAGTCGAGAGATCGATTAACCATCACCATGGGACGGCTTGCAGATACGCTGAGCTTTTGTATCCTCTTTGTAACGTTGGGATGTAAAGTCGTTCGCTGCCAGGAGCCGGGGATGGTCTATGGATTTGACACCGTGAGTTTTGGACTTGAACAACCCAAAGGCTCCAAGGCTTCTAGGTTTCAAGCTTTCTGACTATCCATCCAGATTGAACCATCAGCCAATCTCACGTGGACGCCATGCTTCGACGGTTTCGCATGCTCCAAGTTGGAGGTGCCTTTGGATTATTCTAACAGGAATCTCGGCACAACATCAATCGCCTTTCTTAAGCTGGCGGGCAAGAATGCTACCGTCGAGTCCCAAAGCATTTTCGTCATTAACGGTAAGACCCCCAACAGTTCCATTGACAAAAGAGGACCTTGACTCGATATAAATGGATTAACATTTCCAGGTGGTCCGGGTGGATCCGGCATCGATCTTCTCCTCTCCTACCGATCTCAGGCAGGGCAAATCTTCGGGGACCAATACAATTTCATCTCCTTTGACCCTCGTGGGGTGAACAGGAGCGGTTTGACGCTCGACTGCTTTTCAGGCAACGCAGAAGCAAGATTGGCCTTCAATCGACTATACAGCACGGGAGTTACCAATGTTTCTTCAACAACGTTTCAGGAACAGTACTATTCCGGGTCGATCTACGGAGAGTGGTGCAACAATGCCGTCGAACGTGATTCGCCATATGCATACTACGTGACCACGCCGGCGACCGCTCACGATCTGCTCACATTTGTCGAGGCTCAGGCTGAGGCACTCGGCCAGCCACCATCAGATGCGAAAATATGGGCTTACGGTGTCAGTTACGGTACTGTCGTTGGCGCCACTTTCGCTTCCCTGTTTCCCGACCGCGTTGGGAGAATGATACTCGACGGTGTTGTCAACGCTGACCAACATTATGATAACGACTGGAGGGACGCGTCTGATCAAATGGACCTGACCTTCGAGAAGTTTTCGAGCCTCTGCCACTCTGCAGGCCCTGAGGCGTGCTCCTTCTGGGGACCTACGCCGGAAAACATCACCGCCAGGCTGGACAACATCATCCTTCAGCTCCGTAACCATCCGGTTCCCCTGAGCGGAGTTCAGAATCAAAGTCTACCGCAGCTAGTCACCTATTCAGACCTAAAAGCCCTTTTCATAAACACCGTCTACAACCCACCCGTGGCCTTCCCGGTCATGGCCGACATCCTCCACCAGATCGAGGGTGGAGACGTGTCTGCTCTCGCGGGAATGTTCGACATTTTGGAGATCAAATCGGACGCCCGTCTCACCATCCAATGCGTCGACTCATATCGGAGGAACAAGGCCGCTACAATCGAAGGGTTCAAGGATTATGCCGAGTACATGGCTTCCCGCAGCAAGTACCTTGGCGACGTTTACCCCAATCTCATTGGGAGTGTCGTTTGTTCTTCGTTCCGACCGCAATTGCCTGATAGCATGAGTTTTCAAGGTAAGCAGCCCTCATATAGTAACCCCCGATCTCTCTCTTCAAATGTTAGTCAGAAGTCTAACTATGATCTCGTATATTCAGGTCCAGTAGGTTCACCAGACAAGCCTACGTCCTTCCCAATCTTGTTCGCGAGTAACACCATCGATCCAATAACGCCCCTTACATCGTACGTTTCGACCAAAATGTCACGCCATCCGGCACGTAGCTAATGAACCTATGATCTTCTCAGCGCGCGCAAGATGTCTGCTCAGTTTCCAGGGTCAGCCCTACTATTACAAGAAGCTGTCGGTGTAAGTTGTACCTACTCACATCCGCCATCTTCTCAAATAAGACCCCAAGCTAACTCGCAGAATGATCTCATTACCTGCAGCACACGGTTATGGGACCAGGGGCGTCATCTTGTTACTTTGGCTATATCCAGGCATATTTTCAAGGCATTCTTCCACCTTCCAACACCACTTGCCCACAGCAATACGTCCCCTTCGGAGGAAGTACTGCTTAAGAGCATAGGCTCCCACTACTTTTAGCAATACACACTAGGAGCCTGTCTTGACGTAGAAAACGCAATACGACTTTACCGTTCTAGCCTGTGGCATACTTAAGAGGCCCGGAGTCGAGTGCACAGCCGAAAGACCGATGAGACCCAAGGGTCCGCTGCACAATAGTAGTGCACAGTCTGTGTTATTGTAGATGCTGCGACCAGGTCGGCCCCGGACATCCTGACACCTGCGATGATCTAGAGCCCACTGGTGGTCGCCGTCGAGCTGCAGCGCCGGCCTTCAGTGTAATTGCAGCACAACTCGGCAGGAAGGCACGCAGCGACATTTGGAGCTTGCTCGGTAGCCCACATGCAGCTATTTTGTGACAGGTTTGAGACCCATGTCTCTTATGTATTGGCTCTCATCTACTTTAAGCCACACGTGGTATTCATCCCAGGGATGAGCCGCCGCATCAATTTGGTGAAAGAACTTCGCGGGCGTGATTATTTGCAGAAGTGATTCAGAACCGTCTTGGTGGGTTGAACGACAGCCGCTTGTTCCAACTAGAATTCATCTCCGGGTAATCCAATGGGTCCCGAACACAACTCTGGTGCATCTCGTAATCCTCGTAGTTACTGAATCTCTGCTTCCGTTCCCATCGATCCCTAAACACATTTTGCTCGGGCATGGCAATCTCAGGGTCAACACGCCGACGATTGTTCTTGTCTCCAAATATTGGAAGAGGGCATTCGGAGTCCACCTCACGATGGTGCGGCTCTCCTGCCTCGGCATTCAAGAAGCGGAACAAGGCCGCTGTCTGGTCATCTGTGAGGGCGTATATCCGTCTCGTGACATCTTTGTCACGTGAATGGAACCACACTCCGTCGTACTGAGATTTTGCAAGCAAGGGATTTTGTCAGCCTAACTGCTCTTCTCGATTTGTGGGCACCTGGGAGGGTATCAGTCTTACCCCGGTGCCGCTTTCACCTCTTCCGAAGAGCACCACCCCGCCGAAAATGAGGCACTCGGCCCAGTAGCCGGCAAGATCAGCAACACCATCCGGGTATTGCTCCACGTCCGCGTACATGGAGATGGCGAAACTTGTTGGCCAAGGTGGAAAGCGACGGCGAATATCATCCTCAGCGTCGGCGTAAGGGTCCTTGACGGGACAGGGGGTGTCCTTCTTGTGCGGGCCGTGGGACTCAAGCTTGAAAAGTTCCACCGCTATTGCATGGACAGCGACAGCAACAAGCTCGATCAACACGAGTTTGGATGCTCCGGAACCAGCAGGAACAGCTTCGTATCTTTCCAATATCTATTGATCAAACCATCGTAAGCTTGTTGTGTGGTGTAGCATAGGAGGGCTCGATCAGACGGCATACATCGGTTCGCAGGACCATCAAAGCTGGATCAAATGCCTCAAGGCAAGCCCTCGTCTTCTCTAGAGCACCAGGGCATAACTACTAGGCCAGAGGAAAATGGATGCACCCACAACCTCTGGGTGTGAGTTTAGTATTATATGTCTGCTTAGCCAGGGTTTCCAACTTAACTCTGTATGCGTTGCAACCGGGTCGTCTCCTGTGTACCTGTGAGCACTTAGGCTGAATGCAACATGCTCAAGGGGAAGCCCATCAACGATCTGGGCTAGCGTGATCTCTGCCACTCTGGTCCGTAGGATGCTCAACAATGCTGTGGTGAAGGCGTGCTGATGGTCTTTGTCCAGGACTTGGTCAACACGGCACTTGTCAATATGTGTCGGAGGCGCGACGGTGGCGTATCTAGGGTCTGGGGTGTACATGCTGTACTGGGTGCAGCGTTGCTGAGAATGTATCAGAGAAAGATGTTGAGGAAAGTCAGTTGGTGCAGTGAGCCTGATGAAGCCGCGTTGAAGTAGTTAAGTAGGTCTGTTGGCTCTAATCAGGCTGCAGCCGGTGGGGAAGTCCACGGGTAGAGTACTATTGAAAGGGGGGGGGGGGCGGGCCCACCCCGGTAGCTCACAGCAACGGCCCACAATAGAATGACACAGCCTTCGAGATGACCAACATGCATAAATAGCAGGTCAGCTTCACATGATCTCCAACTCCCTAAAGGTCATTTACCTGTCATGACACATTTACTGCGTGTTAGTAAGAGCATGGCCAAACGGCCTTAAACCGCCACCGTCCTCACAACAATCCGCTCATCCGCTACAGACTTCCGAGGTCATGTCCTCATGTCAACGCAATGGACCCGCTTCCAGGCACCCGTCCACCCTCACCGGCGAGGGACTTTCCGACTTCAGGGTTCGAGATTGTTGATGACTCCGACGAGCTGGATGAGGAGAAGTACGAGTGGTACTCGGTCGAGACGTGGTATCCTGTGCAGATTGGTGAGATCTTCCAAAACCAGTACCAAGTCATTACCAAGATCGGCTACGGGACAGCACCAACCACTTGGCTTTGTCGTGATCTCGTATATCCAAAGAATTCCCGCTCATACTAGCTGTTTCAAGTGTCCCATATTAACCGCCGTCAAGGAATCACCGATACGTTGCAGTCAAGGTCTACTGCACTGATTCGGGGCAGCAGCATCGAGAGACTGCGGCACTCGAGCACATCGAATCGGTCCTGACTTCAGCCGAGAATGCACGTCATGCGGGCAAACAGCTCATCCGCAGGTTGCTTGACAGATTCACTGTGACTAATCCCAAGGCTGTGCAGCCTGAGCCCAATGTCTGTTTCGTTTTCAAACCAATGGGCATGTCATTGGCCGATATGGAGCACTATTCCTTCGATGATGAAGGAATGCCCATGGATGTGGTCAGGGCATCACGATGTACCTCCTTGCGGCCCTTGACTTCCTCCATTCGAACGCCAACGTCGCTCATACTGGTGAGTACCGCCTCACCCCAAAGTTTGCAAATCGCTGGCCTGGTCTGACCTTCCTGAGCAGATCTCCAGCACGGAAACATAATGTTTTCAGTCGAGTCCGAGTCTAGCCTCGATTGCGTCGTAGAGGAGGAGCTCAACGAGCCGTCTCCCCGGAAGATCCACGAGGACGGCCACGTCATCTTCACCTCTCGCAATATCATCACCGGCGACATCCAGTACCCGACAATTTGCGATTTTGGTGAGGCGAGGTTCGGCAAGGATGAATATGAGGAGCATGCGATGCCGGATCTCTACCGTGCGCCTGAGATTCTGCTCCACGTGGCATGGACCAACAAAATTGACATCTGGGCAATGGGCCTGACGGCAAGTGCCCCAGCTCCAGGACCTTTTGGTCTACACATCTCCAGCTGACGGGAGGTTATTCGAAACAGATTTGGAACATGGTAGAGGGCAGGAATCTGTTTAGAGACTCCCAGGGTGGTAGGTGGCAGTCGGCACACCCACATATGGCCCGAATGGTTAGCCTGATTGGCCAGCCGCCACAAGATATGCTGAGCAAGTCCGCTGCAACGGAGAAATTCTTCGAGGAAAATGGTGCGTGATATTCTGCTCGATAGTTACACGGTATAACCAGCCTTGGAGACCGCCTTGTTAATACCGAGCTTCTATGCTAGGCAAACTCAAAGAAGGCCACCAGCTCGACCCAACTTCCTTGGAGGAAGAAGAGACCAAACTCGAAGGGGAAGAAAAGAGAGACTTCTTACGCTTTATTCGGCGCATGCTGCAGTGGGACCCAAATAAGAGACCGTCTGCGAGGGAACTAGCCAAGGACCCGTGGCCACGGTCGGCACTCGACGATGAGGAAGGTGCAGATGCAGAGCCAGAGCAAGACTCATGAGTTTAATTACATTTTATTTTGAACCCCATGAATCGGGATGGCTTAAAGTATATGGGCGAGGGGACTGTTATAGTATAGACAATATAGCTCAATAAGCCGTAGTTCACCCTCTGGAAGGTCTTTGTCGGGAATAACAGTGGCTCGTTGTGGTTGTGCGATGAAGTCCAAGTGACTGAAAGGACTTGACTTATACATAAGGACGTTCAATAGATGGCAGGATAAGCGAGTTCACATGCTCTCTCGAGTACGAGTTTTTACACCCCGTGGTTTAACTTTGCATAAGATACAGCAGTCGGCATGGCAAGTCAATTTTGCATGTTTATTTCCGGATGCAGGGAAATCAGTCTTTGGCACCGTCGTGTCTTTATTTGGGGCTGTCTCAAGCTGTCACATTTTGTCAGTCCATCACTGGCGGCATGCAATGCAACCATTGTGATAAACGATATTATGCCAGTCACTGTTTGCATTCACCAAAGGTCTACATCCTCCATTGCCTGAGTGTCATATGTTAGTCAGTTGTTTACACAATGGCACAAATCGTTGTGGACCCCGTTGATTGGAAGACAAGTCCACGTTACCACTGAGCACCTCCTGGAGAGACGGAAATTGTATTGCGAGTACTTATTAGACTTCTAGACTCCCTGGAAGAGTCTTTGTCAATTTAAGTCAGGTCGTTGTGCTGAACATCTTCAAAAGGCTAGGAGAATTGAAGCATCACACCACATGCAGTGGGTGTTCCAGAGACGTCTCCCACCACTTTAGGTGACTTCTTACACTCAAATCCACGACGATGCACTTGCCACAGCAAGGTGATGTCCTAGATCTGTTAATGCACAAACGATACCACCAATTTCACTTCTTCCATCAGTCACAGCCCGGGAACCATTTCACTTGTACCCTGCAGCATGATAAAAACCGCTAGACTCCCGCCATGTGATTCCAAATCCTGTTCTACTTCCTCCCCACCCAGAAATTTCCAGCTAACCTGGATCTCATCCTTACCTACCAAGAACAAATCAAGGCCCTCCTCTGCACCAAGACATCCTTCCCAGGGACCAAAACGAAACCCATACCAAACCCAACCCTTTGGTGCCAGCATGTGGGTGAAACGTTCTTCTCCCTGGATTGCAGACCCACCGCCGGGCGAGGTTCGGCATGAAACCAACCCGCCCAGCACTGCCGCCAGCCTCATCGGATTCGGATCTCTTTGCACCTTTGGGGCACTGATCGTGGTGTGCCTGCGCCTCTACATGAGGTATCTCAGTGCTCGTGGTATCCAAGCCGACGACTGTGAGTCCAAGCCTCTTGCCTAAATTCTCAATCTTAAATCTTCCTGTCGCTGACCAATAATCAAAATCCAGACCTAATCGTACTGGCAACGGGATTCCTCATTGGCTTCTTCGTCATTTCCGTTCAGCGTAGGTCGCTCCGAAGCCCTGTTTGCGACTTGACAATGCAGCTCATCTTATAACAGTCACGGTTTACGGTCTCGGCCTTCACATGTGGGATGTTCTCTTGACGGATTATACACCGGGCATCTTGCAGGTGCGTACGAACAGCTGAGGCCATAATCGTTCGTCAATTCTGCTAACATCGCTCTTGTTAGCTCATCTTCTTCGTGCAAATCTTCGGCTGTTTGATGATTTCATTCAGCAAACTCTCCATCCTCAGCCTATACATCTCACTGACCACAAACAAGAAGTTCCGAGCCGCGGTGTACTCATTGATGAGCATCGTGGCCGCATTCTCCGTGGCGTACATCCTGGCTCAAGTCCTGGATTGCCAGCCTGTGCAAGCTCAGTGGGACCTTGTCGTCGCTTCTCGTGGACACACCTGCCTCTACTCGACTGTCTACCCTATGATGGTACTTAGCATCTTCAACATTGTGACCGACGTGGCAGTTGTGGTCCTGCCAATACCCATCATTCTGCCATTGCAAATACCCAAGAAGGACAAAATCTCATGTCTGCTTCTGTTTGCTGCTGCTGGTGGACTGTAAGAATAACCCATCTAAAGACTGTCAACCTGATCTGTTTTCAGCTGACATTTTCAGTGTATCCATTGCCGCGATTGGAAGGACCGTGGAGCTCGTCCCCTTGCTGGAGCCTCCATCCACCACGTTTGTCGACGTTACACGGCAGGTGGTATCGGAGCTCAATTGGGCCTTCGCCGAGGGCAGTGTCGCCATCATCGCGGCGTCTCTCCCCTCCATTCGGCCGCTCTTCAAATGCTTGCTATCGAAGAAGAAGTCCGACGGAGCTGGTAGCGACAATACTCGCCCGGGTGTGGAACTGAAGGACACGTCGGGCGGGAGCATGAGCAACAAGTCGACCAAGAATCACCAATGGCAGCGCAGCAGGGACAGCACTTTGCATCACGGGCCGCAAGACGAAGAGATGGGACTTTGCCCAGGTCCAGGTCGCACCACACAGGGAAGTGACAAGGTTTCCACCATGTCGGAGCTACCCAGTGCTCCCCATTCCACCATGTCGGAGCTCCCCAGTGTTTCCCATTCCAACGATTCTTGCGCGCCGGGCGGATATCCGAGGGAGAGGTCGGAACCTAGCCGCCGTGTGGAGATACACATGGGTGATTTCGCTGCGGCTCACTAATGGCAATGGTACACGGGCGAGAGCATAATGGAGGGGATTCGTCAGCACGATAATAAGATAGAGGTTTAGGAGGACGCAGTCAGAGGCCATTTTTCTTGGCCGAGCCAATGACAGTGTCCCCATTCGTTGGCTTGCAAGCATAGTCGGCATATGCGGTCCAAATGCCCTCAAGTGGAAACCCCCCGAGTCGTCGATGATATGGGCGTGATTGATAATGCATCGTCGAATCCCTGTAGTGATACAAGAGAATGTCATCAGTCAGCACCCAAATTGCTCGCAAAGCATTGCACAAGCTGGTCAAGAGATCTTGGGAAATGCAACGCACTTGCAGGCAAATGCAACGTCGGCAGACGTGTAAGCCTCTCTCAGTGCTTAGTTTCATATGCATGCAGTGAGATGACGACAGGCAACATGACATCTCACGATTTCCAAGCAAATTGCTGCTATGGGTTTATCTACTCTTTCGCTAGCGGGAGTAATAATTACATGCACTGCTTTGATGCGAGCTGACGCATGGAATCAATGGCCCTAGAGAGTCTACGACCTCTGTTAGGATAATGTTTGTGGTATACCTACCTCCGCAAGTCTCCAGTGGGAAAGACTATATCAAGTGCCCAGCAGTGGCCGGCTGATTTATGTGTTTTCGGACCTCATAGACGCATACATCGTGGAATAGATCTCAGTAGTCTTAAGTCATACAACCATTTTAGCATCTCTATATTGTATCAGAATGGGTTCCAATGTACCAGCTGAAAGGAAGGTTGTTGTCATCACAGGATCGACAGTGAGTCTAACAGATCAAGCCATATGCATGCAAGATCCGGTAAGTTCCTGTATAACTGACAGGCCGGGGCCCTACAGTCAGGCATAGGCCAAGACCTAGCAGAGCGCCTTCACCCCAAAGGTTACAATGTGGTCGTGTCAGGCAGACGACCAAAGGAAGGCCAGGCCCTCGCCTCCCAGCTAGATCCGACCGGCAAGACGGCAATATTCGTCCAGTGCGACGTCACCTCGTACGAATCCCAGGCCAACCTCTTCAAGGAAGCCTGGGCCAAGTGGAACCGCCTAGACGCCTTCATCGCCAACGCAGGCATCGTAGACCGCGGCTCCATCTACAACCTGAACGGCAGGGACGCCGCAATCGACGACGTCCCGCCCGAGCCGGACCTCAGCTGCACCGACATCAACGTCAAGGGCGTCGTGTACGGCACGATGCTCGCCGTGCACTACATGCGGCACAACCCGGCCGGGGCCACCAGGGGCGGCAGAATCGTCGTCACGGGCAGCATCGCATCCCTATGGCCGGTGCCGAACCTGCCCGAGTACAGTGCCACCAAGGCCGGGGCGATGAATTGGGCCCGGACGGTGGCGCCGATATTGGTGCAGGAGGGCATCACGATTAATACCGTGTTGCCGAACGGCTATGACACGTCCATCATGCCCGGCTTCCAGGAGGCGTTCAAGGAAGAGCAGTAGGTTTTGTCTATTCTTTTGGCCGGGTGCCTTCTTCGGTTTGCCCAAACGAATGACTACTAACAGTCGCCAGTCTGACAACGAAAGAGTGCCTAATGACGGCATATGAGGTGTTTCTGGATGATGCTGCGGGTGAGAAGACGGGGCAGGTTATCGAGACCGCGTACAAGTCTCACTACTACCACGATGAGCCGCCTTACAAGAGTGGCGAGGTGATTGAGAGGACGGTTACGACCTATGAGCCATGGTTTATGGCGATGCATGGGCAGAGTAGTGGATTGCCGAACTCGATCAAGGAGTCACCCAGGAAGGCATCTAAGTGAGCACTGCTTGTGTTTACGGATATTTTCTCATGATTACATCGGCGAACGAACCTGCCCTCCTCGATACTAGGTAAACCGCAATACTATGGAAAGTCGTGTCATTTTTCTTTTTGGTTTCAAGGGGCCTCCATCTCGAAAAAGACAAGAATTTATATACAAAGTAGGTAAGAAGAGATATTGAGCAAACGACTGTATCAATTGATATGTATCCCAGAATCGGAACTCCTAGCTAAAACAAGGTTGGATATCAAGACATTCGGCCAAATCCACCACCCAAACGCCTGCTCACGCGAATAGATATCACTAGGTAGGTAGTTAGACAAGCCTCCCGACATCATGCCCCCCTGTCTTTTAAATCTCCTTGACAAACCCAACCTCAACCACACGATCCATAGCCAACCGCAGATTCGCAATCTTGGCCCTGGTATTATCCCGGATCCACAAGAAAGTAGACAGCACAAACCTCCTAAAGATGGGCGTCCCAGTCCGCGTCCGCATCTGGCCCTTGCCGACAACATACATGATCTTGGCGGCGTACGCGCGGTCCAGGCGCGCCAGCTCGGCGGCCACGGCCTCGTCGCGCAGCTCGATCGGCAGCTTCTCCGAGATGTGCCTCTCGCGGGGGCCGCCGCTCCCGCCGCCCGAGGGATGGCCGTCCGACGATGACGCCGGGGCCGGGGTGATCTCGGCGCTGGTGGTGGTGGCGGCGGTGCCGCCGCTGGCGTCGAGCGTGGCCGCCTCGGACATGGGGACGCCCTCGACGTTCTCGATGCCGCTGCGCTGGGTGCCCTGGGAGCCGCCGTCGCCCGAGAGCGACGGGTCCTCGCGGCGGATCTCTTCCCCCCTGGCGGCCTGGCGGATGACGAAGGAGCGGACCTTCTCGTAGATGAGCGCCGCCAGGTCCGGGGACATGACCTCGTCCATGAAGCCGTGCTTGACGACGAGCCTGTAGCAACCAGGGATGGTGGTGAACTTGGAGACGGAGTAGCGCTCGGCGTCCGGGACGGTGGGGGCCTCGACCGGGTGGAGGTGCCAGAAGACGGTGACGTCCATGACGGCGTTGAACTTGCTCGCGAACTGGGTGAAGACCGCGGGTGTCATCACCCCGGTCTTGTCGAAGAAGATGCCCAGCCCGCGGATCTGCGACAGCTGGTCGCCGCCCCAGCGCTGCGTGAGCTTGAGCTTGCCCTCGTCGTCCTTGGTGACCAGCGCGTTGAGCCGGAACCGGTCCTCCGCCTCGGCCTTCCACTGCATCTCCTTGCCGAACCGCCACAGCATGAACAGGCCGGTGAGGATCCCTGAGATGGTGAGGGTGAACCAGGCACCGTCCGGCACCTTGTTAAGGGCCGAGGACAGGTACAGACCGTCCACGGAGGCGAAGCATAGCCAGGGCACGACGACGAGGTACGGCGGGATGCGCCAGACGATTAGAGCCACGAGTGTGACCATGCATGTGTCGAAAAAGGTGACAAACATGACGCAGACGCCATAGGCGTTGCCGAGGCGAGTGGTGTTGGAGTAGACGGCGGTGACAAGGATGGTTCCGCACATGAGCAGCCAGTTGAGGAAGGGGACGTAGAGCTGTCCGTGGAATGTCTTGGAGGTGTGGACGACCTTCACCTGTGGGCAGTATGATAGTTTCATGATTTGGGCAATGAGCTAGATGGTACATGTGTCAGTGGTGCGTGTCTCAAACAAGCCAGATAGGAATAGAACATACCTGGAATGTAGCCGTGATGATAGCCTGCGAGGCCACAATAGCAGCCAGCACAGCGACAACCAGAGAAGGATACAGCATCCCCGGCGGCACCGAGTTATAGAACGGGTTCGAGTACGCATCGGGGTGCGCACTGATATAAGCACCCTGCCCAAGATAACCCAGCAACAGACACGGGTACGTCCAGCACAACCAGCTCAGCTGGATCGCCCTCATAGAAAAGGCGCCCAGGTCAGCGAAGAGGGCCTCGACCCCGGTGAAAGCGAGCAGCACGCCGCCGAGCATCTTCCACCCTTCAGTCTTGTGCTGTATGAAGAATTGAATAGCATAGTAAGGGTTGAATGCCTTGAGGACGCTGTGGTCGAACTGGACGAGGTTGTAGATGCCGAACCCGCCGTTGAAGGCCAGCCACAGGATGACGATGGGCGCAAAGACCGAGGCCAGGCGCGACAGGCCGAGCGGCTGGACGAGGAAGAGGAGCACGATGATGCCGCACGAGGTACCCACGACCGTGGAGCTCGAGATGTCGGGGCTCACGACGTTGAGGCCCTGGACCGCGCCGAGGACCGACTGCGCCGGCGTGAGGACGCCGTCGGCGAGGACCATGGACACTGCTAGGACCCCGATTGTTTTGAGGAGGCCGCGGAAGAATCGACTCCTCTCCAGAAGCGAGCGGACTCCCAGATTGGATGGCCGCAGGTTTCCGGTGTGGTGCCTTTCCATGTGCACCAGGGCTTCTTCTCTTGGGTCGCGGGCCGTGATGTTTGCCTGGTAGATGTCAATTAGAAAGGTCTACACTTCACATGCGAGCGAAGCTTGTTGACACTTACAAATCTAGTCAGGAGCGAGTAGCAACTAAAAGTGCCGCCCTCGCCCTCATTGTCCGCACGCAAAACGATCAAGACATATTTAAACGTGACCATAATAGTCAGAGACCAGATGATAAGCGACAAGACCTGGATGACATCCCCCCTATTCGGAGGCGACGTAAACGTCGACGAGAAGACATAAAGAGGACTGGTCCCGATGTCGCCGTAGATGGCGCCGACGGACTGGTACGCGAGCCACAGCAGGGTCTTGCCGCGGTAGACCTGCTTGACCTTGGGCTGCTCGCTGTCGCGCCAGTTGTCGCCCTCCTCGACGTCGACGGCCTCGGCGTGCTGATGCGGGTCGAACGAGATGCGGTTGTTGGAGCTCCTGTGCGTGGCGACCCGCGAGAGCTCGCGCGTGTTGTAGACGCCGCCGGCGAGGCCCGTCGTGTCCGTCGGCTGGAGGGGCCGGAACCGCTGCTCGGACTCGGACCGCCGCAGCTGGTTTGGGTGCGCGCCCTCTGCGATCTTTATGGTCGGCCCGGAGGCGATGGGGGTGATTGGCGGTGATGCGACCATTTTTTCCCAGACTTGTTGTTTTACTCGTGTAAGTCGTGAGTGGGGCTGGGTTAACCAGAGGCCTTGACTGCTCGGCACTGGAGCGCCAGCGACCCAAACAAGGGGTCAGTTGCTATTGCTGACAGAAAGATACACAGAGTTGCAAATGGAAAGAAAGATGGGCTGCTGGAGAAAAGAATTGTTGCAATTGTGCGTGTGCTATCGACGATTATGTAGGGGAACTCAAATCATCATAGAGCCGAGTGGGGCCGTGAGGGATATTTGGGACATCCAGCACCACGATAATGAGGACGCGCGCGACTCGTTCGACGGCAACACGCCGCTGTACCGCATCTACGAAAGTGCTGAGGTGGCTGAGCAAGGATGGATCCAGGGGAGCACAGGACGGCGTTGGTGCTGGATCCGGGTGGGATGAGCGGGCAGCGTGGGGAGCAGCAGGCACATTGCATTGTGATCTCATCTTTTGGCATTAGCCCACCGAGGAGGACGAAGGTAGTGAGATATCCGGCCGTGGCAACAGGACCGTGGACGGGTGCTAGAGGCTGACATTCTTGACTCGGGACTAATCCCACGGTTCTGGCATGCAACGCAGCCCGTGGCGCCGGGGACGGCATGTGCATGTGAATTCGCGAGGCGCAATACCACATCGAGCCTAGGCGTGCCTCCTTGGTCTAGTCTTGTGTTTGACGAGATGCAGGCGGTGAGCTGGTGGGAGAAATCTTCCCCTCTTGCTGAGCCGAATTCCACTCCTAGCTGGAAGACATTGTCTTGTTACTCCGACACATCTTAATGTGGGCGGAGTCGGCTGCGACCAACCTGCGTAAAAGTCAAGTGGGTGGAGGAATATTGTTTGGCCAGCGCTCACCCAAGAAGCTGTTGTTGTGGAAAGACCCCTGACCCCTGGCGAACTAGGCGCATCGAAGAGCGATCCGTGTCTGTGTGAAAAGCTTAACAGTGATCGAACGAACAGGCGTTGCCGGTATTAGTACCGCAGCCAAAGCCCTGGGCCGCTCTAGAAACCTGTTAGCAGCCAGATCCCCCAGCCCAGAAGCTTGGAGAAAGGCTTCTCTCTCCGGTCCCTGAGACAAGCTTGCCTAGCCCTTGGCCAGGCTGCTCGACAGCTCTTCATCTGTCCCAATCAAAGGCCTCGAATAGGTGCTAAATAAAGGCTTGCACCAGCCGCTCCATGCAACGTCGGAACACGACGCCTCGCCCTTGGGGCTAACAGGACCCGGGTGCATCCAATGCCGAATTGTGAGGAGCCTCATCGAACGTCGATTTGCTGTAGGCGCGTCGTTGTATGTGTCGGGCAGAACTCATTGACACAACATGACCTCCCGTGCCCAATTCAGCTTACATTGCAGAAGCAAAGCTCAACCTGCCGCACTGGCAGGGTTCCAAGATAAGAACAAACCGTCCAATCGAAAGCGCATCGCTTACTGACGGCCGGGCTGCCTCAATCCTCCTCGTGGGACGTGGGCGTGGATGGGCAGACGGGCTGGCCTCTCACCAGCTGGACCGCATTCCGAAGTCTTGGAGATGACGTCGGTTCGGCAGGAGAGATAGATAAGGGAGACTCAGAGCTGAGATACTGCAGACAGTTTGAAACTTGTCAGAATCCTGCAGAGTTCCCACCAGGCCGTGGCCGGATTGGTCGTTTCTCACGTGGAGGAGTTTGGGGGTGGCTGAATCGAATAACGGGCGCACAGATGGTCGAGCTGCAATGCAGGGTAAATGCACCGCACATGCAGTGCACCCGCCGGGTTGCAGTGCAGGGACGAGCCGAGACGAGTGTAAACGAAAGCTGGACCCCTGCAACATGTGCTTGATCCGAGTCGATTCCAGGAAACGATCGACCTCGTGTGAGCTAAGCGAAGTGGGAAGCAGACAAGACCAGGGCACTCAGGACGCCTGTTTGCTGATGCAAGCCGATACAAAACACGTGCGATTTGAAGGCCAAGTACCCAATGACTTGTTGCATGATCTGCAACCAAATAGATTCGGTCGCT
The DNA here is from genome assembly GCA_038088545.1 of Diaporthe humulicola. Lineage (NCBI taxonomy): Eukaryota > Fungi > Ascomycota > Sordariomycetes > Diaporthales > Diaporthaceae > Diaporthe > Diaporthe humulicola. Next base: position 20,990 of record JBBWSL010000076.1, on the reverse strand, counting down.
TTTCTCTATCCCTCTAGACGCCCCCGCGACTGTCGCCGACCTCCACCAGCTCCATTGCACAAGACGACATCGAAAGTTGAACGAGAGTGACTGGCTCCGGCTGCTGCTTCCGCAAGAGTTTGGCATGGACGGCCATCAATTGCCCTGGGGTTGTTGACCGCCACGCGGCCTTCCTCGTTCCTTTCGGGAAGGAAAGTACCACTCCCTGCCGTCGGCCCTACACAGGTCCGAGCGAGACTCACCGGGGTCGAGGGCAGACATGATCTTATAGAGCCCCTAATCCATCTGACCGACGCTCAAGTCCTCAGTAGCCGCCCCGTTCGTCACGACCTCGTGCCCGAGGGCCTTCCTGCGGTCCTCGTCGGAGAGCTTGGCGCACCAGCCCAGCTTGTCCTCGACCTTGCCGGCCTGGATCCCCTTGAGCTGCGTGAGCAGCTTCAGGCACAGGGGGCCCGCGTCCTCGTTGCTGTCGGGCACGTACGTGACCGTCTCCTCTCCCTTGGCGGCGTCGACGGATAGTCGGGGGTGTGACTTGACGGCGGCGGCCCATGATTTGGGGTCTGACGAAGCCACCCGGCGGGTGATGGAGCGGATTGGCACCAGGGAGGCGGCTGTGCCAGCTGCCATGACCTCTTGGAAGTTGGGCAGCTCGGCGTATTTGATCTGCGCGTCAGGTCAATTTGCTGTGTCACTCGCACATCGGGGTACAATGCTCCACTCACTGATCGCTGTTCCACCTTCCAGCCAAAAGTCTTGGCAATACCTTGGACACTCTCGCTGGTGACACTGTTGATGACATTCGTTGAATCCGGCACCACAATCGTCACGTTATTTCCATCGACAAGCGCACCGAGGAAACCGCTCGTGCTGAACTCGTCCACCTCGGAGTGGGTGGCACTGTCCAGGTGCAGGGTGATGTCGAAGCCCTCCTTGCGCGCCTTATCCGACCACCTCATCACAGGCGCATAGTTACCACCAACCTTGGCGCTGCCGGTGCCGTTGGGCGCGGCGCGGTCGAACTCGTCGAGGATGAGACATCGCACGGGGTGCACGCCGTGGTACACACCGGTGGGCAGGACGTAGACGCAGAAGGTGTACTCCTCGGGCGGGCTCAGGCCGAGCTGCGCGCTCGAGCCGTAGATCTGCGGCCGCACGTACATGGCGGCGCCGGTGTCGTGCGGCGGCACCCACTCGGCGTTGAGGGCGACGGCGGCCCTGCAGGCGTCGACGAACATGTCGACAGGGACGGGCGGGATGGAGACGCACTCGGCGCTGTGCTGCATGCGCGAGGCGTTGCGGTCGGGGCGGAAGATCTGGATGGACGAGTCGCCGGGCGTGCGGAAGGCCTTGAGGCCCTCGTAGACTTGTTGGCCGTAGTTGAGGGCGGGTGCCATGCCGTGGATGCGGATGAAGGGGTCGGTGACGAATTGTAGCGGCGTCCATTTGCCCGTCTTTTGGGAGTAGTGGGACTCGATGTGGCCGTTGACTGGAGTAGGGAGAAAACATTGTCAGCCGATGGCACTGCACGCTGCTGGCAGACCAATTGACCTACCTTCGTGCATTCGGAAGCCAATGTTGGCCCAGTCGAGGGCAGTAGAAGGCGGAGGAGGGAATGAAGGCATCGTGAAGGTCGTTTCGGGCGTGGTCGTCGAGGGGCGGTGGAGTGACTGTCCACAGTCAAACAAGGTCAGCCGAGAGCGTGAGCTTCCAGAAAAGCAGACTGACAAACAAGAAGGCCAGGAATTATTTACCTGGTGGTTCGGATTATTCCGTAGTTAGGTAAGTGCAGCGACGGCAAGAGTTCGTGAAAAGCAGGTGAAATGATTTCGAGTCTGGGGCTGGAGATAACCACGTCAACAGTCACAGGAGGGGAGACTGCGAAGGACCCAGAAATTATTCTCGTCGGGTTACGCAAGGGCCAAGCAAGTCCCTAAAGACACTCCGATTACGGACTGCGGGGTCCTCCAGCCAACGAGCAACTGGGCAATGCGCGTTTGAGTCAGTCATCAGGGTCTCGGGGGGTGGGGTGCGATTGCCCAGATCTGGGGTAAGGGCATCGAGGTGGGTACCTACAGTAAGTACCCATGCCTGTATCCTCACCCCTTGCGCTGAGCTGCCCCCAGGCCTGAAGTGAGGTGGGGCGAGTCAAACGTGAGCTTCACTGAATGTGCTCTAGTTATAAGAACCAATATGAAGCTTAGAACAGTACGACATTTTTTATAGGGAATATAAATTAATTTCTGGTTGAATGATTCCTGCCGCAGCACCTTAAGATACAAAGAACCACTTGCCCGGATCAGCTGCGACCTAAAGCAACCCAACCCAACCCTCGAAGCATCTATTCGCCTTGTCAACACCGCCGTCCAACTCGGAAGCTCGACACCTTCCTCTCCTCCTAGTCCCAAACGTCAAATTTCGGGCTGGCTCTGTTTCGAACAGCATCTTGTGACGTCAACCGAGGTCTCCAGCTCCGAGTGTGGACCTGGTCGGGCTCTCACTTCATCGCTTGACCAAATTTCAAGTATACTTATCTATTCGGGAACTACACATGCATCATGGGTTTCTTCGATCGCTGCCAGCCGAATCGACGCTTCAACGCCTACAACAGCGAGAGCTTCCCCGGAGGCCCCACGACGTGGCACACCATCGACTGGGATCAGCGACGTTACATATCGACGAGTGTCCCTGAGGAGGTTGACATGTCTGATGGCGGCGAAGAAGTAGAGGAACTTGTCATCCAAAAGTTGGCAAGTTTGGTCGATCAGCTTGACGCTGATGTCAACGTTGTGAACTTGTCAATTGAGGGTGATTTCATCTCGACCTCATCTGACATGAGACACGACTCCGCCATGACACCACTTTATTGCCCTATCGATATGATCCCAGAGAAGCACCGGAGTCGACGTACGTCAAGGGATGACCTCATCGAGGTTGACAGACTGTCTCAGTGTGTGGATCTGGTCACCTATAGGACCGAGCCTGGTTCAAGGGCTGTGTTCAAATATCAATTCCACCACAATCAGGCACTAAGGAACTGGCACGAGCTGAATTGCTGGCTGAGGCTCAGCGGAAACCCAAATATTGTGCCAATAGACCAAATTGTCACAGATTACGAAGAAGTCCTAGGCTACGGTCTTGTCGAAGTCGTGGTTGGCTTTACGTCAGTCTTTGTTCCGGGGATGACTATACAGGACAACCCCTCGCGACCTTTTAAACTCCAATACCTCGAGCAACTTATCGGAGTTGTTGATGACCTTAACCTAAAGTTTGGCATTATTCACCAGGACATAGCCCCTCGCAACCTCTTGATCAATCCTGCTACAGACACACTGCAACTCTTCGACTTTAGCTGTGCTGGCAGACTTGGATGGGAGGGCGCCACCGAAGACCAGGGACTTTTCAGTAATTCTGGAAGTTTCAAACTCGATCTCACGGGCGTCATAGCCACTGTATACGAGGTTATTACCCAGGACACACAGCTTGCAGAACAGGTCCTCATGGGCGCGGATATCTCGACAATCCAGGAGAAGGAATGGGTCAAACATCCCGACGTACGTCTCGACAGGGACGTAACATACTACTGACAGAGGCTTGAAAGATGGCTACGGTGGAGGAATCAGCCAGAAAACTTGATCTCGCACTACACGCAGGCACCGAGTTACATTGAGTGGCCACAGTCCTGGCGGCCAGAAATCCCGTTGCTGGACCAGGAGGGCAACTCGGTAGGGGAGGCCATGCCGAGCAGCTCGATGCCACGGGCTGCGCTTAGGGCCCTCGGTCTCAAGTTCGTCGAGTGGGAACGGCCCGCCCACAACAAGATCCCACGCGGTTTCTGCGTGCTCGGTAATGGGAGGTTGGTTGCACAGGCTGAATTGGACTGAAAGTGTCGGTGCTCTTCTCCAGATTCGGCTCCTTTTTGCAGATAGAACCTTGAAGATTTGGCAAGACAGTCTTTAAACATGACGAAGTGATCGGCTTTTACTGGCTCGGCGGAGTTTGTCGGCACGATGAGAGATTATAACATTGGCGCAGCTGATAGTGAATTTGAATTTTGGAACGTGGCAATTCAGCAGGGTATTACATGCTCACCCCATAAACATTGTGGGTGTTACTCAGACGCACGGTGACGAGAATCCTTAAGGGAGATGTTTGGCAACCGGGTTGGTCTCGGGGACCAGACCGTTTAGATGCCCGCCAGCTCCCCGGGCAAATCTCCGGTAGGTGCCTCTGCGCGTGTGACGACACTTGGGCTTCACGGCATGTCAGCTCGAATTGTGCACCGAATTATGTGGATTTCACGAGTAGGCTGGCCTAAGGAAAACAGGAAGGAAGGAAGGTCCCTCCTGGGCGTTCGGGGCTGGAAGGGGTAGCGCAGTGGGTCTTATCGATAAGGGGGCCTGCATGGGCATCCCCACTAGCCCTCAGCACCAGCCCTCCACTGTACACGGGAAGAAGCTTCGTAGTCTACTGGTCACGTCATGTACAGTACAACGGTTGCCCTTTCTGTTGCTACTCAATGCTTCTTCAGATGGTCAAGTCCTTTTCCTCTTGGCCTGCTCCGCCTTTTGTTTTCTTCTCTCACCAAATGAACTCCGACAACTCCAATGCCTCAAGAACAAAACTCCTTCACCATCAAACTCCCTTCCATTCCGTTCTCAATATGAACCATCATATCTCCCACACTCGCTTCCAAAGTCAGCGTCCATCTGCCATTGACCTGCATCTGCTGCGTCCCATGCAGACGTCGACGAGGGCTCGCACTGCAATGAAACCTGGACTTGGTGCTGCTGCTGCTGCGGCTGCGGCTGAAGCTCGTCCCAGCCTGGGATCTCGCCTTGCATCTCACCCATCAGATGGGCCATCTTGGGCGTCACATCAGGAAGCGCCATGTGGAATCCACCAGGCTCCACCGGTGCTAGGGAGTTCGTCATCGGTTCAGGGGAGCTCCAGATGTCGAGTTTCCCTCCCGATCCTTGCGAGCCATTCTCGTTGTATCCCCACACAGTTTGGACTATTGACCCATAGCAGCTGTCCAGCCGCTGTGCCACTTGCCAATTGCCTGCCGCCTTGTGCCAATCTACTCTCCCGGCCATTGTCGCAATGACCTCCGACATCCTGTCGTATCCCTGAGCATGCCACGACGGCGATATGGTCGTACCATACGACCCAAGGGGGTCAACAAAAGGCGATGACGCGTCGGGGACTGACAGAGCGATTCGGGTCTCCATCCACGCTTCCAAGGCTGGCGAACTATGCACCATCGGGTCGGTTGCAAGCTTTTGAAGCCCCTGAAGCTTGTCTCCCGGCGACAGTGGGCTCTCAGCAATGCTCACCGTCTTCGAATATGTATCGATTGCAGGCTGGTATTCGGAAGCAACGAACAGTGCTTGAGCAATGGAATATCGTGCCAGTTTCAACATCGCGACCTGCCCAGACGATCCAATCTGGAACATTCGCTTTGTCAATTCTGCCATTGTGGGCTGGTATCCTGCACAGAGAGCTGTCAACCGCTGCAGAAGCATATGCAAGACCAGCTTCTTCGTGTGCTTGAAATCGCACATCATCTCAGACGCTACCGACAGTGCCCACAATATCAGCTGAGTCGCTGGTCGCGTGTCGAGGGGGCTCATGTGCTGGGCCTGTTGGACGCAGAAAGCCAACGACTCAAGACAAGCGTTGATTGTCTGCATGCCCTCGCTTTCCAACCCGTCGTCCAGCAGCATGTGCGCAATGCGGAACTTGAGCACAAAGTCCAACATGCTCTCATCCTGCCGAAAGAGATGCGTGACTGATGGCGTGAACAGATCGACCGGTTTCGATGGATTTTGACCCTGAGACTGCCACCTCGACGGCGCTGTCCGCGTAAACGTCGAGCTTGGGCTCGATGTGAATGGGTATGGACAGTCGAAGTGATTGTCAATGAAGGCCTGGAGTAGCCCGACAACATCGTTTCGAAGCTCTGGCCCCGAAGACCATTCCAGGGCGAAGGTTGACAGAGACAACTCCGGTGAGCTCTGCTGGTGCTGCTGTTCAAGCTTCACCACCGGGATGGACACCTTCACCCGACCAGAACCTCCCTTTCCGCTGTCCACCGATAAGGACTTGATCACCTCCAGCGACCTCTTGGAGGCTGTCCGCAGTTTTCCCAGTCCGACAGGCTTGCGCTTCATATACTTCTGGATACGTTTGACATCCAGGTCCTCGCCAACGTCCAGTACCACCCTTTCGTTCTCAGCTCTTGCGCCAGAGTTCGATGGGCTCCTCCTTCGCTGCTGCTCTTCCTCCACTCGTTGCATCAGCTTGTGTACTTTTGCCGCTGTCACATTCTTTTCAAGGCCCCATTCCTTGAACCGTGCCTTGTACATTCGTTCTGTGGCAAAGAATTGGTGCTGGCTCTCCATCACGGTGATGACATCTTTGAGCCGCTTGGTCAGATACAGGGAGGATATCCTGTCTTTATGGCCCCGCCAGTCATCTTCCGTGGCATATCGCTTTCGACGGGGGCTGATCGTGGGGTTGTATGTCTTGAGCTGTGCATCAGGCGTGACATGAGGCTGTCTGCTTCCACCATGTCCAGTGGACGGAGACGTGGCCGTGCCGGAGCTCGGGAGCAGAGTGAAGGGCGTCGACTGCTGTTGGTGGGTCCGCGACTCTGTTGCTACAGCAAGGCTGGCAGTCGAGTAAAAGTCCAAGTAGCCACCACCTGTGGTCACACAGGCTGCGTTGGAACTTGAGCTGCTAGTCCCGCAGTCACTGAAATTGCTGCTCCAGTCGCTGGGGGATTCAGACGGTGATGGTGGAGACAGGGACATCTTGGTACTGTTGACTGACGTGGCAAAGACGGCTGGGCAACGCAAGTGCTTGCATGGACCGAGAGCCTCTTTGTGGGACAGCACGATAGTACAAGACTTTTGCGTGCAGAGAACACGTTGTACGGGGCAAGTTAAAAGTAGGGCTGAAGGTAAGACAAATCAGATCTATAGGTACCCGATGAAGTCGTCGGATTTCCTTTGATGGTGCAGATGAGAAGTCCGGGTGGGGCGAGAAGCTTGCATCCACCCTCGGACCTTAAATAAGGCAGAATCTCGAGTCTCTCAGCCGGTGGAGGGCAGAGCCACTCCCGATATATCATCAACCGTCGACCTGAAAGATCCGGTTGGTATCAAGCGGTGGGTGTGGGCGACGAGGGTGCGGCTCGTTCTACTTGGCCACCTTTCCTGTTTCGGCGGGGAATGGTGTTGTGCAGCGACGGTATTGGCTTGTTCGAGGCAATCCAGTACATGGACAAGTTGTCTTCTTTCAAGGTTGGTGACAAGGGGGTCCCAAATCACGGAGATATGCGGTTGGGAGTTTGTGTGTTATATCACTCGATAATCTCGGGCACCCCTCCTCAGCCCCTTTCCATTTTCAGCCCGCGTCGACATGCACGTCGAAGATTCAGGAACAATTGCTTTGGCCCCGACTGCCCTGGGTGATTGTCTGCGGTTTATTGTACCGCAGCTCGCCCTCGCGCGGCCTTCATCTCATGTCGTCTTGGTCCGATGGGCCAGTCATTGGCATGATCCCGAGAGGCTGGGTGGAGTTCTATCGCACTCGCCTAGAAGCCACAAGGAATCCATTGTCTGGGAGGGCAGTTATTTCCACTCGGATCCACAAATAACGGCTCAACTTACACCTGCCGCCTGCAATCCCGCCCAGGACGAGCCACTATGAAAGAAGCGGTGGGAAGTTGACATAGACGGTCTGCGAGAGGCCAAGCGCCAACGTCGCTCAGCCCGCGACACCATGAAAGAAGAACGGCCGACGAAAATACAACGCGGCACACAAGCGTCCTTCTCAACCTGTGGCGAGTGAATCAAGGACTGTGTCGCCGTCTGTCGACACGGCGAGCGAGCACACATCGGCGACCTGGCAAGGAAGACCCTAGGATTGCCTGAGCCCCTGGCACGAGGCCGGCAGCGTCTAAACGCCACTTTTCCGCGCACCGGAATGGATTCCTCGTGCGTCCCCTCGCGCTAAGGGCGGTTACTTGGTGATCCGGGGAAAGGGCGGACGGCAGGCTACAAGAAAGAACCTCTTGGCACAATGGGACCTTACATCCTAAATCACTCACCCCGGTTGTCGCTAATCTGCGAGCAGCTGTATGACAGCGACGATCCTGGCGTTACCATGTCTCGAGGTCTGTTTCCACGACATGGCTGTACACTCTAGCCGAGAACTTGTACAGTGCAGTCTGTGGTGACTTGGACAGCACTGGAGTAGGGCTACCGCACCATCAGGCTGGGGCTCCACTCTCCTCTCGCACAGCTCAACGAAGCTCTAATGCATGATAGAGGCCCATCAGGGAGCCTGCCGCGTCACAGGGTCAGATGACCGCACAGCCCAAGCAAACCTGCAGCTGACGGGCGTCCACCCGGCAGTTGGGGGCGGACCATGCCAGATGCGTGGGTGGCCGAGCCGTGGCAGAGTCGTGGCATGTCCCTTTGTCGCCCACCACGCGGCTGGCGGTCGATGAGCTGGAGCGCTGAGCCTGCGGGGTGTCCATCTCAGCCTAGAACGGTTCTGCCTGCGGCGGCATGTCTTGTTGTCGTAGGGCGCAGGTGGAGTCGACGCCACAGAATTCGCCTTGCAGGAGAGTTTGCGGGGTGCTGTCGTGTGGTGGCCTGCGGTCACACAGCAGCGACCGACAGGTATCATCAGGCTGGACTCGATGTCTCATGTGTACTTTCGATGTCACCAGACGGCACGTACGACGGCGAGCTCGAGTCCAGACGCCATCCAGATAAGCGATGAACTGGCCAGGATGCGTGCAGTCGCCTCGGTCGTTACTGAGAGGTTGGCACACCCATGTCCACTTTGCCTGCCCACGGCGACCATTACCGCGACCATCCTGGACACTGAAAAGGCCGCATGTGAGTTCAGACAGGCCTCACACTGGCAAGAGTATGTGTGGAGAACTTTCGTGTTACAACCTTGCAGAGATCATCCGATCCTGAGAACGAGGCGCTCGCGGGTACCAGTTCCCACCAGTCCTAAGCCTTACCACCGGGACGGTAGGCGAATGCATTGGTCGACCAAGATTTGCTTTGTGCGCCAACGGGCAACTGGGGGCTTCTATTTGCGTCTTGCGTTGCTCATCTTTCTCTGCCCTTGGCTGGACGAAAAACGGAGGGAATTCGGTCCGAGCGAGGGAGAGCGAGGGCTTGGTTGGGAGATATGGCATAGATCATTTCTTGTCTCGTCTTCCGATCCAATTGATCACCGCTCCGCCATTGAACATCTGGACTTACACATCTCTGCAGGTCGTTTCTGCCCCTCTCGATTGAAGAGCACAACTGTTATGCAAACAAGGCTCAAGCTCTTACGCAGTCAATTGCCAACCAGGAATAGTTGCATCGATGCCGTGTAACCCCCCAGAAGGCCAGCCCTGTGCGGAAAAGTCCGGATCCAATCAGAGACAAGAGCCCTCCTCCGCCGAGACTGCCATCCCATGTCACGGTCGCTTAGGGTAGACCGGGCCGCATCCAACGGCTAGTCTGCAGCACAGGATTTGACGCCGTGCTGTGAGGGAACGTTCTCTCCGCTCGGGGGAAGGACGGAAGTTGCCCTCTCTTCCCCACGCCCGATCGACAATCGCACACACCACGTACATAAAGCTACTGGCTAAGAACAGGGTTCTGATTCCTTGCCGGGAAGACGGACCATCCCCCACGAAGTCTCCCGTTGGATCGGACGGTCTATACCGCCGAGCTGCGAGGAGCCTCTGGTCTGGACGACATGCACCATGCACATTACGCCCTGGAAAATACGAGCTATCACAACGACGATGTCATATTTGCGAAGCCTTGTCAACACGCACTGGTGTGAGAGGCAGCTCCAGACCACCCTGTGCTGCAGCGGTAAGTGAGTGTGGGGGTTGCACAAGATGTGTTGGGTTGGGCAGTTGCCCAACCGCCTCGCCCAGCAGCGATCCAAAATTGGAGGTCTGATATATCACATTCCAAATTTCACTTCCCTGGGGAAATGGAAGGATATGGGCAAGATTGGAAAAAATGGGGCTCATGCAGTTGGCTGCTGCGGTTATTTGATCGAGGCTGTGGCTTGGTTCGCTCGCCCGCCCGGACTACACTCGGTTTTCTGTTGGTTCTGATTCTGCCTCTGCTCCCGGCCTCGTCGAATCGATCTCGCGGTAGGTAGGTCTTCATGATTGTCGATCCACGGGTGCGTCTCGCGCCCTTCCCAACAACGACTCACATCCGCACGTCGGTGTTTTGAGAAAAGCCCGTGTCGTTGTCCTGTTGGTTCTGGGGGGTGGTTCAAGACCGCTATGCAGGCCTGCTGCATCCACTCTGGCCCAACTGCCACCACCCCTTTGCCGAGATTTGAATTAACGAGCACGGATGGGTGTGGTGGGAGAGGGGAGGGTGTACAAGGCGCTGAATCTGCATCTCATGCTAAGCCCTACAGCTCACCAACACCACCGGTGCTTTGATGCCCAGTGGGTGTAGTGCGCCAGTGGGCTATAGGTCGTGCTTGATGAGCAACGTCTGAGGGCCATGTTATAATTATGAATATCTACACACACACGCACACACATGACAAATAACCAATTCTTGCCGCTGTCGACGGCTACTTGCTTGCTTGCCCCGAAAACGATGCGGCCGGAAAAGGGACATGTAGCCCGCTGAGCAACTCGCGCTGAAGCGAGCTGTCACCCTCATGCACGTAGACGCCCAGGTTCGGACGGCGTACAGCTGTGGCACATCATGTGCTCGAGCGGCACTGCAGCTGCCCCTGCGACTGCATCGACTTTGTCCGGGGTGACCTGGCTCAGCACCCTGCCAGAAACCCACCTAGGTGCATGTGAATCCCTGCCGGGCAACAGCAATGAGGATTTCGTCTCGGCGCAGAGGGCACAGAGTATCTCTTGGTGAAGAGGCCGCTCGTCCTTCGTCTCTCGTTTCTCGATTATTCGGAACCAGGCCGAGTCTCGCTCGACATTGAACAAAATCAGCACCAGACAAGGATTTACACCGAAACGGGCTGTTCAAGGTCGCTACCAACAATGTCGTTGGGATATCTCAGAACACAGATATCAGCCACGCCCGTGCTGCCTGCCCCTTCCTTGCCCGGGGCAAGCAGCCCCCAGGAAAGCGACGCATCAAGGGCAACACTAGCTCCCAAAAGGACCGTCTGCCTTCCGCACACAACGGCCACTGATCAAGATAGAAACACGCATGTCGGTCGTCCGCCCGCCTGAGGGCCCCTCACCCCAAGTCCACCCACCATCGAAGAGGTCGGACGGGGTCTGGCCAGACGGCAGCCGCAGCATCCAGACAACAGCCGAGCCTAGCCTAGATTCCCCCATTGTTGGCGGGTTCGGAACAGCAGCAAGGGGTCGGCCTCGAGGAAAGCAAGGAAAGGAGGGCGGGTGTTCACCCAGGCAAAGGATTCCCAAGATCTCGGGCCGAGGGGGGTAACAAAAGGTCAAGGTATACATACACTCGTCACATCCGGAAGCAGATAGGCCCGGCACCTCACGAGGCGGGGACCAAGATTCCCCTCCCTGTCCCCAGACCGAGATCCCTTGGGCCAAGGAGGTAAGCAGGTAGGCAGGCACGTATGTAGAGGGGAGTAGGCTCTCGATCTACCTGATGCCGGAAGCGATGAGACGAAGCCCGCGGTGATCGACGCCACCAACAAACACCACAGGGTTTCAAAAATGTAGATACCTATTTCTACATACAAACTCATGAGCACTCGGAGGGCGCATGCGGCGATGCAGGCGGGCGGCCGCCCCAAGAAGTACCAGCCACAACTTGTATCACCACAACTTGCGTAGGCAGGCACAATGGCAATGAACCGAACCACCACCAGTGTGCCTAGAACACCACACTTCGCCCCGGAGAACGCGAGCCAAGTATTCGCAGATAAGACCTTGTAAACTCCGAAGAGACCATGCTAGAGTGGATTGATAACTCCGATTGAACCAGCCCTAATTGTACAGAGGTAGTAGTCTGAGAAAAGCAAAACAATAATAAACAAAAAAGTACAACAGGACCAAACCCCGGAATGCAGAGACGATGATGTGATGTGATCCCAGTAGCAGTTTACCATGCTATCCAGTTGTAGTCTATCCATGCCAGACAAGGGGGAGACGTCGTTTCCAATAACGTCACAAAGCACATTTATTTTCCCCACTGAGCGAGCACACACGGGTTCCCCATCTATTCCATCCATCGTACAAATCAGCAGTCCAAACTCTGTGTCGCGCATACCACCGCAACTTTTTACCAGTTCAAGGGGAGTGAGAGTGTTTCCTTTCCATCATTCATATCCATAAAACAAAACCATTTTTTCCGTTATCGCCATGCTTTGGTTTCATCATGAGGTAATGTGAGCTGAAGGAGACGCAAAAGGAGAGGAACACAAGGATATGAGAAACACAAAAGAATATACCGCGCATGAGTGGCGGTTACACGGAGTCGGTCTCACTAGCCACGGTGAGAGAGGCGTGCATGAGTGAACGGTCATGTGAGGAGACTCCAAGCAAGCAGCAGGCAACAGTCGATCGAGCTCGCCCCTGGTTTGGCTCGAAATAGCCATCAGAAGAACTGACAGGTCGCACGTTGAGTCCAGGCGCATGGTCCATGTCGCCAAGGATTGTGGGTGCAGGCGCCACAGATTAGCGATGGGAATAGGACTGTGCAACCGGTCGGGAGGCTAGACTCAAGGCCCAGACAGACTGAATGTTGCTGATCTGCTTCTGGAAATCGTCCCTATGAGGAGGGGCGTTTGAGAGCACGGCTTCTGAATTCGTGGCCTTCGCAGAATGACTTGTCCGGCCAGCCCATGCTTCTTGACACCGACGAGCTTATTCAGCAGTGGCGGACGCCAGGCGGTTGAGCACCACCAAAACACCAGAAACACCCTGTGTCAAGGTGGCTGTCGCCTCGGTGTTCCTGTTACCCAAGCTGACGGTGACCACGTCCTTGACAACCTTCTCTTCACCGAGGGTGTTGGCCCATCTGAAAACCTTCTCGTCGTCTCGTCCGTCGCCGACCACCATCAGGAAGTCCACCGGACCCTTATGTGTCTCATTTGCAGGGAGGCGGCCCTTCAAGTCCTCAAGGATCCTTTCCGCAGCGGTGCATTTGGTCCAATCCACCGGCTCCACGATAATTGAGCCATCAGTAGCGATAGCGTGGACACGCTGGTTCTCGCAGGCATCGTTGATGTGGGACGCACAGTCACTCGCTTGGTTGACCGCGTGCTCCCAATCCTCAGCGCTCTTGTAGTGGAAGATCAGGCTGCAGCGGCGCTCCTCGATTTCAGCGCCAGGCGTGCGCTCCAGGTAGTAGTTGAGTATTCCCTTAACAGACTCTTTCCACGCCCGAATATGCTCAGGGTTTGCCATCTCAGTCCACGCGTCACTGCCGCAATCCTTGAGGAAGCAGCCGTTCTCGGCGATCAGACCCAGATTAGGGACGCGTCGGAACAAACGATCCAGCTCCTCGGGCCGTCGACCAGACATTACATATACAATGTTGCGCTCGTCCAGGAGCAGCTCGTTCAGGGTATCCAAGGTGCGCTACAATGCCACATGGTCAGCAAGCAGGTCTCTCCAGGTCAGCAGTGTGTGGCATGGACTTACCTGAGGGCTGGAAGGAATAATCTGGTTCACAGGACCCCAGTTGACCAGCGTGTTCTCGTAGTCCAAAATGAATAGGCGGCGTTCGCTGGTCTGATATTGCTGTATCAGGTTATTCACGTTGAGGCGTGGAACAGACGTCTGATCGTGGCGATGCTGCTCGTTGTGAGCGTGGTCCAGCCGGGTCATGAGCTCAGTAAACCAATGGGCTCCGGTGTGCTGCATGATGCATTGGTGGAGTTTGGTCCACCGCTGTTCCTTTTCTGTGTTTCCCATGTCCAAGGCTTTTCTAAGGGCGTTGGAACACGCCCGGTAGTCCCACGGGTTCACAGACAGCTCATTGCCGCCGAAGAGCGAAGCAGTTCCCGTGAACTCGGACAGGATCAGCGACCCGTGCTTCTTCTCGCCGACATGCTTGCCGTCCTGGCAGTAGAGATATTCATGCGATGTCAGATTCATGCCCTCGCGTTGACTTGTTATCATCAGCGCGTCAGCAATGGAGAGGAGGGCCAGGTATTGAGCATAGTCGATATCTTGCTTCAGGTACACAACCGGCTGGTACGCGAGGTTTGCATAAGACGAGTTGATGCGAGTGACAATATCACTCACTGTCGCGTCAAGCTCTGATTTCTCGCTCGAAGAAAGTGCCACCTGGATCAGGATGACGTTTCCTCGCCATTCGGGGTTAGTGTTCAGGAAAAGTTCGTAAGCGAGGAGCTTCTGGCGGACACCTCGGACGTGGTCCAGCTTGTCTCGCGCCACGATCAGCTTCTTGCCAGCGTAGCGCTCTCGCAGAACATCGAGCCACCTCTTGACGGCGACGTCTTCCCGGTGCGCACTCAGGCTCACAGGGTCGATGCCGATGGGCAGGTTGATGACATCCACAAACCGGTCTTCCAGGTGCAGACCATCGGGAGTCGCCTCCGCATTGAGCAGGCGGCTACAGGTCTGGAGGAAGTGCCGCGTGTATTCGTGGATCTGGAAGCCGATCAGGTTGGCCCCCAGCATACCCTCCAGGAGCTCCTTTCGGACAGCCAGGCATCGGAAGACCTCGGAGGAAGGGAAAGCGACGTGGAGGAAGAAGCCAATCTTGGCCTCGGGCAGCTTTTCGCGAACCATGCCTGGCACAAGCAGCAAGTGGTAATCGTGAACCCAGATCACGTCGCCCCTCTTCCAGTTCTTGATGATCTTGTCGGCGAAGGCTCGGTTGACATTGACGTAATGCTTGTACGAGTGATCCTCGTAGGCCTTGCTCTTGGGGTTGTCTGGCAGCTGGTAGTGGAAGACGGGCCAGAGGATCTGCTTGCAAAAGTGTGAGTAGTGGCCATCGAGGTCCTTGTCGCAGCAGAAGACGGTGAGAGAGTCAAACTCGGTCGCAAGGCGGTCCTCGATATCCTGCTTGGACTGGGTGCCCTCGAGGGCATCCGTGGGCATGCCGAGGGTCCCTACCCAGGTGACCTCGGAAATCTTGCCCTCACGAATGGCAGCCTCCGCGGCATGTCGCAGCCCCCCATTACCTTGGTCGGCGTGGACAACCTTCCAGTCCGCGTGGGCGAAGACCCGGTCGTGGCTATCGCTTCGCTGGAGGGCGCGAGGCTGCACGACGCCCTGGCGACCAAGCTCTTGCGCCTTGGCCTTCAATTGCTTGTTATGCTCGAGAAGTGACGACGGAGGAGGGGTGTTGGCACGGGAGACAGGCTGGTCGCTCCTCCTACCCCAGACAGGAGACCCTTGGTAGCCTGGGCCCGGGTTGGGCTTGGTATCGCTGGGTGACTGTTCCTCCTTGGCCGGGTAGTGGATGCGCAGGCCATCCTCGTTGGTGAAGATGCCATCTGCAGGCTCGTCGTCGACCGGGGTCTCGGGTGGTGTGATGTCGCCGTTTTCAACGGGGAAGAGGGTCGGGGGTGCTCGCTGAGCCTGCGGTCTGGCTTTCTTTGGGGCTGTGTTCTCGGGCAGTAGCTTGGCGTTTTTTGAAGGGGTGCCTGGTAGGGTGAAATGTACAGTCTTCGGGAGAAAGCTGCGACACAGGAAACGGTTGTCAGCATTTTTGGAAATACCGCCTCAATAATGACGTAGAGGTGTGGTGTGGATCCACTCATTTCTCGAGACGCCCACAACGAGTTATAGTGGTATGATGGTCGCCAGGTGCAAAGAATGTGGATGGAGGAAGAAGGGTCTGCGTGTGTGGAAGACTCACAGGGAGGCAATGAAGACCGTCATCTTGGGCCTCGGGTATCAGGTTTCTAACAGTGCGGATATCTCATGCAGCTTCGAAGGTTGGTTGGAATTTTGTTTTCAGAGCCGCGCGAGACTTCTGTTGCCGTTCGACTGGGGCGCAGTGGGTCCGGCTGGCTTGTTTGGTAGGAGATGTCGTCGGAAACGCTCTGAGTTCTAAGTCTATGCGCCTGAGCAGGCTGTCGTGGCCGGGCTGGAGAGAATGGTGCGAAACACGGTCCTGTCCTCGAAGCACACTGAAGGGCTGAGGAATGGTTGGAATGATCGCGAAGCCGTGGGCCAAAAGTCTAAGCCGGAAATTCTATTGCAAGATGCAAGACAGTCCAAAGAAAACGGTTTTGTCTAGGGAGCCAGGAAAGTGAAGCCGGACTGGTGATTAGAGATGGATGCGAACTGGGCTGGGGCGAGGCCTGCGGTGGGATGGGATGTCGAGCAAAGACGGACTAAATCAGATCTAAGAAGAGGAAGAAGTCGGGTCGGGCTGACGTCGGGTGTGCAAAGTTGATGGAGGGTGGGAAGCTGCAAGGGACCCAGCTTTCTGCTGCAGGCGTGTGCGTCCTGCCGCTGCCAAATTTGGGGTTGCAGGTGCAGGGCTGGTACGGTAAGTGCCGTGGGCAGGCACCAAGTATCGAGGTACTCAGGTACTGTGGTCTGGCAGTCGGGGGCTCGGGAGCTAAGAGAGGATTGTTCTTGGGGCCTTCCTTGTCTGGGAAGCCGAGTGTTGCTCCTGGACAATGGGCAATTGGGGGAACGGGCGTGGGTATTTGGTGCCTGAACTGTTTCAGTTACTGTGAAGAGACCAGATCAGCAATGAGGACAGTGAAAGTGGTGAAGAACAGGATGAGAAATGACGGAGGCTTTCGGGCTTAGTATTTGGGTGATATGAAACCACGCCAGGAAAAAGAGCAATAAATGTAGACATTGGGGGCAAAAAATTCCAGACTGACGTAACTTGCTGCACGTCGGGCTGTGAATGAGCACCGCACTGCAGCTGAGGTCGAGCCAGGCCTGCCTGGCCGGGGGTGGCCCGTGCAACTGGGGCTCTTTTTTTTGAGTGAAGGTATGGGGCCGTCAAGAGCCAGGGAGCATCTCCCAAATTTCAATCGTCACTTACAGTACACTTCACAGTACCCAGTACACTTCAGAGGGCTTCGATATCCAATGCACGAGCGACAGGCTGGTCCTCCACAGCAACCTATGCCTGTTGTCGATCGCTTTAGCTTCTCCAAGATTTTTCTTTGTCCGACTGCCAGGGCCGCGTGGGCAAAGCTCAAATGGTCTTCGGGTGAGATAATCTTGACGTGGGCAGCCAGGCGTGCTAGCTCCAGGCCTAAGGCGGATCGGTCAAGCCTTAGTGTGGGAATCGCTGGCGATCTTCGAGGGCGTTGCACCTTTGGCCTGTTTTAGAGGCGACACGATGGAACCCTGTTGGTGCGGGTGGATTTTGCACGTTGCAGGTAAGTCTGGTTCGAGGGCCTGAGGATCCGGTCGAAGGCTTGAGGTCTGGAGAGCTTGTCTTTGAGGAACTAACTGGGCGGAAGAACAAAATACTAATGCTGCTAGGCGTCGACCTGACAGATATTCTCTGGTCGAGAGAGAGACAAGGCCCCTCAATAACGTCACATCAGTTATGGACAAAGGGTTGGGCAGGAACCTATATGGGCGAGGCGAGAGAGCGAGAGAAGAGAGAGAACGCCGTCGAATTATCAGGAAGTCGTCATTCACACCTCACCGCGGAGCAGAGTGGTGGTTCTTATCGATACCGACTGGATTTTGTAATCGATAACGGAGGTTTTGATCCGGCCTTGCATCCACGACAGAGTCGACCTTGAACTTGGTGCACACAACGCGGCTCGAGAACTTCTTCTTGTTCTTGGAAGAGAAGACAAGAGTCTGCTGTACGGAACTGTATAGTGCTCGATGGAAGCTATAGCTGCGCCAGGTGGACAAGCGTTTAGTCCATTGGGTTGAGATGGAAGGTGCTCGATAAGAAGAAGCGCTAGCATCGTTGGCAACTAACCCGACAACTGGGCGGCTGGATATTCGAGACTTCTTCTATTCTTCCACTCTTCCACCCCATCGATTCGTCCCAACACGAATACTTCTCTCCCCTCACACTCGGAAGTTCGGAAGTGGCCTGCCACAGCGACTAGTCCATGGCGACATGTCGGACAGGTGGGTTGCACTCGAAACTCGACACCGGGGAGTTCCTGTCATGGCGGCACACGTGGTGGATGGTTGGACGAGCAAGGTTCAAGGGAGCGTGAGGGGAAGTGGAGCGGCCGAGAGGGTCGCAAGATTCGCACCATCAGCAGACGAACAAGGCGACCACTTCAACCTCACCCGTCTATCTCTCCCGACAGATTTGACATAGGCCTAGGAACTGTCAGTATCCCTTCTTCTTTTTTCTTTCTCTTCTTTTTTGGAACACAAAAAGAAAGGATTGGACCTCGAGGAACTCGGACCCGGCCTCTCTCTCACCCTCATCAATTCACCTCAGCCGGACTGGGGTGTAAATTCAACCGGGAGCCTGTACTCCGTAGGGCTACTTTGGCGGCAGCTGTGTGTGGGTGGAGAGTCGTCACCTTGTCCCGACCAGGGGGCTCAGATTCTCCATCGCCGGGATCTTTTTTCATCACCAACCGCCGTATCTCGTCCGCCGCTTCGTTGCCTTTTTTTACTTTTTTCTCTGGTCACGCATCTGTCGCATCTC
Source organism: Diaporthe humulicola (assembly GCA_038088545.1). NCBI lineage: Eukaryota > Fungi > Ascomycota > Sordariomycetes > Diaporthales > Diaporthaceae > Diaporthe > Diaporthe humulicola. The sequence continues at coordinate 2,391 of JBBWSL010000076.1, read as the reverse complement.
GATTTCTGGACTTGGCCTGCATGCGACTCCATTCCCTCCCTGTTCCCACATCAGGTTCGTTCCTCGGCACGCAGATGCCGTCGGACTGATCTGCCTCCTCCTTCGAGGCCGCCCACGGTTTCTTCCGGCACTGCCCGACTCGCCATGACGATGCGCCATGACTCCAGCCCAGACATGTGTCGACTTGATTCCTTGGACAATCTGCGCCAGGAGTGTCGTACTCCATCCGCAACATGCTAACATTTTGTAACCGAGGAGGGAGGTCGACAGGCCCGATGCGACAGGTTGACACCAGCCTATGATTCCTCCGGCTTACTGCCTTGGCCTTGCCCATGGATCTTGGAATTCGGCCTGTCCATCATGCCAAGGTTGGTCGACGTTGCATCCCATGAGATGCATGCAGTAGCCACTTCCACGTTCCTGGCTCGTTGGGGCGGCTGGTCAACCAGTCACAGCTGCATTGGCAATCCGAATAGACTTCCTGAAGTCTGCAGTCGCCCTCGCTAGTGACTTGACAAGAGTCACCACAAGCCGAGCACGTCGAGCTTGGGATCGACGACCCAAGCCAGATCGATAGTGTAGATGCCACACGGACCATTTCTCCCGGCCTCAAGGAATGCTTGCATCCATGATGCTCTTCCAGCCCTCCCGACAAGCCTTTGGGCATCAATCCATCCAGGAATCTTCCACAGGTCCAATCCGTAGTCGAAGCTTCTGAGCCGACGCCACTGCACAGCGTATCTGGCATCAACGATCACATTTGATACCAGAGGTCACACCGGGTCTCGCCGTCAGACGAGCATCATGTGTTGCCCAGGACGTCGTTAATGAAAATGCGCACTATCAGCCGCCTGCAGCTAGGGCCCATGGGCAGAGCCGGCAGGTGGGAGCACGACCTCTTGTGTCCCCTACTTGTTCTAGCAAGTACAGCCGGAAACTCACCTCACTTGAGTTTCCGCCACCCAAGCCCGGCCCAAAGGAGCTGACGACCACAGCCGACAAATGGCCTGACTGCACCTGTATTGCCGAGATGCTGCGACTCTTGGTATCACCACTGACCAGCTGACGACTGCAGTCTTGTGTGACCGTGGGTGACTGAAACGAGGCATCATCCTTTCTGTCGGGAGGGGAAGCAACGGAAGCCTCTGGAAAGCTCTCTGCCGTATTTGGGTATGAGGGGCTCCGCGATGCCAGTTCCCCAGGAATGCAACCCCCCATATCGAATCCCATGGGGGAGCTCCTCATGCAGCTCTAGGTTCTAGACCCCAGCCTGCATGAGCTTCTGCCGAAACTCACAGCTCCCCTGCAGCAAGCTTCCAGAATCGACAGGCCGCGCCTCGAGCACCGCGACTCTATCTCCGGGCGGGGTGGAGCCGGACTAGAGCTTGCGATAAAGTTCCTCCTTGTCAGCGCCAACTGCTTTTCCGCCCGCTTGTGTTGCCCTCTCCCGTGGTCAGGATGGTCCTTGGAGACAGGTGGGATAGCCTCATGCGACCCGGATCCACCCAACCAGGTGGGCTCATTACCCAATATTTAGCAGAGTATTATTCAACCCGTAAAACTCAACGCCCCAGCTGAGAACAGGACGACCAAATCCCGCTGGACTCCAAGACCACTGCAACGCCTGGCGGTACCCTCGCTTGACCGAATCCAGTCTCTTGTTACGAGAGAGTCTTGGGTTGGGAACCACAGCGATAGAACCAAGCCACTGGGACAGGAGATCCCGCTTCGTCTGTGTTCCGACTGCTGTGACATCTGCCAAATCCTGATTTGGGATGAGCCTAGACCATGGGCGGCCCCGGGGACTTCCAAGCTCTTTCACATGCCACCCATGCGTCGTTCCCGTCAGCAACGCCGTGGGCTCGGATGCAAGGCCCGGACCGGTCTGACTAGGGAGCAAATCAGCTAGTCCCGGGCAGACGTCGACGCTCATTTTAGGTCCCGTTCCAGAGATGTCAGATCTCGCCCACATATGCACAAGAATAGCCCCAACTTCCAGGTTTTTTGTTCGGCTCTCGAAGGGGAATCGCTTGCTTCCGCGCGGTTACACGTGAGTGGCCAGGTCCGGCACCCCTGGGCATTATGCGCGCATCGTCTCGTCATCACATACATTATTACCGTAACACCGCCACACCTTCAAAAAAGTACGTGACATCATAGTGGCTCAACTAGCTATTATAAACTAAACTAGCCATACTACCCCTAACCCTTATAGTAGGGAGTACCTACCCCCTCCCCTCCCCCCTTCTCCTTTCCCCTAATAACTTAATAACTTAATAACTTAATAACTTAATAACTTAATAACTTAATAACTTAATAACTTAATAACTTAATAACTTAATAACTTAATTACTTAATTACTTAATTACTTAATTACTTAATTACTTAATT